>WNWU01000067.1:2974519-2992968 GCA_012654045.1 Ptyas mucosa
CCTTCCTTCCTTCCTCTCCTTCCTTCCTTTCTTCCTTCCTTCCCTTCATCCCTCCCTCCCTCCCTCCCTCCCTCCCTCCCTTCCTTCCTTCCTTCCCTCCCTCCCTCCCTCCCTCCCTCCCTTCCTTCCTTCCTTCCTTCCTGAGCTGGAAGAGGACCTTGGAGGTCTTCTAGTCCAACCCCTATACCATTTCAGTCAAGTGACTGTCCAGTCTCTGCTTAAAAACCTCCACTGACGGAGCGCCCACAACTTCTGGTGGCAAGCTGTTCCGCTGGTTAATTGTCCTCACTGTCAGGAAGCTTCTCCTTTAATTCCAGGCTGCTTCTCTCCTGGCTGACTTTCCATCCGTCGCTTCTTGTCCTGCCTTCTGTCCTGTAAAGTTTTCGTACACCTGCCCGTTCACCCCTGCATCAGGAATCCTGGCTCGAAGCGAGACATTTGGGCAGGTTCCCCCCCCCCCCCCACTCTTCCCACCCTTTAATGCCCGTTCGTACAGCTGTAAGTCAGACTGTAAGTCACCTGTCTGGTCGATGTCTCTGCCTTTTAAAAAAACAAACAACCACGCGATGCTCTTTGCAAATCAGAATTTCACCGACACTTTTGAGTTGGGTCTGTCAGCTGCTGCTTAACATCCTGGCAGTGACTCATGCGTGATGTCCAGTCCCTAAAAATATTAGAACCGTTTCTAATATTGGATCTATTGCCAGCAATGGGCACGGAGCACAAAAGACACACCCTCTTCTCCGCTACTCCATTTAAACCCGAAATGGATAGGTAATAAACGTAATTGTGGATAAAATAGGTAACTGCCGGGAACAATGAGCTGCTGTTTCGCTCAACGCAGCCTGGAATTTGGTCCGGGATGAAGCCGGCGGCGGTGATCGTTTAATTAGTTCCAGTAAGTTGGCTATTTTCATAACATCTAATTGCCCTAAAGCTGTGTTTTGAAACAGGCCGGAGGGACGCTTGCTGGAATAATGCAGCTGACAAGCTGATCACAAGCTTGCTGGGTTGCCAAATGCAGTTTTTTAAGGGCAGCAGGTCGTTGACCTGCGACCGCAATGGAGCCCCGAAATTTCTGTCTCGCTAAGCGAGATGGCGGTTCGGTGAGTTCTGACCCATTTTTACCACTTTTCTTTGCCACGGCTGTTGCTAAGTTAAAGGCTGCTTAAATGTCCAAGGAGGGTAAATAAAATACACGGTTTAGAACAGAAGTCTTCAAACTTGGCAGCTTTAAGACTTGTGGACTTCAACTCCCAGAATTCTCCAGCCAGCTATGCTGGCTGGAGAATTCCGGGAGTTGAAGTCCACAAGTCTTAAAGCTGCCATGTTTGAAGACCTCTGGTTTAGAATTTTAAAACAATGCCTTTTGTGTAGGTAAATCCGCGGTGGCGCAGTGGTTAGAGTGCAGTACTGCAGGCTACTTCTGCTGACTTTCGGATGACTGCAGTTTGGCAGTTCGAATCTCACCAGGCTCAAGGTTGACTCAGCCTTCCCTCCTTCCGAGGTGGGTCAAATGAGGAGCCAGATTGTTGGGGGCAAAAGGCTGACTCTGTAAAGCGCTTAGAGAGGGCTGGAAAGCACTGTGAAGCGGTATATAAGTCTAAGTGCTATTGCCCTTCCTTCCTTCCTTCTTCCCCCATTCTCTTTCCTTCCTTCCTTCCTTCTTCCCCCATTCTTCTTCCTTCCTTCCTTCCTTCCTTCTTCCCCCATTCTCTTTCCTTCCTTCCTTCCTTCCTTCCTTCTTCCCCCATTCTCTTTCCTTTCTTCTTCCCCCATTCTCCTTCCTTCCTTCTTCCCCCATTCTCCTTCCTTCCTTCCTTCTTCCCCCATTCTCTTTCCTTCCTTCCTTCCTTCCTTCCTTCCTTCCTTCCTTCCTTCCTTCCTTCCTTCTCCCATTCTCCTTCCATCCATCCATCCATCCATGGTGGCACAGTGGTTGAAAATGCAGTATTGCAGGCTCATTCACTGCTCACTGCCAGGAGTTCAATCCTGACCGGCTCAAGGTTGACTCAGCCTTCCGTCCTTCCAAGGTCGGTAAAATGAGGACCCAGATTATTGGGAGGTGGGGGGGGGGGCGATATGCTGACTCTGTAAACCGCTTAGAGAGGGCTGTGAAGCACCGTGAAACGGTATATACATTTAGGTGCTATTGCTAATCCTCGACTTACGAGCACAATGGAGGCCAAAATCCCTGGTACTAAGTGAGACATTGGTTAAGTGAGTTTTTGCCCCTTCCTTGCCGCCGTTAAGTGAATCGCTGAGGTTGTCTAGTTACCCGGTTGTTAAGCGAATCTGGCTTTCCCCATTGATTTTGCTTGCCTGAAGATCCCAAAAGGAGAGCACATGACCCCAGCACACTGCAACCGTCATAAACACGAGTCAGTTGTGCCAAGGAAGAGAATTTCATTTGAGTGACCGTTGGGAAGACTGCAATGGTCCATAAGTGTGAAAAACGGCTGTTAAGTCACTTTTTTCAGTGCGGTTGTAACTTTGGTCACTAAGTGAACTGTTGTAAGTCGAGGACTACCTGTTGTGGCACGCTGATGCTGGAAAACGAAAGGATGGTCCGGGCCAGTTTTATTTCTCTGGTTTATGAGGCTATCGAATAAATTTGTTCAAAAAAAATAAAAAATAGCTTTTTTTTCCTAAGTCAAGTCACTTACCACCATTTTGGAAGGGGGCAGTTGAGTTACAGGTAGTCCTCGACTTACAACAGCTCATTTAGTGACCGTTCGAAGTTACAACGGCACAGAAGAAGCGACTTACGACTGTTTTTTTCCCCACACTTACGACCGTTGCGGTGGTCACAGGATCAAAATTCGGACGCTTTGGCAACCGATTCACATTTATGACGGTTGCGGCGTCCCCAGGGGTCAGGCGATCCCGTTTTGCGACCTTCTGACAATGGGGGAAGCCGGATTCCCTTAACAACCGTGTTGCTAATTTAAAATACTGCAGAATATTCACTTAACGGCTGCAGCAAGGAAGGTCATAGAAGCTTGCTTAGCGTTGGGCTCGATTCTGGTCGTAGGTCGAGGACCTGCCTGCCTGTTTGATGCTCCCGGACGTGTCGTCTCAAAGCGTGGCTCTTCAGTGGAGTAGGAGATACAACCTGTCAAAATGAATCACCCGATGACTTGCGTCAAGGCAATTTACCTAGAAACCTGATTACCTGAATGTGGGCGTGTAACTTCGTGATAACGATCGCCGGTTCTCAAAACTGGGCCTTCCTGCCGGAGAAACATGGTTGGGGAATGCTGGTTTATCCCAAGTGCAAAGCAAGGACTGGTCTGAATGTAATTTCTTAGAATGGAGGGACCGTCCTGCGAGCTCAGCAAATCCCTCTACAAGCTTACCTTTCCACCTGAGTGAGAGCACCTGCCTTGCTCTTCTCCTCAGCAGGCCTCTGATGGACAGTCATCGTTCCGATAACGTTTTGCAGCTGAGCTGCAATTATTGCGGAAGAAACGGGGAGGGAAAATATTCACGAAATCCAGCGTTCGGCGTCACAGCCTTCCTCCTGCGACTCTTTCGAGACAAATCCTGTGGCAATTTCCTATTTGCAAAGGGAACGCTATCATCTCTCTCTTGACACTCCTATCTATCTATCTATCTATCTGTCTATCTCTCTCTCTCTCTCCATTTCTGGAACTGATGCTCAGATTTAAAGCATGGGTGTTTTCGAAAGGTAGAAAACGGAGGGCAGAAAAAGAACGCAATGGTCTGCCCTTGGAGAATTTTGCTTGTTTGTTTGCTTTTGTTTTATTATTAATTAATTAATTATAATTATTAATTCTCATTTATGTATTTCTTATTTTTATTTATTCATTAATTTTATTTTTATTTCATATATTTTTAATTTTAATTTTTAATATTTATATGTTATCTATCTATTCATCCATCCCTCAGTCTCCTTCCTTCCTTCTATCTATCTATCTATCTATCTATCCCTCAGTATCTACATCTGTCCATTCATCCATCCATCCACCCATCCATTGCTCTGTCTGTCTGTCCATCCATCCATCCATCCCTTAGTATCTCCTTCCTTCCTTCCTTCCTTCCTTCCTTCTCTATATCTATCTATCTACCTACCTACCTACCTACCTACCAGTATCTACATCTATCCGTCCGTCTGTTCATCCATCTACCTGTCCATCCATCCATCCATCCAACCCTAAGTCTGTCCGTCCATCCATCCATCCATTTCTTAGTATCTCCCTTCCTTCCATCCACCTGTCCGTCCATCCATCCATTCATCTCTATTTCTGTCTGTCCATCCATCCATCCATCCCTTAGTATCTCCCTCCCTCCTTTCCTTCCTTCCTTCCTTCCTTCCTTCCTTCCTTCCTTCCATCTATCCATCTATCCATCTATCCATCTATCCATCCATCCATCCATCCCTCAGTATCTACATCTTTCCGTCCATCCATCTATCCATCATCCACCCATCCATGTGGTCGGACAGTAGACATGTGTTTATCCCAACCATGCTTAAATTCCGTTACCGACCTCCTTAACCTCTGCTGGAAGCTGGTTCCACGCTGCCCCCACTCTTTCCATGAAACTCTCCCCTTTAACATGGCTTTTGGAGTTCCCTCCTGTCAATTCAATGTTACGCCCTCACGTTCTTGATTTTTTTGCTGAGCAGTGAAAAGGCCTGCCTTCTAGAACCTTACTCACACCCTTAAGGTATTCAAAGGTTTCTTTTGCCCTTTGCCTGAACATCTGGCTGAGTTTTGAAAACACAGACATCCTGCAGATATTTTTTTTTTTCCTATGGGTCAAAAGATAGATCTCGGTTTCTGCCGTGCTTTCGTTCTACCCTCTAATTATTCTATTAATACTGTCGGTGCTTGTTCAAATTCTTGCAAAACATCAGATGCAGCTAGCAATTATTCTTGGATGCAGCTAACAGGTTATTGGCCGCCTCGGTTGAATGCCAGGAGGGTGTAATTTGTGCCAAAGGAGCGTGTAAGTCCATTTCAAAATGTTGGTAGATTTAGGTGTAAGATCAGCAAATTCCTTTGCTTTTACTCCTCCTGGGATTTCCCCGCTAGGGTACTACGGGCACCCGTTGCCAAAATCCTCTGCAAAAACAACATGGACATCTGAAGATCTGTGAAATCATGATTGGCAGCTGCTCTGTTTTCTTTGAAGCTAAAATCTTCTGGCACTGGAATATTGGCTGGAGGATAAATGCATATCCCTGAATAACAGAAAAGAATCTTGAAAATGTGAGTTGCAAGCCCAAAATAGCAATGCCATCAATTTCTTTTTTTTTTTTTTTAGCCAAGTTAGGACATCTCATCCTGGATTATGTCTGTCTTTTTTTTTTTTTAAAAAAAGAAAAAGAGTTAATCAGCTATTTATTTGTGTGGGTACATAATCCATGGCGAGAAAATGAGATACCCTCAGAAATTCAGCTTTTGGGGGATTTCATGGATGTGTTATTTGGGGAAAATAGGAGACAAGAGCATGGGTATTTTCGTCATTTTGAGTTTTAGACTACGGATCTTCAAATTTAGCAGCTTTAAGACTTGTGGACTTCAAGACATAAAATCCACAAGTCCTAAAGTTGCCAAATTTGGAGAGCCCTGTTTTAGGTAGGTAGGTAGGTAGTACCCCAAAGAAGAGGGGGTCAACCTATTCTCCAAAGTCCCTGAAGGCAGGACAAGAAGCAACAGATGGAAACGAATCAAGGAGAGAAGCAACCTAGAACTAAGGAGAAATATCCTAACAGTGAGGACAATTAATCAGTGGAACAGCTTGCCTCCAGAAGTTGTGAATGCCCCAACACTGGAAGTTTTTAAAGAGATGTTTGATAACCATTTGTCTGAAGTGGTGTAGAGTTTCCTGCCTAAGCAGGGGGTTGGACTAGAAGACCTCCAAGGTCCCTTCCAATTCTGTTATTCTGGTAGATAGGTGGGTAGGTGGATAGATAGAATAAAAATATAATTATAATATTGCAGGAACTGCTTATAAGCAATGGCATGACGTTGTCATAATGAAAAATTAGTCGGAACATATCGTCGAAAAAAGCAGTTGAACTGCAGTGGAGAAGGACGGCAGTGTGGATAATGGATGTGGCCATACCGGGGGGATCGCAGAACGGAAGGCCAGGAATCGGAGAAGTTTCAAGGTCTGAAAATCAACGTTTGAAAAGAGTATGGCATAAATGTGGTGCAGAGTGTTTATGGTGCACTGGGGGCCATGCCCCCCCAAAAAAATCTTGGGTGGCATTTAGAAAACCTGTGCGTTGAGAAAAATCTCCACCTGCCATTTTGCAAATGGTCACACAGCTTGGATTTACACACACGTTGCGTAGATAGATACGTTACGACATCCTTCAGAAGTTTCGTAAGGAGCTTACCTCCAGAAGTTGTGGGTGCGTCATCACTGGAGGCTTTTAAGAAGAGAGCGGGCAGCCATTCGTTCTGAAATGGTAGACGGCAGTGATTGCGAACCTTTTCGGCGCGCGCGCGCGGAAACGTCGCTCGTGCATGCTCATTGGGGCCACGCTCCAGAAAAGCTGAACTTCTGGATTCTAGCACGCATGTGCGTCTGACAATCAGCTGGCCAGCGCACATGCGCATACCGGTCATCGACACTGCTGCGCACACAAAGGGATCATGCTCTGGAAAAGCTGAATTTCCAGGTTCTCGCGCACGTGTGTGCCTGATGAGCAGCTGGCCGGCGTGCATGCGCAGGGCGGTTTTCGGCACTGCCATGCGCACGAAGGGGTCATGCTCTGGAGAGGCTGAACTTCCAGGTTCTGGCGTGCATGCGCACCCGATAATCAGCTGGCCTGCGCACACCGTTTTTTGGCACTGCCGCATGCACGCAAAGGACGGCTGATCGTCCTTTGGCACATGAGTGCCGGAAACTCAAAAGACAAACGGGCAAGGCCACGCGTGCTGGGCAACATGGCTTCGCGTGCCACTTTGGGCACACGTGCCATAGGTTCGCCATCACGGGTATAGGGTGAGGATGGAGGTTGGTTCTCCGAGCTTTGCTGGCTGAGGAACTCTGGGAGTTGAAGTCCACCAGTCTTAAAGTGGCCAAGGTTGGAGACCCCTGTTCCAAACTCCTGGCTGATTGCATCAAACCATAATAATGATAATAATAATATTCATGCTGTATTCTTGGCAAGCAATTTGGAAAGCGGTTCCTTCCCCTTTTCAGTCTAGCCTACAATGCTGGGGGGGTTTTCCCGTTTGTGTCCCATCCGAATCCTCATCGGTTCACACATGAACTTTTTCAAGTTCAGCCTGTGTGACATGGCTGGCTGAGAGCATTTCCTCACTTCAGCTTCCTTCCGGATAACTTTAAACCTTCCGCTTGCGATGCCATTCACATTGCCTGCAGCTTCTGAGATACCCACTTCCAAAACCCACCTTTTTTTTTTTAAAAAAAGCCTCTCATTTGTAATTCTCTGCATTTTTCCTGCCTCTTTTAATGACATTCTTTCTTTCCCCTCTTTCATTACATTTTTACAACTATCGTTTTATCCCATGCATATTGCACAATATCTTTCTCTCATTCTTATTTTTTTTTTTGCAATGTGCATTCTCTTTTATTCATTTTTCCTCTCCCCGTTCGTATCCTCTTTCACTTCCTCATTCCATCAAGCGTCCTGCTTCATTATTCCCATTTTTGTAGCTCCGAACAGTTTTCCGCTTCAGTTCAAGCAGCTTCCATGTTAACTTCCCTTATATCCGAATTCCACTCATTCTGATCTATTTTAGGATTAATTACCCTGTTTTCCCCCAAAATAAGACATTATCCCCTGATAATAAGCCCAATCGGGCTTTTGAGCGCATGGCAATAAGGTCAAGTGCTTATTCCAGGTTCAAAAAAAATATAAGACAGGGTCTTATTTTTGGGGAAACAAGGTGGATAGATAGATAGATAGAGATGATAGATAGATAGATAGATAGATAGATAGATAGATAGATAGATAGGGTTTTATTTTCGGGGAAACACAGTAGATTAATTAGAAGAGTAATCTATTTTTTAATCCCCCACCCTTTTTTTATTTTGGGCACTCTTCCTACAGTCATTCTGCTTCTTCCCTTCATGTATACAGGTAGCCCTCGACTTACAGCCTCAATTGAGCCCAAAATTTATGTGGCTCAGTGAGACAGTTGTTAAGTGAGGTTTTGTCCCGTTTTACGACCTTTCTTGCCACAGTTGTTAAGTGAATCGCTGCACCATTAAGTTAGTAACTCGGTTGTTAAGCGCATTTGGCTTCCCCCTTCTCTTTGTTTGTCAGGAGGTCTCAAAAGGGATCATGTCACCCCGTCATAAATATGAGTCAGTGGCCAAGCGTCTGAATTTTAATCACACGACTCGGGGGGGATGCTGCAATTGGTTGTAAGTGTGAAAAATGGTCATGTCAATTTTTCCAGTGTCGTCGTAACTTCGGTCACTAAATGAATGGTTGCAAGTTGAGGATTTCACTTTTTTTCCCTCTCCTCTATGTCCATTTTTGCAAGATCCTGCTAAGACACTTCAAAAAAAAAAATGGCCTGTCCTATCTTGAGAATATCTCCTGACCCTTGAATTCTCCCGTAATTCTCCTGTAAAAAAACACCAAGGAATCCTGGTGGCGCAGTGGACTAATTCACTGTTATTAAGATCAGCTGCTTGCAATTACTGCAAGTTCAAATCCCACCAGGCTCAAGGTTGACTCAGCCTTCCATCCTTTCTAAGGTAGGTGAAATGAGGACCCGGATTGTGGGGGCAATAAGCTGACTTTGTATAAAATATACAAAAGTATGAAGGCTATTGTTTAACGCACTGTAAGCCGCCCTGAGTCTCCGGAGAAGGGCGGCATATAAATATAAATAAATAAAAAAATAAAAAAATTATCTCGGTCTTTCCTTAAAAGCAATAAAACTGAAGACGGTTTTGAACTTAACCAGAATAACAGAGCTGGAAGGGACCTTAGAGGTCTTCTAGTCCATCCCCCTGCTCAGGCAGGAAAACCCCGTACCATTTCAGACAAACGATTGTCCAGTCTCTTCTTAAAATCCTCCAGCGATGTGGCACCCACAGCCTCTGAAGTCAAGTCGTTCCTTATAATACCCTTTATAATATTAAAAAAAAAAATTCATTGTTTCCTCCTCCCAAAAATCATATATTTGAAGAACACAGATTTGTGCGAGCAGATGCTTCTCCGTTGTCCCATCTTTCTTCCATCCTGAGCCTTTAAAAGGCTCTCTGGGGTTTTTTTTCTCCCCCTCTGTATTTTCTCATCTTGTTCGTGTCAGCAGGTTGTGTAACTTTTCCCCTGGGGGTACCTTCCTTCAGAAGGTGGCATGCGGTTTCCAAAACTCATCCGTTCCTTCCTTCCGTTATTACCGCTTAACACTGGCGCATGATCTACAGAGTTCTTACTTTCTTTCGTATTGCATTCATAGCTGTCTAGATGGCACCCGTTCGTGCTTCCTGTCCTATATTTTAGTCCTGACATTCATAATGAAACCTGCACCCTTCACCCCGCTGCGTGCATGAACGCGGCTCCACCTGAGTTCGTGTCTATCGCATGCATCCTTCCTTTGCAGGCGGGCCGCATAATTGCTTTGGCTTCCTTCGTTTCGCGTGTTAACGCATGCTCTTTATGGTTGGCTCCTCTTCCATTCCAGAGTACAAAATACCTGTGGTTTGTCTGGTTCTTGCTTCATGACCCAACTAGGTGATGATATCAGTGCTAGAGGAGAATGGGTGATAGGGAGAGGGAGGAATTGAGGGGTCCTTGGTGCTCTCTGAGCTGGCTTGTTTTCTTACAGACGTTTCATAACCCAAGTAGGTAACATCATCAGTGCTAGAAGGAGGTAGGGTTTGTGGAGGAGGAGCAGGCGGACTAGGACTGTGGGGTCCTTCATGCTCTCTGAGCATGGTGTTTTTCTTGCAGATGTTTCATTACCCAGCTAGGTAATATCAGTACTGGGAGGAAAAGGAGGAGGAGGAATTGAGGGGTCCTTGGTGCCCCCTGAACTGGGTTGTTTTCTTGCAGAGTTTTCATGACCCAACTAGGTGATACCATCAGTTCTAGAAGAGAGTGGGGTGTGAGGAGGAGGAGGAGGAGGAGGAGGAGGAGGAGGAGGACGACGACGACTGTGGGGTCCTTGGTGCCCCCTGAGCTGGGTTGTTTTCTTGGAGATGTTTCATGACCCAACTAGGTAACATCATCAGTGCTAGAAGGAGGTAAGGTTGGAGGAGGAGGACTAGGACTGTGGGGTCCTTGGTGCTCTCTAAGCTTGGCGGTTTTCTTGAAGACATTTCATTATCCAACTAGGTAACATCATCAGTGCTAGAACGGTGTGGGGTTTGTGAAAAAGAGGAGGAGGAGGAGGACTGTGGGGTCCTTGATGCTCTCTGAGCTTGGTGGTTTTCTTGGAGACGTTTCATGACCCCACCAGCTAACATCATCAGTGCTAGAAGAGAGTTGGGTTTCCTCTCTGTTTATATACATAAATGGCTTGCCCTCTCGGTGTTGGTGGGAGGATTCTGGTTGGTTCCTTAATTGGGCTGTTGTTTACAGTTTGGATTGTTAGTCTGAGTTGGTGGCTTCTTAGTGCGGGCCTTGTTTACTTCTGGATTGTTGATCTGGTATCACTTTTGGCGTTAATCTCTGTGTGTTGATAGCTGGCGCGTAGGCATTTCGGTCTTTCCGTTCCCTTTTCTGCTTTTTGATACTGCCTCTCGTGAATGGGGTGTAGCCGTTGTTTATCTCTATGTGCCTGTCGATGGCCAATTTGTCCGAGTGCCAGTCTTCCAGGAAGGCTCGGCCAAGGATGCTTGACGTTTTCACATGAAACTTGGGATAGAGGTTTGGGAAGGGTACTGTATATTCAGATTGAAGGCACGTTCGGAAGTGCCGTACCTGTCTATCACCGCAGTCGCCAAACCCAACTTGTATTGCTCTCTGCATGTGCCCTTTTATTGATCATGACTGTTAATCGTTAACTTAGAACCATCGTGAAATTGCTGGTTGTGAATCCCATCTGTGGGTCCTGGGATGGCACAGAAGCGGGTGCAAAACTGAGAGAGTTGTCAGCTATATCCTTTCGCTTTTTAACGTATTTATTTATCCATCCCCCCCTTGGTTGTTCCAAGCAAAAACGGGCACCCGGCAAGCGTTACGAGCCTTTTGCGCTTAACGTGGGATTTTTGGGACAGCACTAGCTCAAACAAACAAAAAAAACCCTCCGCGAAGATACGAAACAATATCGTTTTTATCACAGTCTGCAAATCCAGCCATTGTGTTGAGTGACCTTCTCTAAAAGTGTGACACATTTAAAATCCTCTTCTTTCTCGGCCTGCTGCGGATTTTTTCTTTTTTCTTTTGGTCTCGACTCAAGCTATCTTCCAGCTCGGCGGTCTTCTGCGACGCAGTGTTGTGATTGCAACACATCCAAAATCTCCCTCCCCACAACCCCGAAAAATTATTTTGAGTTACATTTGCGATGGTTTAGAGCAGGGGTGTCAAACTCGATTTCATTGAGGGCCGCGTCAGGGTTGTGTTTGACCTCGGGGAGGTGGCGTGGGAAGGCGTGGGCAAGGTGGACATGGCTAGCTCGCTGTCACTCGTGTCGGGGGCGCCTGTGGGAGCCTCGAGCGCTCTGCCAGCGGAAACGGGTTCCCGAGCTCTGTTTCCGGCTGCGACGGCCTCCTGCGACCCTCTGCCAGCGGAAACGGAGCTCGCGAAGGCTGCACGCGGCCCTCCCGAGCTCAGTTTTCGCTGGCGGAGGCACCGCAGGCCGGTCCTTCGCCGTTTCCAGGATGGCACCGTGGGACTTAGGATCATAATTGAGCCTGGAATTGCAGTTGTAAGTTGTGGCGGTTGTTAAACAAGTCGTGACGTGACCGTGCCTGATTTTATGACCCTTTTCGTGGCGGTTGTTAAGTGAACCCATTCTGCCATTGAGCATTTGTTGCCAGAGGGCGAGAGGGAGGCAGGAAGGGAGGGAGGGAGGGAGGGAGGGAGGAGGAGGAGGAGGAGGAGGAGGAGGAGGAGAGATGTAGATACTGAGGTATGGATGGGTTAGGGTTAGGCAAGCCCTTCCACTGATTTTAAAGTATAAATGAAAATAAATTGATCCACCGCATGCATTCAATCATTCATTCATTCATTCATTTCAGTCAGTCAGACAATTTATATTGCTGCCTATTCGCACATGGCGACTCAAGGCAGCTTACAGGACATAAAAGAAATAAAAATGAAAAAATAAAATAAAATAATAACACCCCTCCCATCCACACACCGTATTCCTTTCCCCGGGCCAGAAACCTTTTCCGCTGCCGTCGCACGCTGCCACTTCCTGCCATTTTCTCCAGTTCTATCGAATACCCCCCATTATCTCTAAAAGAGGGTAGGAAAAGAGCCTGACACAGCAACAGCAGCCCTCACGCCGGGCAAAATACACGCCAGCTACCATCTTCCGAAACTCAAACGTTGCTCTGCCAATTCCCGAGTCAATTTTGGGGGGGTGTCCGAGTCCCTCTCCGAAGGGTCAAATCCTATTGCCTGTGGTCGCTTTTTCTCTCCTTGGAAAAACAGTTGTAGAGTCTCGGGGGGGAAAACGAGAGAGGGGGTTTGTAGAGCAAGGCAGTGGTGAAATGCTACCGGTTCACACTGGTTCGGGCGAACTGGTAGCAAAAAAACCCCCTACCAGTTCGGGCGAACCAGTAATAAAAAAAAAAAAACCTATCGGTTTCTCCGAACCGGTATTTCCGACGATTAGCTGGTTTCTAGTGAATCTAAATCGCGCGGCACAGCTGATCCCCCCTCTCCCCTTGTTGTTCTACTTACCTTCCTAAGACTCCTTTTGGCACACACAGCATGTGTTTGGTTCACACTGCGCATGCGTACGCAGCATGCATACACGGCCAGTGAACCGGTTCAGATTTCACCACTGGAGCAGGGCTGTCAAACTCAATTTTATTGAGGGCCACATCAGGGCTGTGGTTGACCTCGTGTGGGGCGTGGCCAACCGGGTGGGCGTGGCCAACCGGGTGGGCGTGGCCAACTTGATGCCACTCCCCAAACTGCTGGCGTGTTTCGTCTTCGCGCTGGAGAGACTGGGCCTACGCTGGCCCGATCTTTCCTCTTCGCATTGGGTAAGCCAGGACGGCGCCGCGAGCCGGATCCGACCACATTGGATCCAACTGGATTCCGCCCCGCGGGACCTTGAGTTTGACCTGTGTTGTAGTGGCTTGCTTAGATTATTTTCATGCTTCGTTTTGTGAGAAGAATAAATTCAGGGGAGGAAGCTTTCTCCTGCCTAGATGACGGGATTAGTAATAACGGGAGCCCGTGGTGGCGTTTCCAGGATGCCGAATTGTTTTTCCCGGCACGTAAAACTAGCGGAGGGCAGCTGAGCCTCCCATTTCAACCTTCATCCCCCCCCCTCGAGCAATTCTATGGTTACTCCCCCTTGCCTCCCCCCAGGGAACGGCCTTGGGTTCGAAGCTCTTATTATAATAGAATGCAATATCTTTCTACACTTTTGTGAGCATTTCGGACGATGGCAAAAATTTGCTGGCGAGGAATTTCTTGCCAAGGGAATTCTGTTTATAATTATTATTTTTTTTTCTTTTGGGAGATCTGTTGCTAATGGCAATTTGTTCTAATCCTTCGCCGTGGATGCGGCTGAACATGCAAGTACGGGCAGTCCTCGACTTACAGCCACCGTTGGAACCAGGATTTCCGTTTCGTTAAGCAAGGCGGCTGTTAAGTAAGTCCTGTCCGATTTTACAGCCTTTTGGGTTTTTTTTTTTTTTGCCACCGTTGTTAAGTGAATCATGAGGTCGTTAAGGGAGCCCGGCTTCCCCCATCGACTTGGCTTGGCTGGGAAGGTCAGAAATGTTGGCCGTGGGGATGATGCTGCGGCAGTCGTAAGTGTGAGGACTGGTGGTCAGTAACTTTTTTCGGTGCCGTTGTAGCTTTAATCAGCATAACGGAGTTAATCAGAATAACAAATTAACAGAGTGTGGAACGGTCACTAAACGAGTGGTTGCAATTCGAGGACTACCTGTAGTGTGTCCTGGTGTGTGTCTGGGGATGTATTCCATGTTTGTCATCCTGCTATTTAAAGGCTCACTAAACATCACTATCTTATAAAATAGTGTTACACAATAGAATATGATCTCTCTGCTTACAAGTACCGGTAGTTCTTGCCCTACGACTGTAATCAAGCCTGGTAATCATGCCGGTCATTAAGTGGGTCACCACATGACTGTGCCTGTTGTTTGCTGTTTGTTTGTTTGTCTGCCACTTCCTTAACTGGGGTATTGTTTATTTCTTGATGGTTAGTCTAGTATTAATCTTGGTACTAAAGAAAACCGCACTCCCTTCTGGCACTGAGGATGTTGCCCAGTTCCTCCTCCTCCTCCTCAAACCCCACCTCCTTCTGGCACTGAGGATGTTACCTAGCTGGGCCATGAAACGTCTGCAAGAAAACCACCAAGCTCAGAGAGTGCATCAAGGACCCCCACAGTCGTCCTCCCCCCACCTTCCTCCTCCACAAACCCCACCTCCTTCTGGCACTGAGGATGTTACCTAGTTCCTCCTCCTCTTCTACAAATCCCACCTCCTTCTGGCACTGAGGATGTTACCTATCTGGGTCATGAAATGTCCCGAAGAATACTACTAAACTCAGAAAGCATCAAGGACCCCACAGTCATTATCTGCCTCTGCCCCCGCCTCCTCTTCCACAAACCCCACCTCCTTCTAGCATTGATGATATTACCTAGCTGGGTCATGAAACGTCTGCAAGAAAACTACCAAGCTCAGAGAGTGCATCAAGGACTCCCACAGTCGTCCTCCCCCCATCTTCCTCCTCTACAAACCCCACCTCCTTCTGGCACTGAGGATGTTACCTATCTGGGTCATGAAATGTCCCGAAGAATACTACCAAGCTCAGAAAGCATCAAGGACCCCACAGTCATTATCCTCCTCCGCCTCCGCCTCCGCTTCCACAAACCCCACCTCCTTTTAGCACTGATGATACCACCTAGCTGGGTCATGAAACGTCTGCAAGAAAACTACCAAACTCAGAGAGCACCAAGGACCCCACAGCCCTTTTCCTCCTCCTCCTCCTCCTCCTTTCCACAAATCCCACTCTCTTCTAGCACTGATGATGTTACCTAGCTGGGTCACAAAACGTCTGCAAGGAAAGTACCAAACTCAGAGAGCATCAAGGACCCCACAGCCCTTTTCCTCTTCCTCCCCCTCCCCCGCCACTTCCTCCTCCACAAATCCCACTCCCTTCTAACACTGATGAAGTTACCTAGCTGGGCCGTGAAACGTTTGCGAGAAAACCGCCAAGCTCAGCGAGCGCATCGAGGACCCCCACCATTCAAACCCTGAGCTTACAGATACTCTCCTCTATTGCAAGCAAGCTTACACGTACCAGCTGACCACATATACTACTCCTTCAGCCTTGAACCTTTACTCGCTCTTCCTTATATAACACTCCTTTTGCATAACAGGACGTGAATCAACAACGGGCCGAGACGCTTCCTCTGTTGAGGTTGGTTGCATTTGCTCATTGGTAACTCGCTTGTAAACACTTGGCATGCGCTGGTGCAGGGCGACCTTTGAAACCTGTGGCCGGATAAAAAGCAAGCAAATCGGCATACCTTTGCCACGACCGGCTAAAACGGTTGCAGCAGGCAGCTCTTCAAAACTACAGGTGGTCCTTGACTTACATTTCATTATTTTCATTTCGTTTATTAGATTTATATACCGCCCTACTCCCGAAGGACTCGGGGCGGTGAACAGGCACAGAATAAAATGCATAAAGACAAAAGTTAGACGCAGAAATAAAACCAGATTAGTTAATTTAGCCCAAAACAATTAAAAATCCCAATAATTTAAAAGCAGATTAAAATTTTCAATTTAAAAGGAATTTAAAAGAAAAGGGGAGAAGGTTAGGCCAGGCCGGCTTGCTGGAATAGGAGAGTTTTAAGCGCACGGCGGAAAGTGCGCAGATCCGGGATCCTCCGAATCTCCGGGGAGAGCTCGTTCCAGATAGTGGCCCTCCTCCTGGGAGCCGCCAGCAGACACTGTTTGGCCGACGGCACCCGGAGGAGCCCCTCTCTGTGAGAGCGTACCGGCCGGTGGGAGGCTGTTTGTGGTAGTAGGCGGTCCTGTAAATAACCAGGTCCTAAGCCATGGAGCGCTGTAAAGGTGGTGACCAAAACCTTGAAGCGCACCCGGAAGACCACCGGGAGCCGGTGCAGCTCGCGCAGGAGAGGTGTCACACGGGAGAGCCATGTCGCTCCCATAACCACCCGCGCGGCCGCACTCTGCGCCAGTTGGAGCCTCCGGGTGCTCCTCAAGGGGAGCCCCATGTAGAGACCGCAGTTTGAGCCTAAAGTATCTTTGCTGAGCAGGACGACTTGTTCGCACTGTTTTAAGTTTTTAAGAAGAGGGGGAGGCGTTTGTTAAGCGAGCTTCGCCTCGTTTTACGACCTTCCGTGCCACAGGTGCTGAAGTGAATCCCTGCGCCGTTAAGCGAGTAAGACGGTTGTTAAGTGAATCTGGGTTCCCCCTTCCCTTTGCTTGTCAGAAGGTCACAAAAGGGGATCATGTGACCCGAAGACACTGCGGCCGTCATAAATGCGAATCAGTCGCCAAGCATCTGCATTTTGATCTCGAGACGACGGGGGGACGCTGCAACGGTCGTAAACGTGAAAAACGGTCGTCACTTTTTTCAGTGCCGTCGTAACTTCAAACTGTCACTAAATGAACGGTTGTAAGTCAAGGACTGCCTGTAATAGGGAAAAAAACCATGTTGAAGAAACTTTTGTACAGATGGTCCTTGACTTACGACCACAATGGAGCCCACAATTTCTGTCGTTAAATTGTTAAGTGACTTTTGCCCCTCTTTACGACCTTTCTTGCCCCGGTCCTTAAGCGAATCGCTGCACTTAATAAGTTTGTAACACGGGTTGTTAAGCGAATCTGGCTTCCCCTTTGGCTTTGCTTATCAGAAGGTCACAAAATGGGATGGCGTGACCCCGGAAAACGGCGACCGTCATAAATACGAGTCACTTCCCAAGCGTCTGAATTTTGATGGCGTGACCCTGGAGATGCTCCACTGGTTGTAAGTGTGAAAAAAACGGTCCATAAGTCGCATTTTTCAGTGCCGTTGCGACTTTGAACGTTCACTAAATGAACTGTCGTAAGTCGAGGACTTACCAGTATTGCCAGAAATAACGGGATCGGCCTCAGGGAGTCTGAAAAAAATGTGGAAATACGTAGCATCAGCCTCCCCGCAAATGGCTGTGCTTTCTTGTTTATTACAGGTAGTCCTCGACTTACCACATTTCGCTTAGTGACCCAAGTTACAACGGCGCTGAAAAAAAGTGACTTAGGACCATTTTTCACACTTACGACCGTTGCAGCATCCCCAGAGTCAGATGATCAAAATTCAGACGCTTAGCCACCGACACATCTTTGTGACCGTCGCACAGTCCCGGGATCACATGTTCCCCTTTTGCGACCTTTTGACGAGACAGTGGGGAAGCCCGATTCACTTAACAACGGTGTGACTAACTCGACAGCTGCAGTGATTCGCTTAACAACTGTGGCAAACGGATGGCTTTGCTTGTCAGGAGGTTGCAAAATTACAACATCCCTGGAAAAAAAAAGCTGACCTGTGGCCATTTTTCACGCTTAACGACTGTCGCGGCATCCCATGGTCACATGATCAACGTTTCAGGCTCTTGATTGGCAGCTGACTCATATTTATGACGGTTGCAATGTCCCAAGGTCCAGAGATCCCCTTTTGCGACCTTCTGACAAGCAAAGTCAATGGGGGAAGCCAGGCTCACTTAACTAACGGTGTGACTAACTCAACAACCGCAGTTGATTCGCTTAACAAACGCGGCAAGGAAAGTCGTAAAACGGGGCGAAACTCACCAAACAATTTTCTCACTTAGCAGCATAAATTTTGGGCTCAATTGCGGTCGTAAGTTGAGGACTACCTGTGCTTTATTTTCCCGGGCCGTGTGTCCTGTGCACCTAGGAAATATGGGCCGAAATTCCCACCCCAATTCCCAAATCCTGGTTTTGTCCTTGAAGGAACACCCTTGCCAGATATTTCCCAAGTCATATTAAGTCAGGCAGATTCTCCACACGTAACAAAACGCATTAGATCCTGCAAGTGTTTTCGTCCCAACGGATAGTGGATCCCTCCTTAAGATGCGCGTAATCATAGGTATCAAGAGACACAACCTGCGGGATAGAAGGATATAAAACCTGCGGGATTTTAACTTTATAAGATTTGGGGTTTTAAATTGGGAGGCTGATTGATTTAATATATTTTTAATTGTCTTAACTTTTGTATTAGTATGTATTTTTAATTTTGGCTATTCACCGCCCTGAGTCCCTCTGGGGAGAAGGGCGGTATATAAATTAAAAATAAAATAAA
>WNWU01000067.1:2993068-3008385 GCA_012654045.1 Ptyas mucosa
TAAATTAAATTAAATTAAATTAAATTAAATTAAATTAAATTAAATTAAATTAAATTAAATTAAATTAAATTAAATTAAATTAAATCTAATTGCAATGAAGGACACTTAGCTTTTGGTCTCACCCTTCCTTCCTTCCTTCCTTCCTTCCTTCCTCCCTCCCTCCCTCCTTCCCTTCCCTTCCCTTCCCTTCCCTTCCCTTTCTTTCTTATAATAACTTTTATTAAACAGTGTTTTTTTTTAAAAAAAGAAATTTTCCCAGTTTTCTTCTTTTCAACAATTTCGCATCAGGAAACATTTCTTACCTATCCCCTTTTCTCCCTTATTTCAATTTGCCATTTATACATCTAGCTCATAGACTGATTTATATACATAAAGATCATACCTTCAATAGTGCTTTGTACCACATTCTTTATAAGGGGTATAAGACATGGCAAACCTATTAATCCCAACATAACCATACCTGCTATGAATAAGGCTTGCTTCCAATTATTAAAAAATCCCCCCCCCCCAAATTTATTGGTTCGATTTATTTATTGGTTCGATTTATATGCCGCCCTTCTCCGGAGACTCAGGGCGGCTTACAATGCTTTAAGCAATAGCCTTCATACTTTTGTACATACCTGCTTAGTAGGGCTTTCGGTCCTCCCTAAGCAGTGTTCTTTTTTTATATATATACAAAGTCAGCTTATTGCCCCCACAATCCGGGTCCTCATTTTACCTCCCTCGGAAGGATGGAAGGCTGAGTCAACCTTGAGCCTGGGGAGATTCGAACTCGCAGTAATTGCAGGCAGCTGGTGCTACTTAATAGCACTTTAGTCTGCTGCGCCACCAAAGCTCTTACATCCTTACAACAAATCCTTCATTATCCAAAATTCCTGTTCGTTTTTGTACCGGAACACGAGCTATTTTTCTCATCCTATCGACTAATGTGCAATCCCGTTAAATTCCTCCTCTCTCGAGCCCACCATTCTTCTTTGCTATGATTCCATGATAGAACTCCTTCATACACCGTTTCTCCAACTCGTTCTCCTAAATCATTTCTTTTAAAACAAGTTTTTTTTCCAATTATCTCATTCTCCAATATCCAAGCTCCTGCCCTAATCTGGGTAAAGTTAAAATTCCAGCTAGAGTTACTCAAATCCACTTCATTTGCTTCCCAAAGCCTGCTAATTTAGTCCCACCAAATCGGCCATTATTTCATTTCCTCCTATTACCTTCTCATAAAAGGAGTGAAATATTGATTTAGGAGCATCGGGTACTAAAGGTTTCTTTACCGTTCATACCTGGATCTCAGATATCGGGTGTCTTCCCCTTAACATCTATTCCAGTTCCAAATCTCCAATCCTTCTTTTCCCACTCCTTTTACTGAATAATCTGAGTACCGTTTATCACAGGGTTGTTGTTATGGGGAAAATAGGCAGGAAGAGGACTAACTGTGCTTGCTGCCCTGTGTTATTCGTAAAAATAAATACAGATTTTTTCTTCTTCTTTTAAACGCGTAGACATTTTCACGGGTGACTTCGGAAATTGGTGTGAGCCGGGGTTACGAAAATGAGACCGTGAGCCAATTCAGACTTGACACCGCATATTTTTCCTATCCCCGAACGTTTCAGTATTCTGTGTGTGTCTGTGTTTGGAACTGAACTCACGCAAATAAATCAAGGGTCGAATAGCCATGTGTGAACCAATCCTAGCAAGTTGAAACCCAATGCCGTGGTTAAAATTAGAATTGCTGCTGGCTGCTGCATCCTGGGATCCGCGGATGTCTGAGATGCTTCTTGCTGTCTTAATGCCATGTGTGAAGGGCAGGGTTTTTCCAACCTTAGAAGAGACGTGGACTTCAACTCCCAGAATCCACCCACCCACCCTACCCCCAGCCAGCACGGTGCGAAGGAATTCCCGTTAACGCGTTTTGTGGGGCTTATTCCTAAACGAGCCTAAAATCTGGGCTTCGATTTTGCACGTACTGGGTAGTCCATGACTTACAACCACTCATTTATTTTGGTGCTTGGCAAGTGCATTTATGACGACCCTTGCCTCCTTCTAGCAAGGGTCTTACCTAGTTGGGTCATGAAACGTCTGCCGGAAAACAACCCAGCCCAGAGAGCACCAAGGACCCCACAATTCCCCCTTGAGTTACAGATACTCTCTTCTATCAATAACCTGCTCTCTTTGACTCTTGTTCTCAAAGCTCAAGCCACTACATGGATATTTGCAATGCACTCCATATCTGGCTGTGTTGGGAAATGGGATGCAGCTGGGCCAAGTGACATCACTCCATATGCGGTATTAGAATAAGGAGCAAAATACCCAGTCTCCTTCCTTCCTCCCTCCCTCCCTCTCTCCCTCCCTCTCTCTTTCCTCCTTCCTCCCTGCCCCCTTTCTTTCCTCCTTCTTCCTTCCTTCCTCTTTCTTTCTTTCCTCCTCCTCCCTCCCTCTCTCTCCTCCTCCCTCCCTCTCTTTCCTCCCTCCTTCTCTCCCTTCCTTCCTTCCTCCCTCCCTCTCTCTCTTTCCTTCTTCCTTCCTCCCTCCCTCCCTCCCTCTCTCTTTCCTTCTTCTGACTTATTTCCTCCGTCCCTCCGTCCCTCCCTCCCTCTCCTTCTTCCTTTCTTCCTCCCTCCCTCCCTCTCTCTCTCCTCCTTCCTTCCTTCCTTCCTCCCTCCCTCTCTTTCTTTCTTTCCTCCCTCCTCCCTCCCTCTCTCTCTCCTCTTCCCTCCCTCCCTCTCTCTCTTTCTTCCTCCCTCTCTTTCCTCCTTCCTTCCTTCCTTCCTCCCTCCCTCTCTCTTTCCTTCTTCCTCCCTCCCTCCCTCTCTCTTTCCTTCTTCCGACTTATTTCCTCCCTCCCTCCCTCCCTCCCTCCCTCTCTCTCTTTCCTTCTTCCTTCCTTGCTCCCTTCCCTTCTTTATTATGTTTCAAGCAACTCAAGATGGCAAAGATATGCAACGCTCCTTCCTCCTCCTATTTCCCCCACCACAACAACCCCGTGAGGTGGGTTGGGCCGAGAGAGAAGGACCGGCCCAAAATCACCCAGCTGGATTTCCTGGCTAAGGCAGGACTAGAACCCTTCAATCTCCTGCTTTCTAGTCTGATATCTTAACCACTGACTAGACCAAACTGCAGAACGTGTGATGGCTACTGAGTCTGTATCCTTGACTTTGGTAGATAAGAGGCTTTTTTTTATAGTTAGTAAATATGATTAATTGCTCCAAAGTACATTGTTTACCAACCTTTGAATTGGAGAGCGGTGAGAGTCAATAGAAACTGGTTATACTGGCAAATCAGCCAAACGGATATTTTCCTGTTCTGGGAACCTGGAGACATTTAATTTACTGGACGTTCGCAATTCTCAATCTGGGCAACCTAGAGAATTTGCAAGCTTCAACTCAGAATAACATGAGTATTGTTGTACGTTACTTATTCCGATATAAGTTGATACCTTGGGATCATTTGCTAATTATGGACACCATTCAGCCACCATGATCAGGGGTGAAATCCAAGCAGGTTCTGACAGGTTCTGGCGAACCGGTAGCGGAAATTTTGAGTAGTTTGGAGAACCGGCAAATACCACCTCTGGCTGGGCCCAGAGTGGGGCGGGAATGGGGATTTTGCAGTATCCTTCCCCTGCCACGCCCACCAAGCCACGCCCACAGAACCGGTAGTAAAAAAATTTGGATTTCACCACTGACCATGATGCTGTGTCTTGGGTGTGTTGTGACGAGAAGCAACCTAGAGACAAGATTGGTTGGAAGGGGCTTGCAGGAAGAAGGGGTTGCATTGACAACATCGGTCAGTTGCGAAAGGCAGCCTGACTTGGAACAGCTGACACAAATATGGGCTCATATTTATGACAGTCGCGTGATCCCTTCTGCGACCTTTTGACAAGCAAAGTCAACGGGGAAGCCAGATTCACTTAACAAACGTGTCAAAGAAAGGTCATAAAATGGGGAAAACTCACTTAACAAACGTCTCACTTAGTAACAGAAGTTTCAGGCTCGATTGTGTTTGAAAGTTGAGGACTCCCTGTTATTGGTTTGCCTTACTGTTATTTTCGGGGTGTATGTGCCACTAAAACCACAAATGGGCCACAGTTGGGGCCAGAATTTCCGTCGCTAAGCAAGGCAGCTGAGTCACACCTGATTCTACGATCTTTTTTTTTTTTTTTTTGCAATGGTGGTTATGTGAATCGCTCTGGTTGTTAAGCGAACCCGGCTTCCCTCGTTGACTCCAATAAATGTGAATTTCAATCATTCCATCAATCTGAAAGAGATGGATGGTGATTTAAGCCCATCCTACCTTCAACATTGGCCTTAATCCTAGAAGCTCTGTGTGTGTCTGGGTCGAACCCTCTCAGTTCCAAGACTTTGCCAACCTCTTGTAAGAAGAACACGCGTGTTAAGATCGAGGTCTTTGTGGAAACGTGTGTTAGAATACTGAATGACAGAATAATCAGAGTTGGAAGGGGACCTTGGAGATCTTCTAGTCCAACCCACTGCTCAGGCAGGAAATCCTATACCCGTGATTGCGGACCTATGGCACGTGTAGGCATATTGCACGCGCCAGCTGATTTTTGGGCCTTCTGGGCCCACCAGAAGTCAGCAAACGGGCCATTTCCGGCCTAGGAGCGCCTCCAGGCGGGTGGGGAAGGCTGTTTTCGCCCTCCCCAGACTCCTAGAAAGGCTCTGGAGACACGGCAGAGCAAAAAAATGGGCCTACCGTGCCATCATGTGCCAGGAGCGGGGCGAGCGGGTGGAATCGCTCCGACATGCGCGGGAGCAGGGTGCATAGAATTATGGGTGTGGGCACACGTGTGTGACCCCCCCCCCCCTTTCGCTCCTGGCACTCGATAGCAAAAAGCCATCACTGTCTTATACCATTTCAGATAAATGTCTGTGCAATCTCTTCTTAAAAACCTCCAGTGATGGAGAGCCCACAACTTCTGGTGGCAAGCAGTTCCACTGGTTAATTGTTCTCGCCGTTAGCAAATTCCTCCTTAATTCCAGGTTGCTTCTCTCCTTGATGAGTTTCCATCCCTTGCTTCTTGTCTTGCCTTCAGGTGCTTTGGAGAATAGGTGGACCCCGTCGTCTTTGGGGGCAGCCCCTCAAATATTGAAAGACTGCTATCCTGTCACCCCTGGTCCTCCTTTTCATTAGACTAGACATACCCAGTTCCTGCAACTGTTCTTCATATGTTTCAGCCTCCAGCCCCAGAACAGAACAGAACACAACAGAACAGAATTAGAACAGGACAGAACGAAATAGAAACAGAAATAGAAATACAACAGAACAGAACAGAACAGAATAGCATTCTTTAATGGTTAAGTGTGATTGGGCACACAAGGAATTTGTCTTTGGTGCATAGGCTCTCAGTGTACGTAAAACAGTGTACATGCTGTAATCCTCTTTGTTGCTCTTCTCTGCACTCTTTCTAGAGTCTGAACATCCTTTTTTACATGGCGGCGACCAAAACTGGATGCAGTACTCCAGGGGTGGCCCTTCAAAAATGTTAGCAAGGGATTCTCTGCCCGGTTGCTAGGTGGATGTGGCTAGTTGGCCTCCTGCACCACGGCGGGGCGGGGGGAGGGGCGTTTTTGCCCTCCCCGGGCTCCGGAGGCTTTCCTTGAGCTTCCAGGAGGATGAAAACGGCCTCCCCAGGCTCCGGAAGCCTTCCCGAACTTCCGGTAGGCCCCTTTTTCGCCCTCCCCGAGCCTCGGCGCGCGCCCTGCACTTACTTGCGTCCAAAATGGGCCGCTTGGGGGCTCCTGGGAGGGGCGGGGTTGGGTGGGCGGGGCCAGCCAGGAGTGAGATTTGAGGGTTCTCTGAACTGCATAGAATCTTAGCTAGAGGTTCTCCCGAACCCCCAGCAGCCCCACCCCTGGTGTGGCCTTACCAAGGCCTTATAAAGCGGTATTAGCCCTTCGCGGGATCGTGATTCCCTCCCTCTGTTAATGGCAACCTAGACCTGCGTTGGTTCCCTTCGAAACAGAATGAAAATGTCAGAGGGGAAATAACATTTCTCTACCCCAGCCTTCCTTTTACGGCAGATATTAAGTTCTGAAGGCATGCATATAAAACAGCAGCGATGAATACATGTGTGTAATATCTAACAGATGTTTGGTGCATGTGTATGCATGCAAGCAAGCAGGGCCTTTTTCGGATTTCAGTGAGTGTTACAGAAGGCTTTTGTTAATGCATAATGCCAAACATTTCCTCCCTCGAACAGCGAGCAACAACAAAGGAGGAAAAAGAGCTCTCTGCTTGAATTAAACTTTTAAATCCGAAATTCTTGACATTGTACAAATGCGGCCTGTCAGATTGCTCAAGAAAAGAGTAAATGTTTTAGATCAATTATTTTATGTTGGGTGTTTTTTTTTTCTCCTTTCTTTCTTTCTTTCTTTCTTTCTCTCCAATCCTTTTTTTCTCGCCTAGCAGACGCTCTGGGGAAATCTTGCTTGCTTTAAACCTTGTTTCTCTTGATGTTTCTGTAATAAAAATTCTGATTCTCGTAAGAGGACTCCTGAGGTTAAAAAACAGCTTTGTAAATGTGTATTCTAAGGACTGTCGGTAAAAAAAAAAATAATAATAAACCCACAAGGACATAAAAACGGGGTTTGATGTGCTTCGGTGTCGCTTTTCCCCAAGTCGCCAGCTTTCTTCTCAAATGAAAAGATTGAAATGGAATCCCTAATCTGGGCTGCCATTAAGGAGCAATGGGGTTGAAAAGCAAAAAAAGTTACAGTTAGTCCTAGACTTACGACCAAGTTGCTGAGCAATGCGGTTGCTGAGTGAATTGCGTCAAATTTTGCAAGCTTTTTTTGGGGGGGGGCCCACGGTGGTTAAACGAATCATTTCAGTTGTTAAGTGAATCGTGCGGCCATTAAACAGATCCGCCTCCCCCCTCTTGACTGGCGTAGAATGCCGCTACAGAATGTTTTTAAAGGGATTTTTAATTTTTTCTTAGCTTTGCTTCACTTAAGGAGAAGACGACGACGATAGGCAGTTTACGTATGGAGAAAATCCTGTTAATTATGTTTAAAAAAAAATATCTATGTGGTCACCGAGAGTTGATGGCTAATAACTGATTTTTGAGAGAAAAGCACAAATGGTGCGTATTTCTAATCAAAACTAGTTTGGACAGTCTGGTTTTTTAAAAAAAGTTCGTTACCCTATTTTATGTTAGAAGCACAAAGCAGAATTTAGACATGATGACGTACAAAAAATACGATTTGCAAGGTTGCAAATGATTCTTAAAACAGCATAATCTGGTTTTTGAAGTGTGGTGTGGCTTAGAATAAAATAATAATAGAGTTGGAAGGGACCTGGGAGGTCTTCTAATCGAACTCCCTGCTCAGCCCTATACCATTTCAGACAAATGGTTGTCCAATCTCTTCTTAAAAGCCTCCGGTGATGGAGCACCTACAACTTCTAGTGGCAAGTTGTTCCACTGGTTAATTGTTCTCCCTGTCAGGAAATTTCTCCTTAGTTCTAGGTTGCTTCTCTCCTTGGTTAGTTTCTACCCGTTGCTTCTTGTTCTGCCTTTTGGTGCTTTGAAAAATACCGTGTTTCCCCGAAAATAAGAGCCTGTCTTGATGAACGTATCTTGTCTTTTATGTACACTGAGAGCATATGCACCAAGACAAATTCCTTGTGTGTCCAATCACACTTGGCCAATACAGAATTCTAGTCTAGTCTAGTCTAGTCTAGTCTAGTCTAGTCTATTCCTAATTCATATTCTATTCTATTCTATTCTATTCCTAATTCATATTCTAGTCTAGTCTAGTCTAGTCTAGTCTAGTCTAGTCTATTTTTTTTGAATCCCAAAATAAGTGCTTGGCCTTATTTTCAGGAAGGTCTTATTATTTTGGGGCGCATGGAACAAGACAGGGGCTCCTCTTGCCATCTTACTTGATTTCTAGCTCTGTCTCCCTAACCCTAACCAGAGGAAATGGCGGGAACCAGTTGCGCATGCGTTTAAATATTTTTTGGGGAGGGCTTATTTTTTTGGGCGGGGCTTATTTTAGCGCATGCGCTCAAAAGCCCGATTGGTCTTATTATCAGGGGAGGTCTTATTTTAGAGGAAACAGGGTCGTTTGACCCCTTCTTCTTTGAAGGAGCCCCTCGAATATTGGAAGACTTGCTATCATGTCTGCCCTGGTCCTTCTTTTCATTAGCCTAGACATACCCAATTTCTGCCACCGTTCTTCGTATGTTTTATCCTCCAGCCCCCAAAATCCTCTTTGTTGCTCTTCTCTGCACTCTTCCCAGAGTCTCCACATCTTTTTAACAACGTGGTGACCAAAACTGGATGCAATATTCCAGGTGTGGTCTTACTATAAGGCTTTGTAAAGTGGTACAGAGCCTTGGTGGCGCAGCGGACTAAAGTGCTGTTAAAGTAGCACTTAGCTGCCAGCTGCCTGCAATTACTGCGAGTTCGAATCTCACCAGGCTCAAGGTTGACTCAGCCTTCCATCCTTCCGAGGGAGGTCAAATGAGGACCCAGATTGTGGGGGCAATAAGCTGACTTTGTATAAAAAATATACAAAAGTATGAAGGCTATTGCTTAACGCATTGTAAGCCACCCTGAGTCTCCAGAGAAGGGCAGCATATAAATCGAACCAATAAATAAATAAATAAATAAATAAAATACTTCACGTGATCTTGATGCTGTCCCTCTTATTAATGCAGCCTAGGATTGCATTGGCTTTTTGGGCAGCTGCAGAACACGGCTAGCTCATACGATCGTCCAATAGGACACCAAGATCCCTCTCACAGATAACTGGCATGAAGCCAAGTCTCACCTAGCCTGCACCTATACGATGGGTTTTTCTTGCCCACCTGTAAAACCTTTTATCTAATTTTCTTTTGCTTTGCTAGCATTTTATTATTGTACACTTAATGGTTAATAAGCAAAAACCGCCATTCAGCTGGGGATGGGTTTTGATTTATTTAACCTGTGACACTGAACCATTCACACCTGCAGTGTTCGGCAACCTCAGCCAGATAATAAGCAAGGAAGATTTGTGTGTAAAATACAGTAACCCAGAGAAGAAAACAGGGAAGGGATTAACATCCCAAAAGATGCACGGAACACTTTACAGCATTTCTTGCGTGATGAACATATGTATACCACGCTGCCTTGGGTCAATAATTCTAGAATCACCTTTGGTCAACATGTAGGTAATGATTTCCAGTGATAACCACTAAATACACACGGAATATTTCTTTCTGTTCCTTTTATTAAAATCAGAAGTAGCAAAAATGGCCTGCATTGTTTGAGCCCAAATCCCTAATTGGATGCTGACTCTTTCTCCGGTCTTCTATAACAAGAGATATTGATGAGGTCCTTGGTGCTCTGTCTGAGCTGGGTTGTTTTTTTGCAGATGTTTCATTACCCAAGCTAGGTAACATCATCAGTGGGAGGAGGAGGAGGAGGAGGAGGACGACTGTAAGATCCTTGGTACTCTCTGAGATGGATTATTTTCTTGCAGATGTTTTTATTACCAAACTAGGTAACATGCTAGAAAGGAAGTGGGGTTTGTACTCTGTTTATATATTAGTGACTTGCCCTGTCCGTGCTTGCGGGAGTGTTCATTACCTTCATTACCTAGTTGGGTAATGAAACGTCTGCCAGAAAACAATCAAGTTAAGAGAGCACCAAGGACCCAATAGTCCTTGTTCTCCTCCTCCTCCTCCTCCTCCTCCTCTTCCTCCTCTTCCTCCACTCTGCAAATCCCACTCCCTCCTACCACTGATAATGTTACCTACTGTATTTTTCGGAGTACAGGACGCTCCGGACTGTAAGACGCACCTACCTTTTTTGGTGAGGAAAACAAGAAAAAGAAATCTGCCTCTGCCTCCCAGCAATTTTGCCTCCTTGCAGCAAACAGCAAACAACCTGCTTTACTTTCATTTTCATTTTCAGCATAGCTTGATTAGCACAAGGGGGGAAAAAAAATCTGCTCCAGCAATTTACCTCCTTGCAGCAAGCAGCAGAGCCCTGCCCAAAACAGCTGAGAGCAAATCAGCTGAGAGTCGGGAGGCCGATCCAATCAACTTGTGCTAATTAGGCTGTGCTGAAGCTGAAAGGAGCTGTTTCTTCTTGCTGTCTTGCTTGCAAGGAGGTAACTGCTGCGAGGCAGAGGCCAAGGGGTGGGGGCCAGTGGGAGGGTGGGGCTTTGTTCGGTGTATAAGACACACCTACATTTTCACCCCCTTTTAGAGGGGAAAATGATGCGTCTTATACTCCAAAAAATACAGTAGTTGTGTAATGACACGTCTGCAAGAAAACAAGCTCAGAGGGCACTAAGGACCCCATAGTCCTTGTCCTCCTCCTCATTCCCTTTCTCTTCATCTTCCTCCACTCTGCAAATCCTTCTTAGGACTGATAATGTTACCTAGTTGAATAATAGAACTTAGACAAGACTCAGAATAACTTTATTGTCACTTTAAATGCACACTAATCGGCGTACATTAAAATGAAATTTTGTTGCATGCAGCTCTCAAAGGGTCACCACCTCCAATATATACTACGGTACATAAACATAGATAGATAGATAGATAGATAGACAGACAGACAGACAGACAGACAGACAGACAGACAGACAGACAGAAAGATAAGATAAGATAAGATAAGATAAGATAAGATAAGATAAGATAAGATAAGATAAGATAGATAGCTATGCATATACCCATTTATTATATGACACAGAAAAACAACCCACTCTAGTTCGGATGTACACCGTTTACCCTAAAATAAGACATCCCCTGATAATAAGCCCAATCGGGCTTTAGAGCACATGCGAATGCCCCGAAAATAAGACTGCCCTGAAAATATTTAAATGCATGCACAGCTGGTCCCCGCCATTTCCTCTGGTTAGGGTTAGGGAGACAGAGCTGGAAATCAGGTAAGACGGCAAGAGGAGCCCCTGACTTGTTCCATGTGCCCCAAAATAATAAGACCTCCCTGAAAATAAGGCCATGCACTTATTTTGGGGTTCAGAATAGAATAGAAGAGAACAGAAGAGAACTGAACTGAACTGAACTGAACAGAATTTTTTATTGGCCAAGTATGATTGGACACACAAGGAATTTGTCTTGATGCATACACTCTCGGTGTACATAAAAGAAAAGATAAGGCCAAGCACTTATTTCGGGGTTAAAAAAAAATAAGACAGGGTCTTATTTTCGGGGAAACATGGTATAAATGTACATGACAAGAAAAACAAATCTTGCGAGTGAGTGCAGGACAACAACCAAACTCGGAGAGCATCAAGGAGACGTGATTTCAACCCCAAGCTACAAATATTTCCTTCTATCAGTACAAAATATCTACGCTGGGGCAACCCAAAGATAGTGTAGTTTGTGGGGGACGAAACTTAAAAAGACAGCCATGTGCCTGAGTTTTGCCTCTCTGGAGAGCTCTCATTAATTCACTTAAAATTGATTTCATCCGTTACCTGTTGGGCACACCTGCTTAAAACTGGAGATTGGAGCTGTCATTTTGGAAGAAAAAGGAAAAACGAGTTCCCACGGGATGGTGGACAGTTGCTAAGCCGCTGCTGCTCTCTTGAATTCATTTCTTATTTCCGTCCGCCCGCCTGAGCCAATTTGCAGTGATCGAACTGGGGCTTATGATGGACTTGGTTGTGTTTTCGATCTCGCAGCTTTTGCCCGTGATTTTTAATGACATTTCCCCCCCCCCCCTCTTGTCTTTCCTGTAGGACTTTCAGCCAAAAGAAAGCAGTGATTGAGAGAGAATATGCACAGGTAAGGAGCAGAACGTTGCGGCTGGTTGTCGAAGGGTTTTTGCATTCTCTTCGTTGTAGGCTTCCCTGCCTTTAAAAACTTGTTGCTGGCATTAAATTCATGAATTGGCCTGTTGCAGGTAATCCTCGGCTTACATCCATCCATGCATCAAATGTTTAAACCAGAGGCCTTCAAACTTGGCAGCTTTAAGACTTGTGGACTTCAACTCCCAGAATTCTCCAGCCAGCTATGAATGATAGAGTTGGAAGAGACCAGAAGGGTCATCTAATTCAGGGGTCTCCAACCTTGGCTGGAGAGTTCTGGGAGTTGAAGTCCACAAGTCTTAAAGTTGCCAAGTTTGAAGACTTTTGGTTTAAAGTTACAACAACACTGAAAAAACTGGTCCTCGCTCTTACCACAATCACAGCATCCCCAAGATCACGTGGTCAAAATTCGGGCCCGTGGCAACCAACATGGGCAGTTGCAGTATCTGAGGGGGTGGTGTTATCTGATTACCATTGGCGACCTTCCCAGCCGGCTTCTGACCAATAGGGGAAGCCAGATTCGCTTAACGACCGTTGATTCACTTAACAACCAGGGCGATTCACTTAACAGCTTTGGCAAAAGAGGTTGCAAAATTGGGCACGGCTCCCTTAACAACTGTCTCGCTAAGCACTGGACATTCCATTCCCAATTGTGGTCCTAAGTCGAGGACTACCTGTACTGAAAAGGGGATGTCTCCAAATTGAGCGAAATTCCTTTCTTAACTTTCTCTATAGTGCTCCTCACAGTGGGGCGTGAGGGAACCTGCTGTGGCACAGAATAGAATAAATTTTTTTTATTGGCCAAGTGTGACTGGACACACAAGGAATTTGTCTTGGTGCATACACTCTCGGTGTACATAAAAGAAAAGATGCATTCGTCAAGAATCATAAGGTACAACACTTAATGATAGAGATAGATAGATAGATAGATAGATAGATAGATAGATAGATAGATAGAAAGAATTCTTTATTGGCCAAGTGTGATTGGACACACAAGGAATTTGTCTATGGTGCATACGGTCTCAGTGTACATAAGATGCATTCGTCAAGAATCATAAGGGACAACACTTAATGATAGTCATAGGGAACAAATAAGCAATCAAATCATATTAGGAAACAGTCAATATAAATCTTAAGGATACCAGCCACAAGGTTACAGTCATAAGTGGGAGGAGATGAGTGATGGGAACCATGAGAAGATTAATAGCAATCCAGACTTAGTAATTATTACTAAGTAATATTAAGAATATTACTGATTATTGTTCCCTCTGTGCAAAAGCTCGCAGAGAGTTTCACTGGCTTTGATCTAGATGAGGGGGGTCTCCAAACTTGGTCACTTTAAGACTTGTGGACTTCAACTCCCAGAATTTCTCAGCCGGACTTGCTGGCTGGGGAATTCTGGTAGTCCACAAGTTTTAACATTGTGAAGTTTGGAGACCATTGATCTAGTCCAGGGTGTGGCCAACTATGGGCCTTTTTTTTGAGCTGTGGACTTCAACTCCCAGAATCCCTGAGCCGGCATGGGAGATTATGGCCCTTTATGACTTGTGGACTTCAACTCCCAGAATCCCTGAGCCAACATGAGGAATTAATTCTCTTGGTTGCTCTTTTCTGCACTCTTTCTAGACTCTCAACATCTTTTGTATATCGTGGTGATGAAAACTGGATGCAGCACTTACCAAATGTTACCGTTTAGTGATATATACCAGTATACCAGTTCTTTAAGTGAATTTTAGCTGATAGAGACCCTATCATTTTTCGTTCTATAAATGGCTGTTTTCCTGCTGTCTGCTTAGAGTATGCCTGTAGCGCATTTGACTGTTTTGTAACGAGAATTTGCTTTTCTAGGCAGGCCTATTCTTCTGCCAAATCTATTGTGTTTCTTTTGTGGTTTTCCTCCTTCTTTCTAACAGTCTGCCAGTTGTCTACTTTTTCAAAATCTTTTTTTCTTTTTAACCTTCATTTTCGCCCTCCCGGAGGCTCGAAAGAAGCCCCCAGAGCCTGGGGAGGGCAAAAACGCCCCACCCTCACCCGCCATGATGCAGGAGGCTGAATAGGCCACACCCCCTCCCCATGGCCACGCCCCCCCAAAAGCAACTGGGCAGAGAACCCCTTGCTAAAATTTTTGAAGCCCACCCCTGGAAGGAATTAATATTCTAGATCGGTTGAACGCTAAAATCTCTTTTAAAAGCTCCTGAGTCATGCGCTGAGAATTTGGATTGCTTCAAAAAAAACTTTTATTGGTAATATATCCAAAACCAACATTTGTTGCTCTCTCACTCTGGACCTTGTGCAGTTGGCTGCCTGTAAAAAAAAATTCCAAATTATTGGGCATTTTGGAAAGGATCTCATTGGAGCCCAAGCTTGCAACTCTCAGCTGTATACACAATGGAAGAACATTAGTAAGATAAACTGGGAACAAAGAGTTTGGAATATCCTGTTTTACCAGGCCGCCCGTCTTTTCTTCTAAAGAAGGTCAGACAGTGGGGCTCTGACCTTAAGAAGGAATTAATTCATCAAAAAAAAAAATTATTATTATTATTTTCCAGATGTCCAGCAAAGATGGTCTATTTTGTTAGGTGGTAGAGACAATAAACTTAGGGATTTTTCAGCGCATCGATTTCGGACTTGCTGTTTGAGCGTCCCGTTTTTGTTTAAAGTTTTGTTGTTGTTGTTTTATTAAATTAGCATGGCGTTGAAAACGGAACTAGGTTTTAAAGAAATACAGGTAGTCCTCGACATAACGACCACAGCTGAGGCCAAAATTTCCGTTGCTAAGCGAGACAGTTGTCAAGTGAGTTTTGCCCCGTTTTTACGACCTTATTTGACACATTTGCTAGGCGAATCAATGCAGCTGTTAAGTTAGTTAACCTGGTTGTTAAGCAGATCTGGCTTCCCCATGGACTTCGCTTGTCAGAAGGTTACAAAAGGGGATCACATGACCCCTGGACACTGCGACCGTCATAAATAGGAGTCAGTTGCCAAGCATCTGAATTTTTTGTCTGTAGAGATTCTCAGTCATCCAGGGCCTGGTCGACTGAGAATCTCTACAGACTATCCAATTTGGGATGAAGACCCTTGGAATGGTAGTGGGAGTAGGAATGGATTTCCAGAGGAAAAATTGCAGACTACAGGAACCATTTGCACCCCTCAGGTGATCCTGAGGACACAGATAAACCTCCAAGTGGCCTCAAGGACTCCCTCAAAGGATGCAAATGATCAGCTGCGTGCAAGGAGTATCAATCCTTCCCTTCCCCACCATCCAGTCAGAGTTGAGGAAGCTTCTTGGATGAGAAGCAAAACGTCTTCAAAAGAAAAAACCAAGAAAGTCCAGTTGCATCCTGAAAAAAAGTACCTTTGGGACTTCTGAATTTTCATCACATGACCATAGGGATGCTGTAATGGTCATAAGTGTGAAAAACAGTTGTAAGTCACTTTTTTCAGCGAGGAAAGGAGAGGAGAAGAAAGGACAGGAAAGGAAAGAGGGGAGATGAAAGGAAAGGAAAGAAGGGAAGGGAAGGGATGGGAGAG
>WNWU01000067.1:3032023-3049925 GCA_012654045.1 Ptyas mucosa
GAATGGAATGGAATGGAATGGAATGGAATGGAATGGAATGGAATGGAGAAGAGAAGAGAAGAGGGGAAGGGAAGGGAAGGGAAGGGAAGAGAGGAAGAGAAGAGAAGAGAAGAGAAGAGAAGAGAAGAGAAGAGAAGAGAAATAATAGAAATAGAATTCTTTATTGGCCAAGGAATTTTTTTTCTCTGATGCATAAGTTCTCGCTGTACATACAAGCAACAAGTGATAATCATAATCATAAAATAAAATCAATATAAATCATAAGGCACAACACTCAGTGATAGTGCTAAGACACTAAATAAAAGCCATCAACACAAATCATAAGATAGAAACAAGCAAAGTGATAGCCATAAGACGCTAAAGGAAGAAGTAATGGGAAAAGACGAGAAGGATAATAGCAATACAGCGCCCCCTAAACATGGTTTGGCATCCCAGGGCACAGGACAATGCTGTGGGCATTACTTGTTCAGCAGAGCGATACCATCGGGGTGTGGGGGGACCCCATCCTTGTGTCTAGTTGTTTTGGTGTGCAATGCCCTACTTGAGAAAATTTCTACTTTTCTTTACGGAATAAACAAAAGGTTTTTTCCCCCCATAAAAACACCAAGCAGATCATCTCAAAACCAGCTCTAAACTTCTAGATTTTTAAAAAAGGGGGCCTCGAAATACATCGCCGCGCTCACTCGTCACGACCGCGATCTTCTGCATCGCCCCCCCCCCCCAAAATCCAGCGATACGGTAACGAAGTCCCTCTTCCTTTTAAAATGCCCATAACCCGGACCGTAGAGCTTGAGAAAAACACCGGACTCTTTTTTTTTTTTTTAATTTTTTTGGAGACCCTGAATTTTGTTTTTCCACTTGTGACGATTTTTGCATTCTCTCGGGAAGAGTCCGTTAATTTGCATCATCGCCTTTTAATAGTATTGCGGGAGGAATTCGGATGCCGACACGCCGGGCTGATGTAGGCCACCTGTCCGGGCTGAATGAGCTCGCGTCTTTATCTCTTGTCTTCACACTCGATTAAAATATTATAAAACCCGTCGTTCAAAGAAACGGGTCACCGTTCTTTTATTATTATTATTATTAAGCCCTCCTTTGAAAACAAAGGGGGGGGGAATGTGCCGCAGTCAGCAATATCTGGCCATCTCCCCCTCCTCCCCTCCCCTCCATAACTTAATAAAATTGCTTTGTGAAGCTCATGAATATTCATGATGATGAGTAGTGGGGGGGGCCTTCCTACGAATCCTCTCTAAATTCCCAACGCAATTTTTGTTAGCAGATGTAGAAAAATGGCCACTAAAGACGCCACCTTAGGTGGCCGGAGGCAATTCTTTAAAGGAGAGAAATGTGTACAGTGGAAATTCTGGCAAAGGCTGGTCTGTATTTGCAATTCGGCACAGGGATATCGGTTATATAGCAGTCCTCCAGGTTACGACCACCGCGGAGCGCCAAATTTCTGTGGCTAAGCGAGGCCGTCCTTAAGAGAGTCTCTCCCCCCCTCCCCCGAGATAGATGATTTAAGATTAAGTGTTATTAATAGTGAGGATTTAGGGGTAAGAATTGTGAAATGTACTATGAGGTATTAATTGAATTAAGATTTAAGGGGGGTTAATAGAAGGGTAAATGTTTTGATTAAATCTGAGTAATTTTTTTTTTAAGATGGTATTAGTTGAGATAGGTGATTTTAAGATTAAGAAATAAGAGTTGTGGCAAAATAGAATATATAAAATCTTGTTAAAGAGAGGGGGGGGGGAATTGTATAAATTAATGACCGGATCAGGGCTCTGTTCCAAAAAGATGTCATTTGTGTGTTGAGAAAAATAAAAATGAAAAAACTTTTTGCAAAAAAAAAAGGAGAGAGAGAGAGAGTTTCCCCCCAATCTTTCTTGCCACAATTGTTAAGCGAATCCCTGCAGTTAAGTTACTAACATTTCCTGTACATTTTTATGACCTTTCTTGCCATGGTTGTTAAGTGAATCGCTGCAGTTGTTAAATCAGTCACATGGTTGTTAAGCGAATCGGGCTTTCCCCATCAACATCGCTTGTCAGAAAGTCGCAAAAGGGGAATCGCGTCACTCCCCGGGAAACTGCGACCGTCATAAATATGAGTCAGTTGCCGCGCGGGCGGGTTTTGAAGACGCGACTGTCCTGCAGTCATATAGTTTACTATGGTTTTGGTGAAAACTGGCATGTCTGCTTTTTGGCAAAACCACACCCATTGCAAACCATTGTTTTGTTTAACGGCCACTCTGTTTGCTGAGCAACTTGGCTCCACTACAGTCGTAAATCGAGGACGGAGTTCCTATACAGCACAAAAGCAACCCAGACAAAACGACAGCTAGTCTTTGACTTACGACCGCAATTCAGCCCAAAACTTCCATTGCTAAGCGAGGCAGTTGTTAAGTGAGCTGCGTGCCTCATTTTACGACCTATTTTTGCCATGGTTGTTAAGTGAATCGTTGCAGTTGTTAAGTTAGTCACACGGTTGCTAAGTGAATCTGGCTTCCCCATTGACTTTTGTTTGCCAGAAGGTCACAAAAGGGGATCACGTGACCCAGTGGTGAAATGTAAATTTTTTAAACAACTGGTTCTATGGGCGTGGCTTACTTTGTGGGCGTGGCTTGGTGGGGGTTAATGTGATTGGGTGGGTGTGGCCAACTTATTTTTTTTTTTTACTTTTAAAAGCATTTTTTCTACAACCTTAAGAGGTTGCAGAAAAAAATGCTTTTAAAAGCCTCTGGCGATCCCAGCTGACTTGCCTGATTGGCAGAGGCTTTTTTTTATTATTAAAAGCATTTTTTCGGCTGAAGAGGTTGTAGAAAAAATGCCTTTAAAATTAAAAAAACAACCTCTGATGATCGCACGGCTCAGCTGGGCATGGGAGGGGGGCAGGGATTTTTGCTGCCGGTTCTCTGAACCACCTGCCATCATCACTACCGGATCGGGTGATCTGGTCCGAACTGGGATCATTTCATCCCTGACGTGACCCCAGAACACTGCAACCGTCATAAATATGAGTCAATTACCAAGGGGCTGAATTCTGACCATGTGACCCTGGGAATGCTGCACGGTCGTAAGGGTGAAAAAACGTCATAAGTCACTTTTTTCCAGTGCCGTTGAAACTTCCGACGATCACTAAACGAACGGTTGTAAGTCAAGGACTACTTATACACCTGGTTATTGTAGCTGCTCCGGCTAGCAAGTGGAAACAAGCCGAAGTGATTCTGATTTAAAAGAAAGCTGTTTTGCTTTTTTGCAGTGAGTGCCGGGATGGCTTCCTTGGGAAGAGCAATTAAAAATATAGATAATTTATGCTTTTTTTTTCTTTTGTTTTTTTTTTAACCTACTGAGATTGCATGGACACGTTTCGGGAAAACCAGGGTGCAAATTAACCTCTGAAAACAGAGGATCTGGGCGCATCCTTCTCAGGCATGCCGAAAAATAATTAAGACGTCTGAACCTTCCTTAAGATTAGATTTAATTCGTGAGCCGGTCCTGATGTTATCGGCGGGATTTTCTCACACACGATTCACCGTTTGCCAGAAGAAATTGTGCCCCCAGGCGCAGGGGAATTGCAGCATCCTCAGCCAAGTCCTTGCCATCTTAAATGGGTGATTGCTTTCTTTAGCTGGCACCTGGTTTTATGAATGAACGCCGCTCTCCATGGTGGTTATTTAAAATGTGGCTAGGAATGTTTGCCATTGTCTTAGGGCAGGGGTGGGCAACTAGATAACCTGTGGATTTCAACTTTGGTTGTTAAGTGAATCATGCAGTTGTTAAATGAATCTGGCTTCCCCCATCGGCTTCAGTGGTCTGAAACGGGCTGGGAAGGTTACAAATCGTGATCATGTGACCCCAGGATAACACAAAAGTCATAAACACACAACCAGGGCCCATTGCGATCACGTGACCACGGGGAGGCGGCAACGGTCATAAGTGTGAAAAAACGGTCGCAAGTCACTTTTTCAGCGCTGTTGTGACTTCAAAGGTCGCTCAATGAATGGTTGAGGTTTTTACCTTTTTAGCAAAGTCACTTTTTAAAAAAATCAATGCGTCCCATCTCATATTTAAACCCTGACTTCAGGTAGTCCTCGTACACTGGCCATAGTTAAGCGAAGCAGTCGCTAAATGAGATCACAACGGCGCTCACAATCTCAGCTCAGCTTTCCTGCAAAGGTCGCGGATGTGAGGATTGGTCAGAAAATTACTTTTTCATCATCGTCGTAACTGGGAATGGTTGCTACATGGCCGTCGCTAAACGAGGACTTATTTGTACAGTGAAGTGTCAGTGGTTTGGAGAAATTGATTTAATAAGGCAAGAGGTTCGGTACATATTTATTGAGAGTAAGTACGTATATACAGGTGGTCCTCTACTTACGACCACAATTTATTTATTTATTTATTGGTTCGATTTATATGCCGCCCTTCTCTGGAGACTCAGGGCGGCTTACAATGCGCGTTAAGCAATAGCCTTCATACTTTTGTATATACCTGCTTAGCAGGGCTTTCGGCCCCCCCTAAGCGGTGTCCTTTTTTATACAAAGTCAGCTTATTGCCCCCACAATCCGGGTCCTCATTTTACCCACCTCGGAAGGATGGAAGGCTGAGTCAACCTTGAGCCTGGTGAGATTCGAACTCGCAATAATTCCAGGCAGCTGGCAGCTAAGTGCTATTTTAACAGCACTTTAGTCCGCTATGCCACCAAGGCTCATTGAGCCCAACATTTCTGTTGCTAAGTGAGACAGTTGTTAATTGAGTTTTGCTCCATTTTACGACTCTGCTTGTCAAAGTTGTTAAGTGAATCACTGCAGTTGTTAACTGAGTAATGGTTGCTAAGTGAATCTGGCTTGTCAGAAGGTCGCAAAAGGTGTTGACCTAGTCATAAATACGAGTCAGTTGCCAAGCGTCTGCATTTTGGTCACTGGACCACACGACCATGAAACAGTTTGAAAGTTTGAAAAATGGTCATAAGTCACTTTTTTTCACTTTTGCCTTTGTAACTTCGAACGGTCACTAAATGAACTGTTGTAAGTTCGTGGACTGCCTGTGTCGAGAGGTTAAGCTCAGAATGCCCGCGGCGGAGAACGTAATAAAACGAAGAATTTCAATGCAAGAGTTACGCTACAGACCCAACTTCTTGTAGCGAGCATAGTAATATCACACTTCCTTTCCGTATCGCTGATTTTTGTGCGAATTAGTGGGGGAAAAAATAGATCTTACGATCCGCTTGGCAGGCGAATAAAATTAGAAGCCATTTTATTTATATATATATTTTTTTACTTTACACTTCACAAAATACACCGCTGACTTTGCAACTTGGGGGAAAATTCAGACAGATTTTTTTCCCCCTCTTCCCCTTTCCCGCACGAGTGTTATTCACACCTAGCGAATTCTCTCTATATCGCGAAGTGTTAAAAATCATTACCTTTCCGAACAGCAAAAAAAAAAAAAAAAAAAAAACCAAGATAAGAATTTTTTTTTTCCTTGCCTTGAGAAAGTTTTGAGTTGCATTGCTTGGAACTCTTTTTTTCCTAAAGAAACATTTTTAAAGCTCAACTTTTTTTGCTTTTCACTGACATAGTTGAAATATTTTAAATTACGGTTGTTTTATTTTTAAACATCCCACTAGCAGGGGCAAGCTTAAACCTCCAAGCCTATATTTTTTTTTGTTTGTTTGTTTGCTTGTTTCTACAAAATTCAGAAATGTTTGGGGAGGAAGGGTTATTAACTGGCAACGGGAGATGCCTTCCTAATGACCCCTTAATCTTTGTTTTTTGCTAAAAGAAACCAGATTACAGGAAACGAAAGCGAAAGGGGTGGTGTCACTATTTATATTTAAAACGACAGAAGTGAGCGTACCTTGCCTAGAAAAACATACCGCTATAAAAGCCCCAAAGACGTGTGCCAAAAATGATTCTTTTTTTAAAAAAAAAAAGAAAGAAAAACCACCTAAATTTGAAACACGACTATTTTTTGAAAGAGTTATGTTGTTGGCAGGGGAGAGAGAGCCTTTATCAACCGAATGGCATCTCCTGTTTTAAAAGAAATGTTGAATTAGTGAAGTAATTGAGCCTGCCTGTGGTTTGAGATTAGAAAAAGACGGCGGGCACAAATGTAAATTCGATTGAGTTCAATTTGAAAGGAAGCCCAGTTCGCTCGAGATATAAACGCAGAGTTTAGAGACCAGATATTTCTCCCTAATGTGATAAAAAGAATTTCTTCCTTTCGGCGTATCAAAAACAGGTTGTCCCCAAACTCACAATTACAATTGAGACTGGAATTTCCATCGGTAAGCAAGGCAGTCGTTAAGGGAGTTGCGCCCAGTGTTACGACCTTTTTGGCCAAGTTTTGTTGAACGACCCCTGCAGTTGTTAAGTGAATCACGTAGTCATTAACCGAATCCAGTTTATAATAATAATAAATAATAATAATAATTTCGTTTCTATACCGTCCTTCTCCCGAAGGACTCAGGGCGGTGTACAGCGTATTAAAAACACAAAAAAATATACAGACATCAATTAAAAAATAATTAAGATTATTAGATAATTTCGGCCCAAATTAAAACCCAAAAATTTATCCCATTGACTTTGCTTGTCGGGCATTCGCAAAGGGAATCATGTGACACACACACATACACACACACACACACCCCAGATCCTGCAACTGTTAATATAGGCTGATTGCTGAGCACCCAAATTTTGATCCCATATCCGTGGGGGGCAGTCCCAAGTCCGAGGACCCGGTTGTAAGTCACATTTTTTCCCCCAAGACTGTTGTAACTTCGGAAAGTTGCGAAACGATGGTTGTAAATCGAGGAAAGATGCTTGATGTTTAGCAGTGTCCTCAATTCGCATTGTGGACATCGTATATAGTAAAAGGAAACTGGGTTTTTTAAGCTATAGGTAGTCCTCGACTTATGGCCACAATTTACGAGCCCAACATTTACGTTGCTAAGCGAGAAATCGGTTAAGTGAGTTTTCTCCCGCTTTGCGACTCTTCTTGCCACAGTGGTTAAGCCAATCACCCCAGTGGTTAAATTACTAACACGGGAGTTAAGTGAATCTGGCTTCCCCACTGACTTCGTTTGTCGGAAGGTCGCAAAAGGGGGATCATGTGGCCCCGGGACACTGCGACCGTCATAAACATGAATCAGTTGGCAAGCATGCGAATGTAAATCACCTGACCCTGGGGATGCCGCAACGGTCGTAAGTGTGCAAAACTGTCCTAAATTGCTTTTTGCGGTGCCGTTGTAACTGCGAACGGTCACTCAATGAACTGTTGTGAGTCTAGGACAGCGACGGCTAACCTTTTTACCATTGCGTGCCAAAAGCGGGGAGAGCGCGGGAGGGGTCATGCACGCATGTGCCCTCATCCATAATTCTATGCGCCACACTCCCCCGTGCTCCCCCTGCTTTTGGCACATGATGTGGGCCCGGTAGACCTGTTTTTCACTCTCCCCAGGCTCCAGAGCCTTTCTAGGAGCCTGGGGAGGGTGAAAACGGCCTTCCCCACTCCACCGGAGGCCTTCCGAAGGCCGGAAATGGCCCGATTGCTGACTGGTGGGCCCAGAAGCTGGAGCTGAGCTTGCGTGCCCGCCGATATGACTCTGCGTGCCACCTTCGCACGCATGCCACAGGTTCGCCATCACGGGTCTAGGACTAGCTGTATATCCAGCTAGTGGGATTCAGCTGGTTCAGGCCAGTTTGGGCGAACCGGTTGTTAAATTGCTGACTGGCCTCACCTCCCCCTTCTAGGAGTATCCATGCACCCCATTTTGGCTCTAGGAGTCCCCATGCACCCCATTTTGGCTCCCAGGTAAGTACAGGAAGGCCTACTAGGCCCAAAACGGCACTGGGGGGGCGCACCCCCCCCCCAACCCCCCCATTGGCTCATTTTTGTTCCCAGGAATCTGCAGGGAGGCTAACTAGGCCCAAAGAGGGAGGTGCGGGGGGGGCAGCCTGTCTGTCCCCCCGGCCCCTTTTTGTTCCTGGCGGGGTGTAGGAGGCCGAGCGCTGCCTGTCACACCCCCTAGCTCTGCCCACCATGGCCACGCCCACCCACCCACCCGGTCATTAGGGCTGAGAACCGGTTGTTAAATTATTTGAATCCCCCCCCCCCACTGTGTGTATCCTTTCACTGGTCTCCCATTATTTTATTCCTCCACGGTTGTCTTAGCAACTAGGCTACAAATCATTATCTTTCTCCCTAAATAAAAGGGGAGGCATAAAAGAAGCAAATTTGCTTAATTAAAAGGTGTTTGGGGAGAAGAAAGAAATAGGCTTGCCGTTGGAGAATCGCGTGAAAAACTACGGTTGCAAAAAAAAAAAAACCACAACCCCAAAAAACCCATAGTTATAATCAGGAGTTTTGTGGCACCTTTTCCCAGGAAGGCATTTTATTAGACGTTCACGAAACGGCAGCGCTAATAAAGCCTTTTAATAAAAAAATTGTCGGTTTGAAAAGATACCACTGGGCTCGTCCAGGGTTTTTTGAGTAATATCCCATGATTTCGGTAAAACCGGATCTCAAATTCGAAAATAACTTGGAACGACGATGCCTTTTGTGATCAACTCACTTACCTTGCCACATATTTGATAATAACAGCAGCCCTTAGACTTATATACCGCTTCATAGTGCTTTTACAGCCCTCTCTAAGCGGTTTACAGAGTCAGCCTCTTGCCCCCAACAATCTGGGTCCTCATTGTACCGACCTTGGAAGGATGGAAGGCTGAGGTAACCTGGAACCTGGTGAGATTCGAACTGCTGAACATCGTGAATTCTAGTCCCACCTTAGCTATGAAACTAAGACTTTGGGAGACTTTGGGCCAATCACCAGGAGATGGTGAATTCTAGTCCCATCTTAGCTATGAAAGTCACCTGGGAGACTTTGGGCCAATCTCCAGGAGATGGTGAGTTCTAGTCTCACCATAGACATGAATGCTGGCTGGGAAACTTTGGGTCTCTCTCTCTCTCTCTCTCTCTGTTTGTCGGGAAAATAGGAAGAAGAAGGAGCCTTAGCTATTTCCATCAACTTGAGTTGTTTATTAAAAAAAAATCATAAAGGGTTAGGTGTAAAAAGTAGCATTATACCAGGAGTGAAATGCTCCCGGTTCGGACCGGTTCGCCCGATCCGGTAGCAATGGAGACGGGTGGTTTGGAGAATCGGCAAAAATCCCTCCCCACCCCCATGCCCAGCTGAGCCGCGCAATCATCAGAGGCTTTCTATTTTATTTTTTCTACAACCTCTTCGGCCGAAAAAAATGCTTTTAAAAGTTAAAAAAAAAAAAAAGCCTCTGCCGATCAGGCAAGTCAGCTGGGATTGTCAGAGGCTTTTAAAAGCATTTTTTTACAACCTCTTCTGCCGAAGAGGTTGTAGAAAAAAATGGTTTTAAAAATAAAAAATAATTAAAAAAAAGTTGGCCACGCCCACTCAGTCATATTAACCCACCCACCCCCACCAAGCCACGCCCACAGAACCGGTAGTAACAAATTTTACATTTCACCACTGCATTATACCATTACACGCTACGGTAATAACTGCATGCCCAATAACAGGAGCTCAAGTCACATGTTAGGATATTTATCATCATTACGGCATAAACCGATTCGGCCTCATTTAACACGGACATTTAAGAAGCAGAAAAAATTCATTCCACCAGCATAATTTTGACGGAGGAGCTACTTGGCATTCTTGCCGAGAAGGATATCCTGCTGAAGAAAAATCTTTTGTTTTGCAATAACATGATTAAATCTGAAAGATCTCCAGTGCTTTGTTACAAACTTCAAAGAGGTTTTCCCCCCCCGAAGGGAAATTCAGGGTCAACTGTATCAAATTTATAATATAGTTGACAGAATAGTTATTGTCCAAGCCTTATTCATGTTTCCCCTTTGCCCATATTTTCTTCAAACTCTTCACACATGGTCTGGAAATCTCTCCTTAATTTTTGCAGGGCCCCTCTCCCTTTTTTCCCACATACTGGCAGTCCTCGACCTACGGCCCGCAATCGAGCCCAACGTTTCCGCTGCTAAACGAGATAGTTTGTTAAGCGAGTTTTGCCCCGTTGTTTACGACCTTTCTTGTTACGGTTGTTGTTAAGTGAATCCCCGGGCGTTGTTAAATGAGTAACACGCGGTTGTTAATCGAATCCGGCTTCCCGCGTTCTGACTTTGCTTGTCAGAAGGTCGCAAAAGGAGATCACGTGACCCGACCCGCCCCACCCCCGCGGACCTTGCAACCGTCATAAATGTGAGCTAGTTGCCAAGGGTCTGAATTTTGTTCGTGGGGAGTGGGGGGTGGGAGGCTCCAGTGGTTGTAACAGTGGTGGGTTCCTCCCGGTTTGGCCCGATTCTCCCGAGCCGGTAGCGGTGACGATATGATGTCACTGAACCGGTTCTATTTTCTATTTCCATTCTATTCCATTCCATTCTATTCTCTATTTCCACTCCACTCCAATCCGTTCCACACCGTTCCTTTCCATTTTCCACTTTGAATTCCATTCCATCTTTTCTGTTTTCCATTCCATTCCAGATAGCTCTTGTGTTCCAATGCAGTGAGCTTTTCTCAAGGTTGGAAGTTTTTTAAAACAGGTGGACTTCGACTCCCAGAATTCCCTAGTCGGTTCTGCCTAAGTGCTCCCTGGTGATCCTATTCGGGGTGACCTTTTCCCCATTCTGCATAGGGAGAACTGAAATCGATGAGACGGAGGCTGCTTGCTAAGTGGTTTGAGGCAGCTCCGAAGATTGAGCCTTTGGCAGCCTGAATTCCCAGCAGAGCAAAAAGCCTGTTTTCTCAACAAGTAAAAAAAATAAAATAAAATAAAAAATAAAAACACTGCAATCCTGGGGATTATTTTCCCTGGAACACATTATATTTTATTTTATTTTATTTTATTTTATTTTATTTTATTTTATTTTATTTTATTTTATTTTATTTTATTTTATTTTATTTTACTTTACTTTACTTTACTTTACTTTACTTTATTTATTTTATTATTTTATTTTATTTTATTTTTTACTTTTTACTTTTCTTTTCTTTTCTTTTTTTCTTTTCTTTTTTTCTTTTTTTCTTCTTTTCTTTTCTTTTCTTTTCTTTTCTTTTTTTCTTTTCTTTTCTTTTTCTTTTTGTTTATTTTTTAGTCCAATTTATATGCCGCCCTTCTCCGTAGACTCAGGGCGGCTTACAATGCATTATAGCGATAGCCTGCATACTTTTTATGTATATACCTGCTTATTAGGGCTTTTGGGGCCCCCTAAGCGGTGTTCTTCTATACAAAGTCAGTTTATTGCCCCCACAATCCGGGTCCTCATTTTACCTACCTCGAAAGGATGGAAGGCTGAGTCAACCTTGAGCCTGGGGAGATTTGAACTCACACTAATTGCAGGCAGCTGGCAGCTAAGTGCTAGCACTTAACAGCACTTAGTCCGCTGCACCACCGAAGCTCTTTTTATTACTTTACTTTACTTTACTTTACTTTACTTTACTTTACTTTACTTTACTTTACTTTACTTTACTTTACTTTACATTTCATTATTTTATTTTATTTTATTTTATTTTATTTTATTTTATTTTATTTTATTTTATTTTATTTTATTTTATTTTATTTTATTTTATTTTATTTTATTTTATTTTATTTTATTTTAATTTTTTAGCAGAAAAAGTCCTCCAGATTTTTCCATGGCTCCTATGTGTAAATAATAACAATGGAATCAGGACTGGTTAGATTCCCTAATCATCCCGATCCTGGCAGAAAGAACTGACATTTTAGTAACTGAATCGATCGATCGGCTGCCTTTCTGTTGGAGAGACACTCACGAGGGATCAAGAGATACTCAAGATTTTTTTCAGAGAAGAGATGCATCGATTGTCTTTGTTGGCAGGAATAAATGATATCACAGATGAAATAGAGCCGATCTCCCCCCCCACATCCTTTTACTGTCTTACTAGAAGTGGAAGATTAAAAAAAAACAAAAAAAACATGAATTCTTCATAAAAGGCCTACAACAGTTTATCTGAGCAAACGGATAAAACATAAAGTAAAATGACATTTAGTAGGCTACCTTGTGAATTACTGTAATATTTCCGATGGAAAGTGATTAAATTTGCTCTGATCTCAGACATGGATCCACTCAATCCACTCTTGATTGTTTTGTTGTTACTTCTGTTAATGTTTTGCCCCGCCAAATAACTGTAAGAAAAAAAAATGCCTCCAGATATTTTGGGCTGACTCTGAATATGGATATGCAGCACTGGTAGCCCTGGATTTACAACCATTTGCTGAGTGACCGTTCGAAGTTACAACGGCATTGAAAAAAGTTATTTATGAGCAATTTCCACGCTTATCATTGTTGCAGGATCCGCGTGGACACCTGAAAAAAAGTCAGATATTTGTCAACTGGCATGTAATTATGACGGTTGCAGTGTTCATTTGATCCCTTTTTGCGACCCTCTGACAAGCAAAGTCAACGAGGAAAGCCAGATTCACTTTACAACCAGGTTACTAACTTAACAACTGCAGCGATTCGCTTAACAACGGCGGCAAGAAAAGGTTGTAAAACGGGGCAAAGCTCACTTAACAACTGCTTTGTTTAGCCGTGCAAAATTTGGGCTCTGTTGCGTTCGTAAGTCAGAGGACTACCTGTATGGGAATCGCAGTTAGGGAAAAAGATGCCAAATGCACAATAAGAAATGGAATGGAATGGAATGGAATGGAATGGAATGGAATGGAATGGAATGGAATGGAATGGAATGGAATAGAATAGTAATTATTGTCACTTTGAATGTACACTAATCGGCATACATTAAAATGAAATTTCATTGCATGCAGCTCTCAAAAGGTCACCACCTTCAATTCACACTCTATAAACATGACAAAATAAATAAAATAAATAAATACATACATACAAGATCCATCATATAAGAGCCTTGGTGGTGCAGCAGACTAAAGTGCTGTTAACTAGCACCATAGATTTTGGACTCAATTGTGGTCGTAACTGGAGGACTACCTCTCTTCTCCTGTATTCTTTAAGAGAAAACAAAAAACAAGAGATTTGGTGGCACAGCAGACTAAAAGTGCTGTTAAGTAGCACTTAGCTGCCTGTAATTACTGCGAGTTCGAATCTCCCCAGGCTCAAGGTTGACTCAGCCTTCCATCCTTCCGAGGTAGGTAAAATGAGGACCCGGATTGTGGGGGTCAATAAGCTGACTTTGTATAAAAAAGAACACCGCTTGGAGGGGGGACCGAAAGCCCTACTAAGCAGGTATATGCAAAAAGTATGAAGGCTATTGCTTAACGCATTGTGAGCCACCCTGAGTCTCCAGAGAAGGGCAGCATTTAAATTGAACTAATAAATAAATAAATAAATACATACATACATACATACATACATACATACATACATAAATAAGTATTGACATACCCACATATATGACAGAGAGAAACAACAAAGTTTACTCCGGATATAAACATGTACATGGCAAGAAAAACGAATCTTGCATGTTTGCCAGATGGATGGCCTAGGGAACAAAGCCGTTACAGAATCAGGGAGTCCTGCTAGAAATACTTGGAAACTTCCTCCCAGAGGGGAGCAACAGAAACAGACCGTGAAGAGGGTGGGTGGGGTCTCTTAACAATGCTTCGATCTCTAAGAAAATAGCGCTTATAAGCAGTATCCTTAATAACGGGAAGTGAACTCCCTATACTCTTCTCCGCTGTCCTCACCACTCTCTGTAGGGACTTTCTATCTGAGGGCACTGCTGCCATCCTACCAAACAGGGACGCAGTTTGTTAAAACGCTCCCGATCGCACCTCTGTAAAAAGTGGCCAGGACAGAAGGAGGAAGATCTTGTTCTCCTCACCCGACGTAGGAAATGCAGACGCGAAGGTTCTGTTGATTTGGCAACGAAAAGATAACTTAGTTTGATTTCTGAGCTGACAACGCAGAAAGAACTGGGAGGGAAAATACAGTTGCTCGCTGGCTGAATCTAAATCTTCCCTCTGATATGACTGTAAATCAAGCAAGCGGAGTTTTTAGGTTGGCTCCGTGAAAATTAAGCCTCCCAGTCATGTCTCCTTCCCATTTCATGTCTGCGTCAAAAGAAGAACTCCAGGCCATTCCTGACTTTGGAGTCTCAAGGTTGTAATCTAAACTTATCCGCTACGGGTTATGTCCCTATTTACCCAGCGGGGTTTCTGAGCAAATGCTGAAGTTTGAAAAAAATAAAATAAAATACCGCCAGCTAAAACGTGGCACGGTTCCTGCCTTGGTAATGATCCCCCTGGGTGGAAGCCAGGAGATTAAATCCAAAAAGGATTTAAAGGTTGTCGGAGAAATACGGCTCTGGCACAAACCCATTTTGATTTTGCCTAGAAATAAGGTGAATTCCAGATTTATTTATTTACTTATTTTTTAAAATGCAATCTACAGGCAATCCTCAATTTACATCCACAATTGAGCCCGGGACAGCGCTAAGTCCTAAAGCCTTGGATAGTACAGTGGTCTAAAGCCCTGTTATTAACATCAGCTGCCTGCAATTATTGCAGGTTCGAATCTCACCAGGCTCGAAGTTGACTCAGCCTTCCATCCTTTCTAAGGTAGGTAAATTGAGGACCCAATTTGTGGGGGCAATAAGCTGACTTTGTATAAATATACAAAAGTATGAAGGCTATTGCTTAGCACATTGTAAGCCGCCCTGAGTCTCCGGAGAAGGGCGGCATATAAATCAAATAAAAAAAAAAATGCATGCCAGTGCCCAATTTTTGATCCCATGGCCAGGCGGATGCTGCAATGGTCGTAAGTGTGAGAAACGGTCATCGGTCGCTTTTTTCCCCCCAGTGCCGTCGTAACTTTGAACAATCACTAAATGAATGGCTGAGGTTTCCCTATACTAGCAAAGTCACTTTTTAAAAAATAAGTCGATGCTTCCCGCGGTATATTTAAACCCACGCTTCTTGATAGTCCTCACACTGTGTCATTGTTAAGCAGAGCCGTCGCTAAGTGAAACCACTATCTCAGTTCAGCTTTCCTTTGCTTTCCTGGCAAAGTCGTAAATGTGAGGATTGGTCTTAAAATTACTTTTTTTTTGTCACCGTTGTAACTGCGAATGGTCGCTAAACGGCAGTCCCTAAACGAGGACTACTTGTACAATGAAATTTCAGTATTTTGGAGAAGATTAGAAATTGGTTCAGTAAGTGGTGGGCTTCCGTATATCATATATTTTGAGAAGTTAAGCTTCGACGGCAGGCGTGTCAGGAAATACTAAAACGAAGAAATCCAACGTAGGAATGATGGTCTATGCAGGCGTCCCTTGACTTGCGACCGCTGTTCACCCCAAAATTTCTGTCGCTAAAAGAGTGTCAGCACCCAGCTCGAATATCCGAATAAAAGGCAGTTGCGAAGTGAGTTTTGCCTCATTTTTTTTATTATTTGATTTATATGCCGCCCTTCTCCGGAGACTCAGGGCGGCTTACAATGCGTTAAGCAATAGCCTTCATAGTTTTGTATATTTATACAAAGTCAGCTTATTGCCCCCACAATCTGGGTCCTCATTTTACCTACCTTAGAAAGGATGGAAGGCCGAGTCAACCTTGAGCCTTGGTGAGATTCGAACCTGCAATAATTGCAGGCAGCTGATGTTAATAACAGGGCTTTAGACCGCTGTACTATCCAAGGCTCTTTTTTATGCCCTTTCCTGTCCCAGTTGTTAAGTGAGTCGCTCCAGTCGTTAAGTAACGTGGAATCCGTCTTCCCCTGAAGGTCAAAGAAAGGGGTATCCTGTGAAATCCGGGACACCGCAACCGTCATAAATACGAACCAGTTGCCGAGAGCGTCTAGATCCGTGATGGAGAACCTATGGCACGCGTGCCACATGGGGCAAGCAGAAACATATTTGTGGGCACGCGAGCGTTGCCCTAGCTAAGCTCCGGCATGCATGCGCGCATCAGACAGTTGATTTTCGGGCCTTCTGGGCTCACCAGAAGTCAGGAAACAGACTATTTCCTGCCTCCAGAGGGCCCTCCCCAGGCTCCTAGAAAGGCTCTTGAGCCTGGGGAAAGTGAAAAACGGACCTACTGGGCTCATCATACCATCACATGGCAAAAGCAGTGGGAGCACGGTGGGGCGGGGCGCATTGAGTTATGGGTGTGGGTCCATGCGTGGGCGCCCCCCTGTACTCCCCCCGCTTTTGGCACGCGACGGCAAACAGGTTCGCCATCACCGGTCTAGATTTTGATCCTTAGTGGCTCTCAAGAGTCCATTTTTTCCCGCGCCGCCGTAATTTCAGACGGCCACTAAACGAACTGTTGTAAGCCAAGGACCTCCTGTCCGGAAGCGTTTCTTACCATGGTATGCTGGCGGTCTTGAGTTCAAAGTTCATGCCAAGCCACCCCTCCGTAAGCGACTCCTGAGCACGCTCCATCACGCACGCTCTCGGTGCAACCGTGTCAAGAGGTTAAAACTACGGGTCGATTTCCCAGTTGGAGACTAAACAAGGATGCCTTTTGTCTCCCGGGAAAGTCTTGAGAGCGAAACCACTAAGTGTCCTTGAAGAGAACAAGGAGGATATTATTATACGCCTCTCGCCTCTCTCCTCTCCCCGATTTTAAAGCCATTTACGATTTCCAATACCAAACGTCATTTTAGCCTACAAAGAATCGTAATTATGGCGTTTGGCGTTTTTTAAAGCTAGGAGTCTTTAAACCGGCTTTTCTTTAAGCTTGCAAACCCGAATGACAAACGACGAGGACTAGTAACCCGCAGGGTGTGTTGCTCACAGTTGAAACTACGGTGCTCTTGATTTACAGGGGGTTTGGTATGTTGGGGTCCTTGGAGTTGGGTGGGTCTCTCTGCTGCGTTATTTTCTTGCAGATGCTGGATTACTCAACTACCCGTGTTTCCCCGAAAATAAGACCCTGTCTTATATTTTTTGGAACCCCGAAATAAGCGCTTGGCCTTATTTTCGGGGAGGTCTTATTATTTTGGGGTGTGTGGAGCAAGGCAGGGCTCCTCTTGCCGTCTTACCTGATTTCCAGCTCTGCGTTTAAATATTTTGGGGGAGGGTTTATTATCAGGGGAGGAGTTATTTTTGGGAAAACAGGGTAGAGAACATGATCTATGCTAAACCACATTCTCTTTTAACACTGATGATGTTACCTAGCTGGGTGATGAAATGTCTACAAGGAAAAATCTGAGTTTAAAGAGTATAAAGAACCCCACAGTTCTCTCCTCCTCCTCCTCTTCTTCCTCCACCACCTCCTACTCCCTCTCTCCCTCCCTCCCTCCCTTCTTTCCTTCTTGCACTGATGATGTTACCTAGCTGGGTGATGAAATGTCTACATCCAAGCTGAAAGAGTATAAAGAACCCCACAGTTCCCCTCCTCCCTCCTTTCCTTCCCTCCTTTCTTTCCTTCCTTCTTGAACTGATGATGTTATCTAGTTCGGTGATGAAATGTCTACAAGGAAACATCCAAGTTTAAAGAGTATAAAGAACCCCACAATTCTCTCCTCCTCCTCTCCCTTCTAGCACTGATGATGTTATCTAGTCAGGTAATGAAACGTCTGCAAGAAAACGACTAAGTTGCTGTGCCAAACCAGACAGTTATAGAGGTGCAAATGAGGGACTCAGTAATTCCTCTGTAGAACTGGATCAGCAGCTCCTTGGGCCGTTTGAGCTTCCTGAATTGACTTATCGGAATGGAATGGAATGGAAAATAGAACTGAAGAAAGGAAAGGGAAGGGAAGGGAAGGGAAGGGAAGGGAAGGAGGAAAGGAAAGGAAAGGAAAGGAAAGGAAAGGAAAGGAAAGGAAAGGAGGAAAGGGAAGGGAAGGAAAGGAAAGGAAAGGAGGAAAGGAAAGGAGGAAAGGAAAGGAAAAAGAAAGGAAAGGAGGAAAGGGAAGGGAAGGGAAG
>WNWU01000067.1:3068355-3081007 GCA_012654045.1 Ptyas mucosa
TGTGTGTGTGTGTGTGTGTGTGTGTGTGTGTGTGTGTGTGTGTGTGTATTTCAATTTATATACCGCCCTTCTCCCTGAGGACTCAGGGCGGTGAACAGCCAGAATTAAAAACATACAATACAAATATTAAGAATTAAAAATACATATAAATTTGGCTCCAATTTTAAAAATAACAAACCAATTTAAAAAACGTCTAAAATTACTTCCTAAGCCAGCCCGGCTTGTTGGAAAAAGTAGGTTTTAAGGGCACGGCGGAAGGCGCTGAGGTCTTGAGTTCTCCTTATCTCAGGGGGCAGCTGGTTCCAGAGGGTAGGTGCCCCCACAGAGAAGGCTCTCCCCTTTCCCTAAATAACAAATAAAAATATCCCTAAATAACAGTTCAGCTGGCAGAAGCAACAGGCAGGGGACGGAATGGATCTGCCCTCCGTATGGAAGGGATGGCCACTCTCGAATTGTGACTTTTTAGTCACACCAGATGCTGTTCTAGGACCTCTTTCCAGAGCACGATACCATAGTCCCGTGATGGAGAACGTATGGCACAGGTGGCACGCTGAGCCATATCTGTGGGCACACGAGTGTTGCCCTAGCTCAGCTCCAGCGCACATGTGCATGCCGCCCAGCTGATTTTCGGGCCTTCCGGACCACCGGAAGTCGGGAAACGGGCTGTGGGGCAGGCCGTTTTCGACCTCCCCAGGCTCCTAGAAAGCCTCTGAAGACTGGGGAGGCCTGTTCTGCCCCAGCTACAGATCTCAAAGAATACAGGGCACACAAAGTCTGTACATAACTTAATTTACTAAAATAACTCAGTCTTTATCAAAACAAAGGCTGTTAGTAAACTTTCTTAACAGCCTACAAAAAACCAAAGATAAAAGTAATCACAATCTTACTAAGGTTGGCAGAAAGCCCAGAAGCAATTTTGCAGAGAATCGAGACGCGAAGGAGAATGAACTAAAGTTGTTCCCTGCAAATTGCTTCAGTCGGTGTTCCTCCTTAAATAGGCTAAGGGAGTGGCCAATTAGCCCCAAGCCTTACTCTCGAGGAGACCTCCTCCTGAGGAGCCACTCCTGCCTTTTGGCAGCTTTGTGCGCCCGTGCATCGAGAAGAGGCTCCTCCTCTTCTTCCTCTTCACTTAAAGGAGCTTCTGGAGGTTCTGGAGGCCTGGCTGAATCCCCGCCTCTGGCACCACATCTTCTCCAGCCTCCTCACTGTCTGACTCGAGCGCCAGCTGCACAGGCTGCTGGCGCAGCACCACACCAGCCTCCTCGCTGTCGGAATCAGCTACTAGCTGCACAGGCCGTGTGCGAGCCACAACACTCCCTGAGCTTGATGGTTTTCCTTCAGATATCTCATTACCCAACTAGGTATCACCACGCCCATCACCACCCCGAGGTCAACCACAGTCCTGATGTGGCCGTCAATGAAATTGAGTTTAACACCCCTGCCCTAGACCATTCCGCACAAATTGGTTGTCCAATCTAGTTTTTCTGGTGATCTAATCGGGGTGAAATCCGGCAGGTTCTGCAGAACCAGTAGCGGAGATTTTGAGCAGTTCAGAGAACCGGTAGCAGAAATTTTGAGCAGTTCGGAGAACTGGCAAATGCCATCTCCGCCCGCCTGGCAAATGCCATCTCCGCCTGGCCCCAGAGTGGGGTGGGAATGGAGATTTTGCAGTATCCTTCCCCTGCCACGCCCACCAAGCCACGCCCACCAAGCCACACCACGCCCACAGAACCGGGTAGTAAAAAAAAAAATGGATTTCACCACTGGATCAAACGCTCTTCCCTTGGAGAAGAACTCAAATGTTTTTGCTGTTCCTTTAGAAGCTCGGTCTCCTGTCCGTTCGATCTCTTGCAATAATTGGCAAGCCACCGTTTATTTACAGAGCTCAAATTACGGCTCCCTATTCCTGCCTCTTTTTGAAGGGGAAACGGAGGCCGAGACGGGCACTTTTAAAAGCCCCGCGCCCTTTCCAACGGCGGCCTAAATTATTCATTGCCATCGAGCAAGATGATCCAAAAATCAATGGAACGGAATTTAATGTCACTTTTCCTAGATAGCCTGCTTTGCCTCTTAAATAATTTACAGACCCTTGCTCTCCTTCCTCCTTCTTTGCCCTCAAAAGAACAACAAAACAAAACAAAATAATAATAATAATAATTACAGCAGAAAAATACCATCAGCCTTGGCCCAAGATAGCTATTTTTATTTCTGCCCTATAATGTATTCAGGGCAGAAATGGAACAAAAAAAAAATCCATAAATCTGGAGATGCTAAGTCATTTAATGCCCAGGATGTGGTTCTGATGTGCAGTGTTTGGAAACGAGAACGTATAAATAGCTTTCTTTATTTTAATACAGCTAATCCTCGACTTACAGCCGTTCATTGAGTGGCCGTTCGTAGTTACAACAGCAATGAAAAAAGTGGCTTGTGACCGTTTTTCAGGTTTACGACCGTTACAGCACACACAAAACCCCGGTCACGTGATCAGAATTCAGGCATTTGGCAACTGACTCACATTTATGACGGTCGCAGTATCCCCGGGGGGGGTGTGTGTGTGTGGTCAAGCGATTAATTCCCTTTTGCGACCTTCTGACCAGCAAAGTCGATGGGGAAGCCGGGTTCACTTTAACAACCGTGTTACTCGCTTAACAACTGCAACAATTCCCTTAACATCTGTGGCAAGCCTGGTCGTAAAATGGGGGCAAAACTCACTTAACTGTCTTGCTTAGCAACGGAACTTTTGAGCTCAACTGTGGTCGTAAACCAGACCCCCTGATTTAGATGAATAGAATAGGAACAGGAACAGAACAGAACAGAACAAGAAATAGGAAAGAAGAGAAGAGAATATAGAATATTCTATATTAAAATTAGAATTAGAATAGAATAGAATACAAGATGAATAGAATAGAATAGAATACAAGATGGATAGGATAGGATAGGATAGGATAGGATAGGATAGGATAGGATAGGATAGGATAGGATAGGATAGGATAGAATACAGAACGAAGAGAATACAGAACGAAGAGAAGGGAAGAAATAGGAAAGAGAAGAGAATATAGAATATTCTATATTAGAATAGAATAAGAAGAGAAGAGAATATAGAATATTCTACATTAGAATTAGAATAGAATAGAATAAAAAATAGAATACAATAGAATCAAGACTAGAATAGAATAGAATTAAGAATAGAATAGAATAGAATAAAATAGAAGAGAAGAGAACAAATAGGAAAGAAGAGAAGAGAATATAGAATATTCTATATTAGAAGAGAAGAGAAGATAGAATATTGTACATTAGAATTAGAATAGAATAGACTTAAAAATAGAATACAATAGAATTTAGACTAGACTGGAATGGAATGGAATGGAATGTTCAGAAGGGACCTTGGAGGTCTTCTAGTCCAACCCCCTGCTTAGGCAGAAAACCCTACACACCATTTCAGACTTTCAGGATTATTTTTTTTTTTAAATCAGGATCCTTCTTTGTGGGCTTTATTACGCAGTTGACTCGTCTCCCGTCTCCGTCTGAACGTTAGATTTTTTTTTTTTGTTCAAGATCTCTCTTTTTTTATTTTCCTGGCACCGTAGAGATTCCTGCAGGGCATTCTTAACCCTCGGTCCCCAGCCGGCTTACCCCTAACCCGCTCACCCCGCCTCCTCCGCCTCCTCCGCTTAGCGTTTTCAGCTTTCCATCTTCATGAATAAATCATCGCGGCCCTCTGAAGTTCCCGGCTTTTCATTTATGTTCAAAAGCAATCACGAGGTGGTTGTGTGTGTGTGTTTTTTCCCCCCCCCTCCCCTGGTTGCGATCTCTTCAAATTGCAGCACAAGCGAGCCGCGTCGCATCTTAACGCCGGCCGACCCCTTCTCTCTTCTCCGCCTGTGACCTGCTGTTAAAAGGGAAGGTTATTCCACCTTCCCTTGCGAAAGGGTCCCAAGATAATTAGCTTCCCCGTTTCGTTTAAGTCTGGATTTTATCCTCTCTTCCTTGCTCCAACCTCCTCATCTATTAAGTGTCCGTAGGGCTTTAGGGCTGAAAACCCCCCCTTCCCTCCCTCCAGAAAATATTCATTCATTCATTCATTTATTTATTATTCGTATTTCTATGCCGCCCGCTCTCCAAGGACTCTGGGCGGCTTACACCAAAGACTGGATACTAAATTGCATATTGCCCCCCAACAATCTGGGTCCTCATTTTACCCACCTCGGAAGGACGGAAGGCTGAGTCAACCTTGAACCCTGGTATGATTCGATCCGCTGATCTGCTGAACTAGCAGTCAGCTGAAGTAGCTGCAGTACTGCACTCTAACCACTGCGCCACCTTTTTAATAAAACAAAACAAAACCAATTTGCAAGTGTCAGGATTTATCCATGATATCTCTCCGCTCTGTAGCTGTGTACAGGTAGTCCTCGATTTTACAACTACTCGTTCAGCGACCGTGCGAAGTTACAACCCCGCTTGCAGGGGGGGGGGCAGGGCGGGGGAAACATGATTTATGACCAGTTCTCACACTGAAATCCGTTGCAGCGTCCCTATGGTCATGAGCCTTGGTGACGCAGGGGACTAAAGTGCTGTTAAAGTAGCACTTAGCTGCCAGCTGCCTGCAATTACTGCGAGTTCGAATTTCACCAGGCTCAAGGTTGACTCAGCCTTCCATCCTTCCGAGGTAGGTAAAATGAGGACCCGGATTGTGGGGGCAATAAGCTGAATTTGGATAAAAAATATACAAAAGTATGAAGGCTATTGCTTAACGCATTGTAAGCGGCCCTGAGTCTCTGGAGAAGGGCGGCATATAAATCGAACCAATAAACAAACAAACAAACAAACAAACAAACGGTCATGTGATCAGAATTTGGTTGCTTAGCAACCGATTCATATTTATGACGGTTGTGGTCTCTGGGGGGGGGGTGTCATTGATCACCATTTGCGACCTTCTCTTTTGGTTTCCGACAGGCAGAGTCAATGGAGGAAGCCAGATTCGCTTAATGACCACACAACGGTTCTCTTAACAACTTCAGTGACCCGCTTAACAACCACAGGGTGGAAAAGGTTGTAAAAGTGGGGCATGACTCGCTTAACAATGGTTTCATTTAGCAATGAAATTGTTTGGGTTCAGTAGCTCGGGGTTGAAATGTGGGGTGCTTGGTGTTCTCTGAGCTGGCTGGTTTTCTTGCAGACGTTTCATGACCCAACTAGGGAACATTATCAGTGTATAAGGGAGTGGGGTTTGCAGCAGTGGTGAAATTCATATTTTTTTATTACCGGTTCTGTGGCCGGGAAGGATATTGCAAAATCTCCACTCCCACCCCACTCTGAGACCAGCCAGAGGTGATATTTGCCGGTTCTTCGAACTACTCAAAATTTCCGCTACCGGTTCTCCAGAAACCTGTCAGAACCTGCTGGATTTCACCCCTGGTTTGCAGGTAGGAGGAGGTCCTTGGTGCTCTCTGAGCTTGGTCGTTTTCTTTGCAGACATTTCATGGCCCAACTAGGTAACATCATCAGGCCTAGAAAAGAGTAGGGTTTATTCTCTGTTTATATACTTGTGGCTTGCGCTGTAATTGGGTTTGAATGCGACGATGATGCCCTGTGATTATAATGGTTTGTGTGTTGTTTCTATGATGTTTTTAACGTACGGCGTACGAGTTTCATTTCGTGCCTTCTATTTTTCTTTCTCGACGGTTTTTGGGCGGTTTGATCCTTAATTATCTCTTCTTTTTTTTCCCCAGAATTTCCCAACCTCCCTTTTTCCCTTTTAAGATTTCCATCCATGAAACCCTTCCTATTTTCTCCCCCCCCCCCACTTAGTTTACTGGAATCAGATCCAGACGTGGTATTCAGCCGGTTCGTACCAGTTCAAGCAAACCGGTAGCGCAGATCGCGGGTAGGCCTGCCACCCCCCCCCCCCCCCCGGCTCTATGCCGTCCAATTTAGGCACGGTTTTGTCCAGAAGGAGCACGTGAAGTGAGCGCGCCCGCGTGGCGAACCGGTAGCAACAAAATATGAAACTCACCGCTGGTCAGATCCAGTGGTATCGCAAAAACGTTTTTCCGGAATGTGTGCGGCATCTATCATCTTGCTGATGTGTGCGTTTCTTCGTTTTTTCCCCCCTGCTCCTCTCTTTTTCTTTCTCTACCTCCTTTCAATTCCTTCCCCCCCCCCTTTTTTTTTGTAATAAAGGCTTATGATCTGACATTTTTACATATCGGGGAGGCAGTTCAGGGGTGAAATGTAAAATGGGTTACTACCGGATCTGTGGGCGTGGCTTGGTGGGGGACGGGTGTAACGTGACTGGGTGGGCGTGGCCAACTTTTTTTTTTTTTTTAAACTTTTCAAAGCGTTTTTTTCTAATGCTTTGAAAAGCCTCTCTGCCGATCAGGCAACTCAACTGGGATCGTCAGAGACTTTTCAAAGCATTTTTTTTACCACCTCTTCGGCCAAGAGGTTGCAGGAAAAAATGCTTTGAAAAGCCTCTGATGATCCCAGCTGAGCCGCGCGATCATCAGAGGCTTTTTTTTTAACTTTTAAAAGCATAAGAGCCTTGGTAGCACAGTGGTCTAAAGCACCCTGTTATTAACATCAGCTGCCTGCAATTATTGCAGGTTCGAATCTCACCAAGGCTCAAGGTTGACTCAGCCTTCCATCCTTTCTAAGGTAGGTAAATTGAGGACCCAGTTTGTGGGGGCAATAAGCTGACTTTGTATAAATGTACAAAAGTATGAAGGCTATTGCTTAGCGCATTGTAAGCCGCCCTGAGTCTCTGGAGAAGGGCGGCATATAAATCAAATTTTTTTAAAAAAAGGCATTTTTTCGTCGGAAGAGGTTGTAGAAAAAATGCTTTTAAAAGTTAAAAAAAAAGCCTCTGATGATCGTGCGGCTCAGCTGGGCACGGGGAGGGGGCCTACAGGGAGTTTGGCTACCGGTTCTCCGAACCACCCGCCTCCATCGCTACCGGATCGGGCGATCCGGTCCGAACCGGGAGCATTTCACCCCTGAGGTAGTTGCTTTCTTGTCTCCTTGTCGATGTGCTTTTTTTCTGAGTCCTGACTTCTTTCGCTGGCATTTATCCACTTCAGAGATAATAACAAGTATTGATTCCTGCTGACTTGGGATATTTTTCTTGTTGTGTGGTTTTTTGTTTTTTTTTTTGAAAAGATGCTCCTGCGGAGGGAGGCATCTACCAGGGCATTTTTGAAATTGGGCAGAAATGACCAGGCCTTTTATATATTTTTTTAAATCTCCCAAACCTTCTACAGGTGGTCCTTGAGGTACGACCACAGTGGAGCCCCAAATTTATGTTGCTAAGTGAGACATTGCATTTATTAAGTTGGTAACACGGTTGTTAAGCGAATCTGGCTTCCCTGTTGACTTTTGCCTTTCAGGAAGTCCCAAAAGGTGGATCACGTGATATTACAACGGTCATAAATGTGAGTCAGTTGCCAAGCATCCTAATTTTGATCACGTGACCATGGGGACATAAGGGTGAAAAATGGCCATAAGCAGGGGTGAAATCCAGCAGGTTCTGACAGGTTCTGGAGAACCGGTAGCGGAAATTTTGAGTAGTTCAGAGAACCGGCAAATACCACCTCTGGCTGGCTCCAGAGCCGGGTGGGAATGGAGATTTTGCAGTATCCTTCCACCAGGAGTGGGGAGGGAATGTGGATTTTTTGGTATCCTTTCCCTGCTATGCCCAACCAAGCCACGCCCACAGAAGTGATAGTAAAAAAAATTGGATTTCACCACTGGACGTAAGTGCCGTTGTAACTAAAAATAGGAGGAGAAAGATGTGTTGGATATGTTAGAATAGAATAAGAGAGTTGGAAGGGACCTTGGAGGTCTTCTAGTCCAACCCCCTGCTTAGGCAGGAAACCCTACACCGCTTCAGACAAATTGGTTATCCAATCTCTCTAATGTTCACTGCCTTGAGTCATTTGCAAAAATAACAATAAAGGCAGGAGGCGGGGTGGATTTGATTTAAATCAAGTCGATTTGAATCACAATTTAAACCATGATTTAAATCGCTAGTAAAAAGGCTTGATTTAAATCCACTCGATTTAAATGATCATTTTTAAAGAGCAACGGACATCTCTGTCCTGCAGCGGCTCCTCCTCTGACCCGCCGTTGACTCACCGACAGTCCCAATATTGCAGAATATACAGCCTGATATGCTACCTAATATACCTAATATGCTACCTAAATAGGGGCGCGGTGGCTCAGTGGCTAAGACGCCGAGCTTGTCGATCGAAAAGTCGGCAGTTCAGCGGTTCGAATCCCTAGTGCCGCGTAACGGGGTGAGCTCCCGTTCCTTGTCCCAGCTTCTGCCAACCTAGCAGTTTGAAAGCACGTAAAAAAAAATGCAAGTAGAAAAATAGGGGCCACCTTTGGTGGGAAGGTAACGGCGTTCCGTGCGCCTTTGGCGTTGAGTCATGCCGGCCACATGACCACAGAGACGTCTTCGGACAGCACTGGCTCTTCAGCTTTGAAACAGAGATGAGCACCGCCCCCTAGAGTCGGGAACGAGTAGCACGTATGTGCGAGGGGAGCCTTCACCTTTACTATGCTACCTAACTCAGCTCCATTTCATGCCGAATAAACCAAATGATGAACGTATCTTAAATAGAAAACTATCTTTAGATGGATTTTTTTTTACTCCAAAAGCATTTTATTAAAATAAATTTGATTTTAAAAAATCTGATTTAAATCAGAAAAAAAGTCTGATTTAAATAAAAAAAAATCTGGTTTAAAAATTTTAAAAATCTGATGTTTTTGATTTTTTTTAAAAAAAAATCATCAATTTTCATCTACCCTGGCGGGAGGTAAACATCTACGGTAAATAAATAATAGATAAATCAGATTAAGGTGACTTCGTGAGGTGAACAGAGAACGTAGGAAAGCAAGGTGAAATGCCGATCTTTGCTGCCCTTGGCGCCTTATAAAAGACAAGACTTCAGATTGCTGTTAAAATAGGAAGAAAGCAATATGGTTTCCAGTTGCAGTTGTGATGCCCCTGACTTCTCTTCGTGCTGTTTCTTCATTTCCTGACCTTGTGGCTTCGTGAAACCTGAATCCCACGGGGGATAAGTTTTGTTTCAGATTTAGGAAGTGGTTTTCGGTAGCCGATTTCTCATCGGCTCCTCTTAGCCGTGATGGGGAGTGGTCCAGAAACAGGGGCCGTTCAATGTCAAAACAAAAAAGGGAGCGATGGAAGAGTTTTAAGTAAGAAGAATGAATTTGTGGGGCTCAAGGTTGACTCAGCCTTCCGTCCTTCCGAGGTCGGTTAAATGAGGACCCTCAGATTGTTGGGGGCGGGGGGCAAGAGGCTGACTCTGTAAATGGCTTAGAGGGGGCTGGAAAACACTGTGAAGCGGTAGATAAGTCTAAGTGCTATTGCTATTCCTTCCTTTCTTTCTTCCTTCCTTTCCTTTCCCCTTCCCTCCTCCCTTTTTTTCCTCCTTCTCCTTCCTCCTCCACTTCCTTTCTTCCCTTTTCTTTTCTCTTCTCTTTTGCCTTCATCCGCTTCTTCCCCCCCCTTCCTCCTTCTCTCCTCCATTCCTTCCTTCCCTTTCCCCTTCCCTTTTTCCTTCTCCTTCCTCTTCTACTACTTCTTCCTCTTCCTCCTTTTGGTGGTGTGGTCAGAATGCAGTATTGCAAGCTTAACTCCGCCCCACTGTCAGCAGTTCGATCCTGGACCGGCTCAAATTGGACTCAGCCTTCCGTCCTTCCGAGGTCGGTTAAACGAGGACCCAGATTGTTGGGGGGCAAGAGGCTGACTCTGTAAACCGCTCAGAGAGGGCTGTAAAAGCACTGTGAAGTGCAGTGGTGGGATTCAGCCGGTTCGTGCAAACTGGTAGTTAAATTTCTGGCAGGCCCCTCCCCTCCCCGCCCCTTCCAGGAGTCCCCACGCACCCCATTTTGGCTCCCAGTAAGTGCAGGGAGGCCTACTAGGCCCAAAATGGTGTGCGCGCGGTGCGGCCCCACCGCGGCCCGTTTTTGCTCCCAGGAGGCTGCAGGGAGGCCTGCTAGGCCCAAAACGGGGCGCAGGGGGGCGCAGAAAAATGTGTTGAATGCACTTTTATGCTTTTGTAATATCATTTCTCTCGTTCCCTCCCTCCTTCTCACTCTTCCTCCTGTGGGAGAAATGATACGGGCTGGGGCAACGACTCGTGTGCCCATAGAGAGCGCTCTTGAGTGCCACCTCTGGCACGCGGGCCATAGGTTTGCCACCACTGGTACAGGGTCTCCTGCCTGAGCAGGGGGTTGGACTAGAAGACCTCCACGGTCCCTTCCAACTCTGTTATTCTGTTAAATTCACATGCTGGTTTGCTATTAAGAGGCTCTCTCTTTTTCTCTCTTTCTCCCTCTCTCTTTCTCTTTCTCTCTCTCTCTCTGTCTCTCCCTCTCTCCCTCTCTCTTTCTCTCTCTCTCTCCCTCTCTCTCTCTTTCTCTCTCTCTCTTTCTCTCTTGCCTGTGATTGTAAAAAGTTTTCTGTCCATGTTCTTTTATCTGAGCTGGTCCTAACCCTAACCATGCCCACCCAGCAACTGGGCAGAGAACCCTTTGCTAATTTTTTTGAAGCCCACTGATGGTACTACCCATCAGCTTCACTGTTTCCCTACTGACACGATCCGGAGTTCCTTTGACGAGCACTTGGTTCCAACCTTACCATCTTTGATGTTCAAACAAGCCAAGTTGGAAAGCTTTTCCAGAGTTTTGCTGGTTTGAGTTCCGCGTTCCGCTTTTGGTTCTTTCTCAAAATAGCTTCATTCACGGCAGGCTTCTCATTTTCACCTTGGCCATCTTGTCTTTAAAGAGCCCTAAATCACTGTCATTTCATGATGAGAAAGTGGCAGTTCGGGAAACCGAGGCTGGAGTTAAACGTGGCCCCAACCCTCTATTAACGGCTTCGTTTAAATAGAATTTAAACGCCGAATTCCTGTCGTCGGCTTAATGAAGATGGACTTCCACAGGACACACGGGGAAGCCCAGTTCGATATTCTCTTTAATTTGATCTCACTCCTCGGATTTTGCACGGACCCCACGAAATACAGGCAGTCCTCGACTTAACAATGGTTTGTTTAGTGACCGTTTGAAGTTTAAAACGGCCCTATAAAATGTGACTTATGACCATTTTTCACACCGTTGCAGCATCGCCCCGAGTCACGTGATCCAAATTCAGACACTGGGCAACTGACTCATCTTTATGACGGAGTCATTTGACACCCCTCCCCCTTTTTGAGACCTTCTGACAAGCAAAGTCAATGGGGAAGCCAGATTCACCTCACAACTGTGTTAAGTAGATTGAAGAACCGCAGCGATTCGTTTAACGACGATGGCAAGAAAGATCATAACATGAGGCAAAATTCACCTAGCAAACGTTTCCATTCAGCAGCAGAAATGTTGGGCTCAATGGTGGTCGTAAATCAAGGACTACCTGTACGGACTACCTAGCTCGAATGAAGGATTCACATTTAGGTCATTAGCTGGGTATGGTAACAGGAGCATTTACAGGTAATTCTCGACTTACAACCATTTGTTTAGTGACCATTTCACGGCTTGGAAAAAAAAGGTGATTTAGGACCGATGAGTTCAAACAGCCATCTTGTATTTACGACGGTCGCAATGTCCGGGGATCAAGTGATCATCATTTGCAACCTTCCTCTTTTTTTTTTTTTGCAAGAAGTTTTTATTTTTTATTTTTTAATCAAACATACCAATTACATCTTTTCGGAACAGAGCTTTGATCCGGTCATCAATTTATACAATTTTTTGTCATCTTTTAACAAAATTTTGTATATTCTATTTTGCCATAACACTTTATTTCTCAATCTTAAGTCACTTATTCAACTAATACCATCTTTAAAAAGAAGTTTACTCTTGTTTACTTAATCAAAGCAATTACCCATCTACTAACCCACCTAAAATCTTAAATCGGTTAATAACTCATAGGACATTTATCAAATTTAAATCTTATCTCTAATCTTAAAAATATAGCGATTTAACATTTAGACTTAGTTCTTAATTCAAATAATACCATTTCAATTTTCTTTTTTTGCTTAAGTAAAAAAATGTTCAAATGATTACAATCGTTAGACGTATTTAAACGCCACAATTATTATAGCTATCAATTTTCTCAAACAATACCTTCCAATATCTTAATAAAAATCAATTCATTATTTCCATTTATATATTTTCCGTTTACATAATCTTAAGTGATCATCATTTGCAACCTTCCTTAGCTGGCTCCCGACAAACAGCATCAGTGAAGCCGGATTTGCTTAACAACCTCACAATTTACTTAATGACCCATTTAAGAAGCGTCTTTGCTTAAGCAGTGGAAATTCTGCTTCCAATTTGTGGTCGTAAGTCAAGGACGCCACCGTTGCGTGCTTCAATTCCCGCCGTGAGCCTCTTCAACACGGGGGAATCTGCCGGCAATACTCAAGCTGCATCCGTGTGCCTTTACGTGCTTCCCAGAAATTCAGTTTTTCATGTGGAGCGCACGGTTGTAAACGCACGCTTCCAGCAGCCCGAACATGATGTGCAGCTGTTTTAATTGCGCGCTCCGTTGTGTGCAATGTGTAAACACTGAAGCTTCCCATAGACCGGTGTTTCTCAACCTTGGAAGCTTGAAGATGGGTGGACTTCAACTCCC
>WNWU01000067.1:3195690-3209025 GCA_012654045.1 Ptyas mucosa
TATATATATATATATATATATATATATATATATATATATATATATATTAGTTTTAAAAAAGATTTCTGAATTTGTTAGTGGAAGCACCTTGACATTTTTGTAATATAATCTTTTAAAGAAAATTATTTTGTTTTCTTAACTCTTTGTAAGACAAATGTTACTAAATACAGTATTGTGAAATCAGTTTCTAAATCATTAAATACTAGCAATTTAAAAAAAAAAGAAAAAAGTGACTCCCCCCCCAAAAAAAAGTTTTTATTTTTTATTTCTCATAAACACATCTACATGTACAGTTATTTAATCCATCATTTTTCATTCATCATTTCTTTTAACTTTCATTTTTCGTTTTTACTTTTTTGGGGCTGCTCTTTTACCATTTACCTTTATTTACCCCAAACTTTCTTCTTCTCCTCCCCTTCTCTTCCTTCCTCTTTCTCCTCCTTTTTTGGGGGGGGAAAGAAAAAAGTGACTTTTCATACTTTGCAACATCCTCATGTGAACAAAATTCTGACATGAGACAAAATTCTGGCAACTGACACATATTTATGACGGCCACAGTGTCCCGGGATCGTACGATCCCCCTGACAAGCAGTGGGGAAGCCAGGTTCCCTTAACAACCGTGTTACTAACTTAACAACCGCAGTGACTCGCTTAACAACTGCGGCAAGAAAGGTTGTAAAATGGGACAAAATTCCCTGTCTCATTCAGCAACCGAAATATTGGGCTCCATTGTGGTCGTAAGTCGAGGATTTCCTGTAACCCTTAACAGGAAGCTGCGCACGTCTTGGGTTTGGAAAAGCTTGGTCTCCGATTGACGGAAAATTCGTTTTCGAGGTTGTCTGGATTTCTGATCCAAAAATATGGGTTTTTTTCACGGAAAAGGGGGATGTGTGGGGCTGACTTTCCCGGCCGTGTACTGCCATGTGGGTTAGATCCGGATTAGACCACGTGCCTGGAAGCTGGGATCTCCGCTCGGTGACCCCGTCTCTGTAGCCTTGTGAGATCTTTGACCTTGTGTTGCTAACAAAATCCCCTTGCAATTTGTGATGTCTGGTTTCGGTTTGGTTCTCTCCCCTGATGCAAATAACAAAAATAAATAAATAAATAAAAAACCCATGATTAAGAGGTTGTTTAAGGTTACAGAGCTTATTTTTACAATGCATTACCTGCTATTTTAATCATTGATTACGATGAGAGATTGAAGGAACATGGGTGTGGCTAGGGAAGATAGCTGCCTTCCAATATTTGAGGGGCTCCCCCAAAGGAAGAGGAGGGGGTCAACCTATTCTCCAAAGCAGCTGAAGGCAGGACAAATAAACAACGGGTGGAAATTAATCAAGGAGAGAAACAAGCTGGAATGGAGGAGGAATTTCCTAACAGTGAGGACAATTAACCAGTGGAACAGCTTGCCACCGGACATTGTGGGCGTTTCATCTCTAGAGGTTCTTAAGGAGAGATTGGACAGCCATTTGTCTGAAATGATATAGGGCAGTGATGGCTAACCCATTTTGCCATCGTGTGCCGGGAGCGTGGGGGGATCGCACGCGCGTGTGCCCACACCCATAATTCAATGCGCCCCACCCACCTCCGCGCATGCTTGAGTGACCTCCCCCATGCGACCCCCACTTTTGGCACGCGATGGCACGGTGGGCTCAGTAGGCACCGTTTTTCGCTCCACGCATAGGTTCGCCATCACGGATATAGGGTTTCCTGTTTGAGCAGGGGGTTGGACTAGAAGACCTCCAAGGTCCCTTCCAACTCTGTTATTCTTTTATTCTGTATTCTGTTCTGTTTTGTGCAGAGATCTGGACTCGGGGGGGGGGGGGATCTGTAAATATCCTTGATAAAATCAGCTCAAGCATGCCCTTATATTTATGGTATATCAGCTCAAGCTTGGACTCATACTTACGACGGTCGCCGTACCCCGGGGGTCACGTGATCCCCTTTTGCGACCTTCTGACAAGCAAACTCAACAGGGAACCCAGATTCACTTTACGACCGGGTGACCAGCTTAACATCTTCCATGATTCACTTAGTGGCAAGGAAGGTGGTAAAACGGGACAGAGCTCGCTTAACAAATGTCTCATTTAACAGAAGTTTAGGGCTCATTCGTGGTCGTAAATCGAGGACTACCTGTATAACTTTTGCTCTGGGCCTTTTTTCCCTCTTCTTCTCCTCCTGTGTTTTTATCAGCCTTTGCAGGATTTGTGCTTAGCTGGTCTTTCCGCAAGAGTTCCAAAGAAATAATGTGTCATTTATTTCTGGTTTGGAAGCCTGCAGAAAACTGACATTGCCAAATGTTTGAGTTCTACCGAAAAGAGAACTAAGCAAACATTTATTTTTTTTTTCAATGGGGTGGATGCTGGGAAGTTGTGTTATTTCTGGATAAAAGTCCCTTTTTCCTTTCCTTTCCCTACCTTTTACCCAAGTGGAAAACTTGCACTCTGGACGCAGCAGTTTTAAATATAAGGCGCATTCCCAGCGTGAGGAGCCCGATTGTTGGGGGGAAATACGCTGATATTGTAAACTGCTTTTATCAGAACAGAATAACAAGAGTTGGAAGGGACCTTGGAGGTCTTCTAGTCCAACCCCTTGCTGAAGCAGGAGACTTATACCATTTCCAGGCAAATGGCTGTCTTCTTAAAAATCTCCAATGATGGAGCACCCACAACTTCTGGTGGCAAGCTGTTCCACTGGTTAACTGTTCTCAATGTCAGGAAATTTCTCCTTAGTTCCAGGTTGCTTCTCTCCTTGATGAGTTTGGATGAGGGGGACACCAGATGATCCATTGCTCCTTGTCCTGGTTTGGAGAATAGGATGACCTCCCCTCTTCTTCACACTATGGAATGGTATATAAGTCTTAACTAATATATATTAATATTATACATTAATATTATAATTAATAATAATATATAATATTGCTGTCCCAAGGTGCTTTTTTTCAGAGGCGACTGGACTTTCTAATTTTTTTTCTTTGAAGACGTTTCGCTTCTCCTCCAAGAAGCTTCTTCAGTTCTGACTGGATGGTGGGGAAAGGAAGGATTGATGCTCCTTGCAGACAGCTGGTCATTTGCATCCTTTGAGAGAGTCCTTGAGGCCACTTGGAGATTTATCTTAAAATTCTACACCTGACTACAATAAGGACACAGATAAGCCTCCAAAAGCTGACCTGAGTCTTCGGAGAAAGGCGGCGTATAAATTGAACTAATAAATAAATAAATAAAATAAATAAATAATCTAGCACAAAAGTCTCCAAATTTGGCAACTTTTAAGACTTAGCAACTTTTAGATGTTTGGACTACATCTTCCAGAATTCCCCAGGCAGCCATGATAATTGAAGAAGTTGATCCATGCTGGCTGAGGAATTCTGGGAGTTGAAGTCCACTCAGACTGGCTGAGGAATTCTGGGAGTTGAAGTCCATACCTTCAAGTAGGCAAGATTGAGAAACATTGGTCTAGCATGTGGTGGCTTAGTCAGTAAATCATGGCTTAGAATGCATCTGAAAGTCCTCAAGGTTGAGAAGCACTGGATGGGGGGACACCAGGTGATCCTAGCCTTATAAATGTAGCAAGGTGAAGAGTTGTGGATGCCAGGACCAGTGGCATAGCATGCTGAACTCATCTTGGGGATATCTTTATTTTTTTCTCTTAAAATCAACCACATAATTGTAGCAGTAGCACCAGGGAGCATTGGCAAACCCCAGGGAAAAAGCTGCATTTTTTTTTTAAGCAATCTTGAAAAGGGATTTAATGCATCTCTATTCTACCACGACTCCACAATCTCTGTTTCCCTCTTCATAGATTTAAGAGGGGGATCCAAATTCACACGATACAGTTCAAGTTCCGTTTGAAGCAGGTTTCACTTATTTAATTAAAAATAAAAATCTATCTCTTCCCTCTGCTGCAGCCCAGCAGGGAAGAAATAGAATTTTTAAAAATTAGATTACTGAAATGTATTAACAGTAAAAAAAATATTTTAGAAAACTGATTACATTATTAGAACAGGAGCAGATGCATTGTTTCCTTGCAGGAGTTTTTTTTAGTCAATATTTATTAAATCAATGTTGAGTACAATAATTTCATTTTTTGGAAGAAGCTTTCATCTCGTAGTACGCTTTATTAAAGGCTGGGAAATGATAGCTGTTGGCTCAGATGAATATGATGAAATAGCCACCGAAGGCCCTTTTAAGGAGAAACATGAAGTTTTTCTGGCTGTGCCGATAGTGAGGGATTATGTTATCTTTTTAAAGCCGGCCAACGGAATTTAATGGAATTGATTTTTAGACATTTTGCAAGACCCAGTCGCTGAGCGCTTAAGCTTCCGGCTCTTTATTAAAATTTTATGCATGAATGCAAGGAAAATTAGAGTTTTAAGTAGGACTTGGACGGATTCCCTGGGTTGGTTATTTGAAATACAGGTAGTCCTCGACTTACGACCACAACAGATCCCAAAATTTCTCTTGCTAAGCGAGACAACTGTTAAGTGAGTTTTGCCCCATTTTACGACTTTTCTTGCCACAGTTGTTAAGTGAATCACTGCAATTGATAAGTGAGTAACCCGGTTTTTAAGCGAATGAGGCTTCCTCGTTGATTTTCCTTGCGAGGAGGTCGCCAAAGGGACGCCTCAACCGTCATAAGTATGAATCAGTTGCCAGGTACCCAAATTTTGATCGTGTGACCAAGGGGAATGCTGCAATGGTCATAAGTGTGAAAAATGGTCACTAAACAAATGATTGTAAGTCGAGAACTGCCTGTATAGCATTTGTGTCTCTCAGTGGGTTTTGGGCACTGTGAGAGGCCTTGAGCATTTACTGCATTCGAATTTGGGAATTACACTAAATCGGGAGTCTCCAATCTTGACAACTTTAAGACTTGTGGACTTCAACTCCCAGAATTCCTCCTTGCCAGCATAGGAATTCTGGGAGTTGAAGTCCATCCATGCTGACTGGGGAATTCTGGACGTTGAAGGCCACCAACACTGATTAGGGAATTCTGGGAGTTGAAGGCCACCCATGCTGACTGGAGAATTCTGGGAGTTGAAGGCCACCCACACTGATTAGGGAATTCTGGGAGTTGAAGTCGATCCACGGCGATTAGGGAATTCTGGGAATCGAAGGCCACAAGTCCTAAAAGTTGCCATGGTTGGAGACCTCCTGCACTAAATCATCTACCTGTTGGTTCAGTGCAGTTCAGAGGCACTTTCCTTTACTAAGACCTCAGGAAAAATAAGAATTAAGCACAGAAGCTGAGGTTTGCCTCCCTTCTCTACAGATTACGGATAAGCTCAAGGGCCTGTCAATGACTGCCAAGCTCTCCTCCCAGGTAGGCGTGTGCCAGGTGTAAAATACGTCTGCAAAATGCCTGAGCTGTAGGTCTCCAGATGCTGGTTTAATTATGGGGTGGATGCTTGCTTTCCGTGGCTGGAAAAGGGGCAGGGAGATAATTACAGGTCAGGCTGGCTTTAGTTCCCTCTGTTCAATCCTGGCTGGATTCTGGGAATATTTTAACTATTCCTAGCCTGAGACTTCAGAAGAAAAAAAAAGTCACTACAGCAAGCTTAGATTATTATTATTTTTTTTTTAAAAATTTCTTTACTAAGTTTCTCTCCCTGTTTGTCACTGTTGTAGAAATGGCTGGTATTCGTGTTACTTTAAAATACAGCTCGTCCTCGACTTAACAAGCACTTCGCTTAGTGTCCGTTCAAAGTTGCGACAGCACCAAAAAGAGTCACTTTAGAACCGTTTTTCCACACTTTAACAAAAACTGCTCCATCGTTGGAGGTTTTTAAGAAGAGGCTGGGCAGCCATTTGTCTGAAATGGTATACGGTGTCCTGCTTGAGCAAGGGGGCTGGGCTAGATGACCTCTAAGGTCCCTTCCAGACCTAGGATTCAAATGATTCAGTTCCTTCTCTGATCTGGGACGTGATGGCCGGTGGCTTGCAGGCAGTTTCTGCAGCAAATGGTTCAAAATCTGGCAGAGAACATGATGTTCAGACGGCATGGACCAGCTTGGAGTACCCGAGAGAGAACTATCGCCAAGTGTCTTCCCGGAAGGAAAAAAAAAAAAGAAAACCCAGCCTCATTAGAAGTGGAGGAAGGGAGCAACTGATTTCCAAATAATTAATATAAATTACTTTGAGCGGAAGGGGGGCACTGGCAGGGATGGGTGGGAAGGGATTGCACGGTCTTGCAAAGGGAAGACGGATCAAAGGTTGCTAAAGGTTTATAATTGATCGTTAGGTGTGTGAGCACCTACCGCGGCCTCTACTTACCTCTTGCACGATTCTGGTAGGGCTGCATTTTGTACAGTAGGGATGTCTACTTTCCGTTTGAAATCCTCAACTAGCATGGCTTTTGGAGCCGTTAATTGCGGGAGGTATTTTTCTTAGGTGCTCTCTGAGCTTGGTTGTTTTCTGGCAGACGTTTCCGAAACCTGCTAGGTAACATCATCAGTGCTGGAAAGGGAGAAGGGTTGGTGGAGAAGGAGAAAAGGGGAGCGGAGGAAGAGAAAGGGAGGAGGACGAGGAGAAGAAAGGGAGGAGAAAGGGAGAGGAGGAACAGGAAAACTGTGGCGGTCCATGATGCTCTCTGAGCTTGATTGTTTTCTTACAGTCGTTTCCTGACCCAACTAGGTAACATCATCAGTGCTAGAAAGAAAGCTGTTTATATACATGACTTGTTCTATCTGTGTTGGTGGGAATGTGGTGTAGCCTGTTGTTTACTGTTCAGTTTGTTACTGATGGAGATAAATATTTATAGCTTCAGGTTGAAATGATGGGTCGCCAACAAGCACATAGACATAAATAACGTGTACATACCATTCAGAGGAGACAGTCAACAAGCCAAAAAGGGAACAAAAGGACCCCAAACATCTCCCACCAGCAATCAAACACTCGGATGGGCATAGATTTAACTCCAAGATTAACATCAGACCGACAATCAAGAAGTAAACACTATCCCAGTCAAGGAACTGCCAATCAAGCTGGCGGTAAACAGCCCAAACAAAGAGCCTCTAAGACCACCCCTACCAACAGAGAGAGGGCAAGCCACTAGAATATAAACTGAGAGCAAACCCCACTCCCTACTAGCACTGATGATGTTACCTAGTTGGGTCATGAAACGTCTGTAAGAAAACAATCAAGGTCAGAGATTACCAAGGGCCCCACATTCCTCCTCCTCTCTGCAAACCCCACTCCCTACTAGCACTGATGTTGTTACCTAGTTGGGTCATGAAACATCTGCAACAAAACTACCAAACTCAAGAGAGCCCCAAGGACCCCACAGAGTATCATCCTCCTCCTCCTCCTCCTCCTCCTCCTCCTCCTCCTCCTCCCTGCAAACCCCACTCCCTTGTAGCACTGATGGTGTTACCTAGTTTGGTAATGAAACGTCTGCAAGAAAACCACTAACTCAGAGAACACCAAGGACCCCTGTTTAATGGTTTGTCTGAATTGCTAGATCCTTGATTGGGGTATTGTTTACTGCTTGGTTGTTGGTCCAGTATTACTCCTGGTGTTAATCTCCGCTTATCTGTATGTTGATTGTTGGTGAGGAGTGTTGCGGTCTTTCCGTTTCCTTTTTTTAGCTCTTTAGTCGTCTCTTTTTAGACGGCATGTACATGTTGTTCATCTCTACGTGTCTGCTGATGGCTGATTTGTCGGAGTGCCAGGAATTCGTTGAAAGTGTTTTGGGGACTCGGCTTTGTGGAGTTATTTTTATAAGCATAATTTAGAATTCCAGCACAGGTAATAGGCCCTGCTTTTTGCTCGTCGTAACAATGAATATTGTTTTTGGCTTTCATAATCGCTGTCTTTTCAAGAAAGTTGATAATCATTCAGGTCCGGTTGCTGTCAAACACGGAGCAAAGTTCTTGGCAGCGTTTCCACACACAAAAAAAAGACAAGTGTACTATTTCTTCCACCTCTAACTCTTGGTAGAACTTAAGAGGAAAACGGCATTTAACTGGTCCCTGAATCGGAAAACAGATTTTGTTTTTTGAGACAATCCTATTACGCCGTGGAATTTTTGCTGAAAGCTTTCGAGATCGGTTGTGACGCAAGCATTTCGGTTATTCTGGGTTTGGGCATTTGGAAGGGTGCCAGGTGTTTGGCAAGGTTGAGGGGGGAGGGAGGTGTGTACCTGCCTTACCCCTCCTGGAGAGAGAGGGGGGGGAGAGAGAGGGGGGGAGAGAGAGAGAAAGAGAGAGAGAGAGAGAGAGAGAGAGAAGTGACACATGGAGCCATATCTGTGGGCACGCGAGCGTTGCCCTAGCTCAGCTCCAGCACGCATGTGCATGCTGGCGAGCTGATTTTCAGGCCTTCCAGACCCACCGGAAGTTGGGAAACGGGCTGTCTCTGGCCTCTGGGGGGTGGAGGGAGGCTGTTTTTGCCCTCCCCAGGCCCCTAGAAAGACTCTGGAGCCCGGGGAGAGCGAAAAACGGGCCTTCCGGGCCTACCGGAAGTTGGGAAACAGGCTGTCTCTGGCCTCCGGAGGGCCTACAGGGGGGTGAGGAAGGCCGTTTTTGCCCTCCCCAGGCCCCTAGAAAGACTCTGGAGCCTGGGGAGAGCGAAAAACGGGCCTTCCGGGCGCACCGGAAGTTGGGAAACAGGCTGTCTCTGGCCTCTGGAGGGCCTCCGGGGGATGGGGGGAGGCTGTTTTTGCTCTCCCCAGGCTCCAAGAAAGCGAAAAAGGGGCCTACTGGGGCCCACCGTGCCATCACATGCCAAAAGCAGGGGGGGTTGCACACATGCGCGGGGGGGACGCATTGAATTATGGGTGTGGGCATGCACGCACACGACCTTCCCACGTTCTCCCCCACTTTTGGCACGCGACGGCAAAAAGGTTAGCCATCCCTGGCATAGGGTCTCCTGCTTGAGAGGGGTGTGTGTGTGTGTGTGTCAGTCTAGAAGACCTCCAAGGTCCCTTCCAACCAAGGTTTGGACTGAGGAATTTGCTCATTCCCAGTAACGATATTGTCTATTTTTCTGCCTTGCTGTTGTGAGGTGAAGCAAAACTCTGAATATTTATATTTTGCAGGACGGGCTTATGGGAGCAGTAAAATTCCTTATTTTCTCTTTTCATTTTGGCTTGGAGACCAGCATATCCATCTTTGGCTTAAGGTACAAGAGAAGTGCTTAAAAAATTAATAATAAAGCAAAGGCCTGAAATACTTGGTTAGAATTCAGGCCCTAAGGGAGGGGAGGGAAGGGAGGAAGGAAATAGAGAAGGGAGGGAAGGTGTTCTGACCAAGGCTTCCTGAGACAGTAAAAGGACAGAAGGAGCCTTGGTGGCGCAGTGGTCTAAAGTGCTGTTAAAGGAGCACTTAGCTGCCAGCTGCGTGCAATTACTGCGAGTTCAAATCTCACCAGGCTCAAGGTTGACTCAGCCTTCCATCCTTCCGAGGTAGGTAAAAGTGCCAGTGTGCGCATGCGCAGAGCTGCCAAGAGACAGGAACGATTAAGAAAACAGGGTTGACTTGGGAGTAAGGCTTGGAGATGATTGGCCCCTCCCATAAGACATAAAAGAGGAGGGAGCTTTTGCAAGAAGCAATCAGTTCATCTGGCCGGTAAAAGCTTTGGAAAAGCTCTGTTTGACTCTGTGCTAAGTTTGGCCTTGCCCTGCGTGTGGCAATTAGTTCTCTGGCAGCATTCCAAGGGAGATAAGTTGGGTGTTTGTAAACACTCCTCTGAAAGACTGTTTATCAAGCCTTGCGGACTGTAAACGAAAGTAATTTACAGCTGTATGAATTAAACAGGTTTGCCGGGACGTAAATTTGTGCTGTTTACTTTTTAAGGAAGCCTAGGTCAGAACAATTTGCTTCCCCCTTGTCACGTACAGCTTTTTCTCCCCATTTTTCTCGGAAAGGGATGATTTTTGGATCAACGACCCATGAAAGAGAACATTGAAAGTTTCTCCTTAAATTGTTTATCTCTCAAATATCTTGGGAGACATTTGAAGCACCGTTTGGGGAGAAATGATCTTTTAAGCGACTTCTGTATTCAGGGACAGCTGGCAAATGAGTGTTTCTTCAACGGCTGAAGAGTCGGAAGGAAACAGCTCCGGGTCCGTAAGTTTCCTTCAAGTAAAAGCGAAAATAATTTTTCCTTGGGTGCACGGATTATGTCCCCAAAAAACATGAAGCGAGCACAATGGCGTGGAAGGGAAACAAGATGGGGTGTATGGAACCTCCTGTTCTCAAATGATATTCGCCTGGTTTTTTTTTCCACAAGGTTTATTGAGGAGAGAAGGACGAGGCTATAAGAATTCCAGCCTCCTGTTTTCTCCACCACAACCCTGCGAGGTTGGTTTGGCTGGCAAAGAGGGACTGGCTCAAAGCCTCCCAGCTGGAGAAGCCAGCAGGATGCCTCCTTTGCCACTGTCACTGAGCCATTCCACTTTGTTGCCCTTCCTTCCTTCCTTCCTTCCTTCCTTCCTTCCTTCCTTCCTTCCTTCCTTCTCTCTCTCTCATTTTTTCTCTGTCCTCTCCCATTCCTTCCTTTCTCTTCTTCCTTTCTTTCTCTCATTCCTTTCTCTCCTTTCTTTTACCTTCCTTCCTTGCCTTTTTTCCATCTTTCTGTTTCTCGTTCTCTTTTTCTGTTTCTCTCTTTCCATCTTTCTTTCTCGTTCTCTTCCTTCTTCCTTCCTCTCTCTTTCTCTCATTTCTTTCTCTGTCCTTTTTCCTTTCTCTCTCTCTTGTCCTTTCTGTTCTTCCTTCCTTCCTTCCTTCTCTTGCTTGCCTTTCTCTCATTCTTTCTCTGTCCTCTCCCATTCCTTCCTTTCTCTTCTTCCTTTCTTTCTCTCATTCCTTTCTCTCCTTTCTCTTTTACCTTCCTTCCTCGCCTTTTTTCCATCTTTCTCTCTCTCTCGTTCTCTTTTTCTCTGTTCTCTTCTTCCTTCCTCTCTCCCTCTCTTTCTCTCATTTCTTTCTCTGTCCTTTTTTCTTTCTCTCTTTCTCTCGTCCCTTCCTTCCTTCCTTCCCATGGGACTTCTCAAACTTCAAAAGCATCTTTCTCTGTTCTGCTACTTCAGAGTCCAGCTTTATTATCCTGCGGTGGCCCTCAAAATAGCATTGTCCTTTTGAGAGAACGCCCTTGCTTGACCAGTGCCCTGCTTGAGCTTGAGCAGGGGGTTGGACTAGAAGACCTCCAAGGTCCCTTCCAGCTCCATTCCAATGGATGGATTGCGCCACTGCAATTACCTCACTGGCTCACAATTCGGTTGCTCAGATAGTTGGGTGTGAGAAACCAGGCTCACATTTAAGGTCTCCGTTGCTGTCGAATTTTTCTTATTTCTGTGGGCCGGGGAGTGCCCGCTTTTTAAAAGCAGCTTCTTCAGTTTGTAACAGCCGGGATTGATAACAGCTACACAATGGTGTGATTGTGGGAAAAGAGCTGTTTCTTTGTGGGTGCTAACGCCCAGGCCAAAGCCTTCCAGTTGGTGGATCGTTTCTTTCAGGGAAATGTAACATTGCTTAGAAAAATAACGGAGCCCTGAACTTGGTTTCTGACCAACATCTGAATCGGTTGCAATTTGCAAACAGGTACACAAATGCTGTCTTGAACCCGGGACTCGTGAATTGCAACCAAACACACGTAGAAGGTATCAAGCGTGGAAAACGTGGCATGTGGCACTTCCACGCTACCGTTCAAGAAATTCTTTGGGAATCCAAAAAAAAAAATTAAATAAAAATGCAGAAATCTGGGATAGCTGTTCTTTCGTTTTGTTTCAGCAGCTAGTTGTGCTAAACCACCTTTGGGCTCAAAACTTAAAACATTTTTGTCTGGGCATGCCGGATAGTTAAATTGCTCATTTCAGCCCCTGTTTTGGTTCGTTTAGAGATTTGAAAGGTGGTTTTTAAAGATTAACAAATGTATTTAAGTTGTAAACATTTGTAGGCCATGTTCCCACACCGCCATTCCTGTGCCGATGGGGGGAAAGGGGCAAAGTCAGTTCACAATCGCTGCTTCTGGCCAAGAAAGCTGCGTTGGCAGAAAGGAAGAAAATGTTGGTGACACCACCACCACCCCCCAAAATTGTTTGCTGTACCCACAAATGCAGACAAGCTTTTATTTGAAAAGGGCCATTGATGGGTGCTGCATTTGATGCGATTCCATAATATGCATGGCCTTGAAAATTCTGGGCGTGGATTTCAAGTTGCACAAGAGAAAGATGATTTGCATGTTGGAATTAACATGGGTGTAGTTCAGTGTTTTTCAAAGATGGCGGTTTTAAGATGGGTGGACTTCAACTCCCAGAAATCTCCAACCAGCCATGCTGACTGGGGAATTCTGGGAGTCGAAGTCCACACAGCCTGACAGGAGAATCCTGAAGAGTTGTAGTTCACTCAGGCCAATGGAATTTTTGGGAGTTGAAGTTCATTGGTGTCGGCTAGGGAATTCTGGGAATCGAAGTCTGTTCAGGCTGACAGAGGAATTCTGGAAGTTGTGCACACAGAGGCTGATGGGGAAATTCTGGGAGTTGTAGTCCACTCAATCTGATGGGAATTCTGGGAGTTGTAGTCTACTCAGGCTGACAGGAATTATGGGAATTGTAGTCTTAACTTAGGCTGTTGAGGAATCCTGGAAGTTGTAGTCCCCTCAGGCTGATGAGGGAATTCTGGGAGTTGTAGTCCACTCGGGCTTTTGGGGGGAATTCTGGGAATTGTGATCCATTCATGCTGGCTGGGGCCTTCTAGGGAGTTAGGCTAACAGGAGTTCTGGAAGTTGTAGTCCACTCAGGCTGATGGGGGAATTCTGGGAGTTGTAGTCCACCCATGCTGGCTGGGGCCTTCTGGGGAGTTAAAGGCCACCCCTCAGAAAGTTGTAAACCTTGAAAAACCCTTAATAGTCCTTCCCTTTCTTCTGAATGCCCTGCTATCTCCAAATGGAGGAATAAATATCCAGCTGGCTCCATGCCGTTAATATCATATTTTTTTTCTTCTATGCCGGGCAAGATTCTCATAGAGAAATAAAGCAAAATCAGGCGAAGGAGCCTTTTTTTAATTTTCAATTGTCTGAGGATGAAAGCCTGTGGGAGAGAAATGCACCATGTCTGAAGAGGGGAATAAATACAGCTGCTTCTGAACTCTGGCAGAACGCCAGCAAGCTATTTTAGGTCTGATTAAAAGCCTTGATGAGATCTTTTTCTTTATTTTTTATTAATCCCTCCAAAACATATTGTTTTGGGCTGAGAGATTTTACCACCCACGTCCCTGCAACAGGGTGAAATTCCTCCTTTTTTAAAAAAACAGGCATGACATCTAGTCCTTCTCTCCAGCCAGCGTAGCTTGAAGACTTGTGGACTTCAGCTCCCAGAATTCTCCAGCCAGCATAGCTT
>WNWU01000067.1:3234514-3252697 GCA_012654045.1 Ptyas mucosa
TCTTTCTTTCTTTCTTTCTTTCTTTCTTTCTTTCTTTCTTTCTTTCTCTCTCTCTCTCTTTCTTTCCTCCCTTCCTCCCTCCCTGAATTACTTCTTTCTTTCCTTCCTTCCTTCCTCACTCCTTCCCTCCCTGTCTCCCTCCATCTCTCCCTCCCTGTATTCCTTCCTCTCTCCCTGTTTTCCTCCCTCCCTCCCTTCTTGTTTTCCTTCCTTTCTCCCTCCCTGTTTTCCTCCCTCCCTCCCTGTATTCCTTCTTTCCCCTCTCCCTCCTTTCCTCCATGTTTCCCTCCCTCTGTCCCTGTATTTCTTCCTCTCTCGGTTTTCCACCCCTTCCCTCCCTTCCCTTCCTTCCCCTCTCCCTCCTTTCCTCCATGTTTTCCTCCCTCCATCCCTGTATTCCTTCCATCGTTCCCTGTTTTCCTCCCTCTCTCCCCCCCCGACTGACTGTATTCCTTCCTCCCTCCCTCCTTCCCTCCCTCTTTTCCTGTATTCCTTCCTCCCTTTTTCCCTCCCTCCCTCCCTCCCTTCTTCCCTCTCTCTTCTAGCAGGCAGCTGGAACTCAAATGCCGACACTGTGAAATATGTTCCTGTGATAAACAGGAGGGGGGGGTCTTGTCAAGGAGGGGGGGGTCACCCCATCTGCAAAAGACACCCAGCTGCACCAGAAGGCCGGCAGAGATGCCTGACAGAAAATAATAGAAGAAATGAAATCCAGTTCAAGGCAGATTTTCTTCGTTTAGGGTGGGGGGAAAACCCCCCAGAAAGAAATCAGTTAGATAACTACGGAGTCGGAAATAACCCATTTGGGTCAGCTGGCATGAAAAGGAACTGAGAATCTCAGTTGAATTGTAGTTGGCTTGTATAAATGAGTAAAAATACACTGTCAGATACAGGGGTGAAATGTTACCGGTTCGGGCCGGTTTGCCTGAACCGGTAGTAAAAAATGTAAAAAAAAAAAAAGTTCTGACGATTGTGCGTCACTCAGCTGATCGTCGGAACTTTTTTTGTTTTGTTTTGTTTTTAGCATTTTTTTTTCTACCGGTTCGGGCGAATAGGTAGTAAAAAATGCTTTTAAAAAGTAAAAAAAAAAAAGTTCCGACGATCATGCGTCGCCCAGTGAGCCGGTATTAAACCAGTTCAGATTTCACCACCGGTCAGATACCATGGTAAAATGGGAGCTCCATCACTGGTTTTGAAGTTTTGAGGTTTTGAAGAAGAGACTGGACATCCATTTGTCTGAAATGGTATCGGGTTTCCTGCCTGAGCAGGGGGTTGGACTAGAAGACCTCCAAGGTCCCTTCCGACTCTTTGTCATTCTGTTGATGCTGGCCAGCTGCCCTGCTCAAATATTCCTGGACCATAAGTGTCAAATGATCATCTGGTGTCTTTCCGGTTGTTGGATGCCACCTCTCGTCAGCGAGACGACGTGACCAAAATGTGGGAGCCATAATTGGAAGGATGCCGGCTTGCTTATCTTGGCTCACCATGATGGGTGATGCAACTCTAATCCTGCTTTCCCTTAACCAGGGGTGAAATACTCCCGGTTGGGACCGGATCGCCCGATCCGGTAGCGATGGAGGTGGGTGATTCGGAGAACCGGTAGCAAAAATCCCTGTCCTCCCCCCAGATGCCCAGCTAAGCCGCACGATCATCAGAGGCTTTTTAAAAAAAAATTTTAAAGAATTTTTTCTACAACCTCTTCCGATGAAAAAATGCTTTTAAAAGTAAAAAAAAAAGCCTCTGATGATGCTTTTAAAAGCCTCTGATGATCCCAGCTGAGTTGCCTGATTGTCAGAGGCTTTTGTTTTCTTTTAAAAGCATTTTTTTGGGCGGATTTTTGGGTTAGCCATCACTGCCTTAACCTTTCATACCAGGAATCCTTGACCGACAAACCATTCCTGTAGTGAGTTCTCAGCGGCGGTGAAAAAAATGACTTACGACCTTTTTCACACTTAACGACTGGTGGTTTTTTTTACACTGATGGCCATTGCAGCATCCCCGTGGTCACGTGATCAAAATATTGGGCACTTGGCAACTGGCATGTACTTAACGACGGTGGCGGTGTCCCTGATCCCCGCTTGCGACCTTCTGACAAGCAACGTCAAAGGGGGAAGCCAGATTCACTGTTAACAGTTGTGGTGAACTTTGCTCGTAGCTTTACGACTTTTCTCGCCGCCGCCGCCGTTAAGCGAAATCGCTGCTGTTGTTAAGTTAGTAACGCTGTCGTTACGTGAATCTGGCTTCCCCATTGACGTTGCTTGTCAGCGAAAAGGGGATCAGGAACACTGCAACTGTCATAAGTACATGCCGGTTGCCAAGCCTGTGGATTTTGATCTTGTTGTAGCCTGTCGGCTACTGGACCCTCCGGCAGCCGAATCAAAGGAAGAGGAGGAGGAGAAGGCGTGGTAGTCAGGGCCGGAGTCAAGGCAACCTGAGAGTTTGGAGGGGGAAGTGGGAATGGAGCTGACAGAGAGGGAAACCGAGGCAGAGCCTGGGCCGTCCGTCAGCCCTCAGATGGAGAATCAACAGCCCCCAGGTCTGGAGGTAGCTGATGAGGAGGAGGAGGAACAACTGTGTCCTGTGCCTGATATGTGGATGTGCAGAGGAGAGGAGAGCAGTGGAAATCTACGGGCCGGTCCTCGGGACGGAAGAGCCACTGCTGCTAGAGAAGCCGCACCCTAGCTCTGGGGATCAAAGGCAGTCTGCGGAGATGAATAGACGGGGCAGACAACTATTCATCTTCCGGACGGACGGACTTGTTAGCCTGTGAGAGAAACTTTTTGCCGGGGTTGCCGGCGCTTCTAATAAAGGAATCTTTTGAGTTCGGTTCAGAGGGTTTGTCGTGTTTGGGGAGCTGGGTCAGAACAGATCCCGTGATCACGGGAATGCGACAACGGTCGTAAGTGTGAAAAATCAGTCATAAGTCACTTTTGTCCGCGCTGTTGTAACAACAGATGGTTGCTCAACCATTGGATGTAAGTTAAGAACTTCCTACCCCGAGCAAGAAATAATTTCTTAGCAAAGAAAAGATCTGACCCACCCAGAGAATTTCCCTTAAAAGCAAATTCCTCTGTGAGAAAATTAGCTCTTTTTCTTTTTCTTTTTATGGCTGCAGGGAAGAAAGGGTTAACTTCCCATTTTGCCTCTTTGGATAATCCCAATAATTAGCAATATCCTATCCTCCCCTCTCCAATTGAGGCTATTTATAGATTTAAAATGGGGACAACAACAAAGGCACATTGAAGGCAGTGTTGCATTTAGCGTCAGTCACAGCTCTGGAACGTGTATTTTAAGCGGATTCACGCAAAGGGGGCCTTTCCATCTTCACCCCTTGCTGCAAATTTGGAAAGAATTGATCCGAGCTAGTTAATGAAGAAAAGGCTTGTAGAGGCAGTCCTCCACTTACGACGGTTCATTTAGTGACCGTTTGAAGTTACAATGGCACTGGGGAAAAAGTGACTTTTTCACACACAGCGACCGTTGTAGCATCCTCATGATCACATGATCAAAATTCAGATGCTTGGCAACTGACTCGTACTTATGACCATCGCTGTGTGTCCCGAACTCCTGACAAGCAAAGTCGATGGGGAAGCCAGATTGACTTAACGACCACGTTACTAATTTAACAACTGCACTTAACAAAGGTGGCCAGAGAAGTCGTAAAATGGGGCAGATTAACAATTTTCTCACATAACAATATAAAGTTTGAGCTTGATTGTGGTCGCAAGTTGAGGACTCCCCGTATTTACGACGGCTGCAGGGTCTTTGGGATCATGGGATCCCAACAAGCAAATGCAGATTCACTGAACAACGGTGGTCCTAAAACTTCCACAATTGCAACGATTCACTTCACCGCTGCGGCCAGAAAGGTCGTAGAATGGGACACAACTAACTTAAGAAATGTCTCGCCGAGCGACGAAAGGTTTTGGGGCTCGATTGTGGTCGTAAGTAGAGGATCCCCTGTATTCCAGAAGCAGACCTACCACAAATTTGTATAAAAGTTATTAACTACAGTAGCTGTTTTATTCATTTCGCGGGCATTCCTAGTGTAAAACTGGCTCCCCCCCCCCCCCCCCCAGCTACACAACTCACACAGCCCTTTCATTCAGCAAACCACAATAACCGCAAGAATTTCTGTTCCCTGGATAGCTCCAGGCAGCTCAAGACTCCATCAATATGTCTGGAAAGCAGAAACAAACCAAGGTTGTGTTCCAGGCTTGTTACTTCCTTCCTCCTTCCCCCCCCCCCCCCCCCCCCCCGCGTGGTTGTCAAGGTTGTGTCCCAAAAGCTTGTACGCTTTTGACACTTCCTCGATGCTCGATATTAATTGTAGCTTTCGGCCCTGTTGACGAATAGATGCAGAGCTGCGTTTTTCCTGTGATGGGAACATTCCCTCTGCTGCCTCTCCTCTTCCTAGCTAAGCTGTCGGGATTTGAATCGGGAGCCGCAGCCGCTGGGCTTTGCCCCCGCAGGTCAGTTGCGCAATCTGCTTTTGTCAAGATGGAGCTGTCACAGGAGGCTTCTCCCGAGTTGCGGGGATGCCTGAGGCCATGTATCTTGTCCAGTCCGGAGCCCCGATTTTTTCCCCCCGTGGCTTGTCTTTTAGAAAAAAACCTTGCGGAATTTCGAATTAGGGATTTTTTTTTATTAGAACATAGAATAACGTTCTGGAAGGGACCTTAGGGGTCATCTAGTCCAACCCCCTTTTCCGGCAGGAGACTCGCTTCCATTTACGATGTCTGCTTCGCCTTCCCGGTTCCTTTCCTTGCTGCTATAAAATTCCAATGCATGTTATTATTTTTTTATTTATTTACTGCTACCTTTAACACACCCCGCCTTTCTGCTTAGGGGAGATCCGCACTAGGATGACAGTGATAAAACAAAATGCCAACTTTAATAAAGAGGTAAATGTCGAACAGGTTTGGTGTTGTGGTTTAAGGCGCCGGGCTAGGAAACAGGAGATGGTGAGTTCAGATCCTGCCTCAGCCGTAAAAGACAGCTGGGGAACTCTGGGCCAATCACCAGGAGACTGAATTCTAGTCCCGCCTTAGCCAGGAAAGCCAGCTAGGTGACTTTGAGCCAATCACCAGGAGACAGTGAGTTCTAGTCCTGCTTTAAGCGTAAAAGCTGCCTGTGGCACTTTGGACCAGTTATCGGGAGACGGTGAGTTCTAGTGCTGCCTTAGCTATAAAAGCCAGCTGAGTGACTTTGAGCCAATCCCCAGGAGATAGTGAGTTCTAGTCTTGCCTTACTCATGAAAGCCAGCTGGGTGACTTGGCCAATCACCAGGAGACGGTGAGTTCTAATCCTGCTTTAAGCCTAAAAGCCAGATTCTGACTTCCGGTTTGGCGTCACGGCGAGACAGTTGGGGAATTAGCAGGCTCCGATGAGCGCCACGCAAACCCTGGCTGACGAACCCTCACTGATGGGTCTTCGGACCGGAACCATCTTGTAGGGACGGGGAAGAAAGAGAGGCATCTCGGACGACCAAGAGGAACAGGCAAGTTCCTCAGAGGTCAGAGGGAACTCTCTGTGAGTTGGCGGGGGGGGGGGAGCAGCCATGGCGGCTGCCATGAAGCTGGGACAACCGGACTAAGTGTAGAGCTGGAGGGAAGAGAGGAACGGAACGGAGTCTTTTTGAAGCTGGGTGAGTGAAGCCGGGTGGGTAACAGCTTGAATAACAACAAGAGAAACATCTTACGACTATAAAAGCCAGATTCTCTCTCAGCCAAACCTCCCTCACAGGGTGGTTGTTGTGGGGAAATAGGAGGAAAGTATTGGATAAGTTCTCTGCCTTGAGTTATTTGTAAAAATGATAACGGCAGGACATACATACTGTACATACATACAACCAGGTGTTGCTTATTATGGCATGGGAACCCGATAGTATCTTACTGAGCTGGCAGCCCAATTATTTCACGCCTGGGTTCCTGGTCAGGCTTTGTTCAATGGGGTGGACTACATTGCCCATATGGCTAGTCTTCAACTTGGGACCATTTATTTAGCAACGGTTGTTGAGTGAAGTTGGCTTCCCTGTTGACCGAAAGTCGCCGAAGTCTCATTACGTGACCCCAGGACTCTGCAACCGTCCTAAGTACATGCCAGTGGCCAAGCATCTGAATTTTGACCACATGATCATGGGGGGGGGGGGTGTACTGCAACGGTTGTAAGTGTGAAAAACGGTCACAAGTCCGTGTTTTCACTGCTGTTTGAACTTTGAAGAGTCACCAAACGAAAGCCTGTAAGTCAGGGACTACATGTATCCTTCGGGTGGGGTGTATATAAAATCGGGGATGGCTTTGTCAGCTTCTGCTGCTTCTTGTGGCCATGAGTTCCAGAGGCCTGACTGAGCGGGCCAGTGGGGGGAAACCCCCCACCCCTCTTTTCCTGCTAGCTTCGTTGCGTGTCTCTCTGCTGCTGGGATGTGATGGTGATGATGGCGGAGGGGTCTCCATCGGCTTCTCCCTGCTTTTCTCTGCCGTTCTGAATTCCTTCTGCGTTTCTTCTTCCGTTGTGGCCCTGGGCTTGCTCTCTGCCTCCTCCGCTGACTGACGGGATTCCTCCGGAGGTCAGCGGGCCGTTCTGCTTCAGCGCCCGTCTGTCAGGAGGTGTCAAACATCACAGATTCCTCCCCCATTGCTCTTTTGGCCTCTTTCACTGGGGTTTTTTCTTCCTCCCTCTCAGCAGACATGGGCCCTCCCTCCCTCCTTTCCTTCCTTCCTTCCTCCCTCTTTCTTTCTTTCCTTCTTTCCTCCCTTCCCCTTCCCCTGCCTCCTTTCTTTTCCTTCCCTTTTCTTTTCCTTCCCTTCTTTCCTTTCCTTTCCTTTTTCCCTTCCCTTCCTCTTCCTTTCCTTTCCTTTCCTTTCCCTTCCCCCTCCCTCTCTCTCTTCCTTTCCTTTCCCTTCCCTCCCTTTCCTTTCCTTCCCTTCCCTTCCCTTCCCCCTCCCTCCCTTCCTTTCCTTTCCTTCTTTCCCTTCCCTTTCCTTCTTTCCCTTTCCTTCTTTCCTTTTCCTTTCTCTTCCCTTTCCTTTCCTTTCCTTTCCTTTCCCTTCCCCCTCCCTCCCTCCCTCCCTTTCCTTTCCTTCTTTCCCTTCCCTTCCCTTCTTCTTCCCTTCCCTTCTTTCTTTTTCCTTTCCCTTCCCTTCCCTTCCCTACCCTTTCCTTTCCTTTTTCCCTTCCCTTCCCTTTCCTTCCTCTCTCTCTCCCTTTCTTTCTTTCTTTCCTTCTTTCCTTCCTTCCTTCCTTCCTTCCTTCTTTCCACCCTCCCTCCCTTCCCCTTTCCCTGCCTCCTTTCCTTCCTTTTTCTTTTCCTTCCCTTCTTCCTTTCCTTTCCTTTTTCCTTTCCCTCCCTCTCTTTCCTTTCCTTCTTTCCCTTCCCTTCCCTTCCCTTCCCTTCCCTTCCCTTCCCTTCATCCATTCTATATTCCTTCCCTTCCCTTCCCTTCCCTTCCCTTCCCTTCATCCATTCTATATTCCTTCCCTTCCCTTCCCTTCCCCTTCGTCACTAAGCCACCTGTAAACTTGATAGCCCGCAAAAGCTTAAATATCTTTTAATTTTTTTAAAAAAAATTAGATCAGAAGCTCAGGTTCTGTTTAACTCTTAAGATAAAATATTGTTTCTCATTCGGCCAAATTGCCAGCATCAAAATGCAGCTTTTCCACGGTGCTGCTGGCATTCCTAAATGAATTAAAAGGAAAATAATTAACCCTCTGAATAATTAATAATTTTAATGCTAGGGGATTGTCCCTCCTTTCATTTCATCTTCGTCTAGGAACCGGTTTTCCCGCACTTAAACCCAGATGGAGAATACTTGCAGACAGTAAAAGATGCCATTGCAGGTAGTCCTCGACTTAACAACGGTTCATTTAGTGACCATCCAAAGTTACAACGGCACTGAAAGCGACTTAGGACCATTTTCATACTTACGACCGTTGCAACAATCCCCCCCCCCCCCCATGGTCAGGTGATCAAAATTCAGACACTTGGCCATTGATTCATATTTATGACGGTCACAGCCTCCTGGGATCACGCGATCCAACTTTTGCAACCGTCTGACAAGCAAAATCCACGGGGGAAGCCGGATTCGCTTAACAACCATGTGACTAACTTAACGACCACAGCGATTCCCTTAACAACTCTGGCGAGGAAGGTCGTAAAATGGAGCAAAATTCACTTCAGAGACATCTCGCTTTCGCCACACAAATTCTGGGCTCAATTGTGGCCGTAAGTCGAGTACCTGCCTTGTATATTGGGTGGAATGGATGGAAACTAATCAAGGAGAGAAGCAACTTAGAACTAAGGAGAAATTTCCTGACAGTGAGAACAATTAACCAGTGGAACTACTTGCCACCAGAAGTTGTGAATGCTCCAACACTGAAAGCTTTTAAGAAGAGATTGGACAACCCTTTGTCTGAAGTGGTGTAGGGTTTCCTGCCTAAGCAGGGGGTTGGACTAGAAGACCTCCAAGGTCCCTTCCAGCTCTGTTATTCTGAATTCTAAATTACGAGGAAGAGAAAAACGAGAGGGGAGGCAGAGAACATCCCTCTCTGCAAAGATCTGGCTGTTGGCATAGAAATCTTTTTTAATGTGTAAAAAAAAAATAGTCTTATTCATCAGATAAAACCGTTCGGTGGTTAAGTGGGAAGCAAGAGAAGAAATTTTGTGACTCACGGAATTAAGTTGTCATGTCAGCATCTCTCAGAGCGCCAGGCAGAGATCAAAAGGGAGGAATAATTGGTTTGCAAACTCCGCTTTAAATGTGTGGCACCCTTTCAGGATGCCTTTCAAAAGTGTGTGTGTGTGGGAGGAGTGTCTATGGGCCCCTAGTCCTCGACGTACGACCACAATTGAGCCCAGAATTTAGGTTGCTAAGGGAGGACCTTTGTTAAGGGAGGTTTTTTTGTGTCCCATTTTACGACCTTTCTCGACGCGTTTCGTTAAGGGAAAATCGCTGCAGCGGTTAAATGAGTAACATGGTCGTTAAGCGAGTCAGGCTTCCCCATTGACTTTTGCTTGGCAGAAGGTCGCAAAAAGGAGATCACGTGACAGACACACACACACACACAAACAAACCCGGGACACTTATAAATAGGAGTCCGTTGTCAAGCGTCTGAACGTAAATCCTGCGACGGTGGGGATCGTAAGTGTGAGAAATGGTCATGCATCATTTTTTTTCTGTGCTGTTGTAACTTTGAATGGTCATTAAAGGAAGAGTTGTAAGTTGAGGACTAGCTATAAAAGTGGTTGTGCTGAAAATCGGAAGTAACTTCCTTTTTCTGTTTTTTGGAAAACCATCGTAAAACGGAGTCACTTTCATGCCTAAGGCGGGACTAGAACTCACCATCTCCTGGTGATTGGCCCAGTGTCAACCGGCTGGCTTTCATAGCTAAGGTGGGACTAGAACTCCCAGTCTCCTGGTGATGGGCCCAGAGTCACTCAGCCGTCTTTCATGCCTAAGCCGGGACTAGAACTCCCAGTCTCCTGGTGATGGGCCCAGTGTCACCCTGTTGACTTTCATGCCTGAGGCTGAACTAGAATTCCTATTTAGGAGTGAGAGAGGGAGAGAGAGACAATGAGAGAGAGAGAGAGACAGACAATGAGAGGGAGAAAGAGAGAATGAGTGAGAAAGAGAGACAATGAGAGAAAGAAGAGAGAATGAGAGAATGAAGAGAGGGAGAGAGAGAAAGAGACAGAGAGAAAGAGTGAGAAAGAGACAGAGAAAGACAACAAGAGAGAGGTAGAAGAGAGAATGAGAGAGAAAGAGTTAGAGAGGGAGAGAGAAAGAGAAAGAGAGAAAGAGAGTTAGAGAGGAAGAGAGAGTGTGAGAGAGAAAGACAATGAGAGAAAAAGGGAGGGAGAGAGAGATAGAGTGAGAAAGACAATAAGAGAAACCAAAATGAGAGAGACAATGAGAGAAAGAGAGAATGAGAGAGTTTGAGAGAAAGAGAGACTGAATGAGAGAGGGAGAGAGAGACAGAGAAAGAGAGAATGAGAAAGAGAATGAGAGAGGGAGAGAAAGAGACAGAGAGAAAGACAATGAGAGAAAGAGAGAATGAGTGAGAGGGAGAAGAGACAATGAGAGAGAAAGAGAGGGAGAGAAAGAGACAATGAGTGAGGAAAAGTGAGAGGAAGAGAGAGAGAAAGAGAGAGAAAGAAAGAGTAAGAGTAAAAAAGAGACAATGAGAGAGACAATGAGAGAAAGAGAGAGGGGGAGAGAGAGACAGAGAAAGAGAGAATGAGAAAGGGAATGAGAGAGGGAGAGAGAGAATGAATGAATGTAATAAGGCAGCTAAAATCAGATTCAGAAGCTGTCTATTTCGGAGGATAGACAGATGTCGGCCTGATCTCGTTCCCATCCTACCCGTCGCTTCTCCATGCTTTTCCTTGCCTGCTTTATGTGATTGATGGGGCAGCTTCCTCTGGGCAGGAGGTTCATTTTATGACCTAAATAAATCACATTAAATAGCACATTGTCGGAAAACATTTCAGGGGGAAAAGAAAATTGTATCCTCTTCCTGAACATGGCTTGGGTAAGAAGATGGATTGAAATCTCTCTCAAGGAGGCCATCCATAGCCGTAGCTGCGGTTGTATTACAAGGTACGCAGGGAGTCCTTGACATATGACCGTCATAGAGCCTGTCTATTACGAGCAACCTTTTTTTTTCTTCTTCCTGCTGGTTGTTAAGAGAACCCTTTCTTTGCTCTGGTGCAGTTTTGCTGACTTTCTGGTTTTTCCACAAAACCGTCGTAAAATGGAGTCATGGGACCATGGACGTTGCGAATGGGCGTTAAGCGTGACTTTGCTGGCCAGAAGGTCGCTAAAGGGGGAATCTCATGACCCCGGGATACTGCAACCGTCATAAGTACATGCCAGTTGCCAAGGGTCTTGAATTTTGACCACGGGGATGCATGCGACGGTTGTAAGTGCGGAAAAAACCGTCATAATAAGTTCCTTGTAACTTTAAACGATCACTAAAATAAATGGCGGTAAGTCGAGGTGAGGCTACCTGTAATTGGTAAGCTTGGAGCAAATGGTAACAGTAACAGAGTTAGAAGGGACCTTGGAGGTCATTTAGTCCAACTCCCTGCTCACGTAGGAGACATGTACTAGGGCAGTGATGGCTAACCTTTTTGCCATCGAGTGCCAAAAGCGGGGGGAGTGGGGGGGTTGCGCATGCCTGTGCCCACATCCATAATTCTATGTGCCCCGCCCCATGCACATGCGTGTGCCCCCCCCCGCACTCCCCCCACTTTTGGCATGTGATGGCACGGTGGGCCACCAGACTTCTGGTGGGACTGGAAGTGGGGAAACAGGCCGTTTCTGGCCTCTGGAGGGCCTTCGGAGGGGTGGGGAATGCCGTTTTCGCCCTCCCCAGGATCCTAGAAAGGCTTTGGAGCTTGGGGAGAGCGAAAACAGGCCTTCCGGTCCCACCTGAAGTCGGGAAATGGGCTGTTTCCGGCCTCCGGAGAGCCTCCGGGGGGTGGGAAATACCGTTTTCGCCCTCCTCAGGCTCCTAGAAAGGTTCTGGTGCCTGGGGAGAGCGAAAAATGAGCCTTCCTCACCCCCCCCCCCCCGCCTCCTCCAGAGGCCGGAAACTGTGTTTCCTGACTTCCGGTGGGCCCAGAAAACCTGAAAATCAGCTTGCCGCGACACGCATGTGCACCAGAGCTCAGCTCGTGTACCCACCATTATGGCTCCGCTTCGCCATCACGGTACTATAGGGATTCGAACCGTCGAACTGCCGACCTTTCTGATCGACAAGCTCAGCGTCTTAGCCACTGAGCCACAAGAGACCCTCCTCCAGGTAAGATGGAGGATTGGGAAGAATAGATTCTTTTTAATGGGGTATTTTATTTCAGTGTTTGCGTCTGTAAGGAATTTTGGCATGGAAGGCTGCATTTCTTGCAACTTGTTTCATTATTTCTTAGACCAAATGAGTGACCGAAAGGGCAGAGAACTGGCAAATTTATTAGCTCGTAAAACTGCCGCTGTTACATTTGGGGCCGAGAATTATTGTTTCCTTGAGTCAAAGCTCGCTGCAAATAAATGCTGGCTCTGGGGTTTTGCAGTGCTAACACATGCCTTTCAGTTCTCATTAATTTTATCCTTTTTCCCTCCCCTCCTAATAAAGACAGAGGCCTCTGTAATACTGCGAGAGACACGGGGGACAGGAAATTTTGAAAAAGATCAACGGTAGCTGGGATGAGCAGGCTGGAGTTGATGGTTTGCTGGGAGCTGGCCAAGAGCCAGGGACCGTTTGAGATTCGAAGGAAAAACATGTATATTCCGTTCTATTTGACCTTGCTTCTCTCTCTCTTTTCTTTTAATAAAAAGTTTAAGGAAAAGTTTGTAAAAGGAGATTTAAAAAAAACTTGACAACTGATAAAAAAAAGAGAAGAAAGGGTGGAAAAGAGACGGAGAAGAAAGACAGACGTGCCAAATGGAAAGATAAAAAGAAAAGAGAGGTCGCTTCCAATTTTCCTGGAAGCGAACACAAGCGTAGTGATAAAATTATCTCTCACTCTGTGGTTACAAAAGGAAAAAGACCTCTAGTAGCTGATTCTGACAGCGAGGAGGCTGGTGTGGCGCTGTGCCAGCAGCCTGTGCAGATAGAGCCCGAGTCGGACAGTGAGGAGGCTGGAGAAGATGTGGTGCCAGAGGCGGGGATTCAGCCAGGGCCTTCAGAACCTCCAGAAGCTTCCGTGGGTGAAGAGGACGAAGAGGAGGAGCCTCTTCTCAATACAGGAGTGGCTCCTCAGGAGGAGGTCTCCTCGAGAGTAAGGCTTGGGACTAATTGGCCACTCCCTTAACCTATTTAAGAAGGAACGCCGCTTGCAACAACCTGTAGGGAACAACTTTAGTTCACCCTCCTTCGTGTCTGCAAAATTGCTTCTGGGTTTTCTGCCAACTCTAGTAAGACTGTGCTTACCTTATCTTAGAATTCTGGTAGGCTGTTAAGACAGTTCATTAACAGCCTTTGGTTGAAAAAGACTAAGTTATTTGAGTAAAATAAGCTTTGTATAGATTTTGCGTGTGCTGCGTTCTTTGGGGTCCATAACTGGGGCAGAACAGTTATCTACAGGTAGTCCTCAACTTACGACCACAACCGAGCCCAAAATTTATGTTGCTGAGTGAGAAATTTGTTAAGTGAATTTCCCCCCCCCCCTCCTTTTACGACTTTTCTTGCCACATTTGAATCACGGCAGTTGTTAAATGAGTCACACGGTTGTTAAGTGAATCTGGCTTCCCCATTGACGTTGCTTGTCAGAAGGTCACAAAAAGGGATCACATGACTCTGGTGGGCAGTGGTGAAATCTGAACCGGTTTACTACTGGTTCGCTGGCCGCGCATGCGTGCCATGCGCCAAACATGTGCTGTGCACACGCAGTGCGCACCAAATGCGAGTTGCGCGCACAGTATGCACCAAAAGGATGCTTGGGAAGGTAAGTAGAACAGCGCGGGGTGGGTGATCAGGTGTGGTGCGCGTGGAAAACTTTTTAAAAACTTTGTAAAAGCATTTTTTACTACTCGCTCGAGCGAATAGGTAGTAAAAAATGCTTTAAAAAAGTTTTTTTAAAAAAAAGGATCCGGTGATCGCGTGGCACAGCTGCGATTGTCTGAGCCTTTTTTTCTCTTTTTTAAAGCATTTTTTACTACCGATTCGGCCGAGCCGGTAGGAAAAAATGCCTTTGAAAGATAAAAAAAAGGCTCCAACAATCACAGCTGTCCTGCACGATCATCGGAACCTTTTTTTTAACCTTTTAAAAGCAGTTGTTCAAACCGGCTTGGATGAATAGGTAGTAAAAAAAATGCTTTAAAAAAGTAAAAAAAAAAAGGATCCGGTGATCGCGCGTAATAGCTGTGATCATCGGAGCCTTTTTTTTTACTTTTTAAAGGCATTTTTTACTACCTATTCGGCCAAATCAGTAGTAAAAAAATGCCTAAAAAGTTTTTTAAAAAAGTTCTGACAATTGTGCGTCGCTCTGCTGATCGTTGGGACTTTTTTTTTTTTTTTTTTTTACATTTTTTACTACCAGTTCGGGTGAACCGTTCTGAACCGGTAGCATTTCACCCCTGACCCCGGGACACTACAACCATCATAAATATAAACCAGTTGTCAAGCACCTGAATATAAATCACCTCACCGTGGAGATGCTGCAACGGTCATAAGTGTGAAAAATGGCCGTAAGTCGCTTTTTGCAGTACCGTTGTAACTTTGAACGGTCGCTAAATGAACTGCTGTTAAGTTGAGGATTACCTGTGCATGCTTGGCTGAAGAAATGCTCCGTTAAGTTTTGCGATTTTTTATAAACCTTTAGACCTTCTTGACAACTTTTAAGATGGGTGGACTTCAAGCCCCAGAATTCTCAGCGACCGTTTTCTTTTTTTGTTTTTTGTTTTTATTCTTATTTATATGCCGCCCTTCTCCAGAGACTCAGGGCGGCTTACAGTGCGTTAAGCAATAGCCTTCATACTTTTGTATATTTTATACAAAGTCACCTTATTGCCCCCACAAACCGGGTCCTCAAACTGGCTGTAGAATTCTGGAAATTGCCAAGGCCAGACGGGCAGAAGTTGTCTAAAAAATGTAGGCATTATATTTTTCTTAGTTCTACATCAAGACGCTGGAGTTTGAAGTTAAAAAAAAAATACTTTGGAATAGAAATAGATTGAATGTACAGTATTAAAACTCTTCACCGGGTCCTCTTGCCTGTTGTGTGTCCGTCAACTAATACATTTCTCTCCTTTCTCTCTCTTTTGTGTGTGTGTGTCTTCACAGTGGGAACGCCTCTGGTTCTTAATCCTCACCTTTTCTTTCTTCCTGACCCTGATCTGGTTCTATTTTTGGTGGGAAGTTCACAACGACTACAATGAAATCAACTGGTAAGTGGAAAAAGTACTAACAGCCATCTCCTAACCCTTAGCTTACATTGGGGGAAACAAAACAGCCACTTCACAAACTCATGGCACGACATAGGAGAACAAACACATCAGGACTAGATTCAGCTGTCCACCTGCATTTAGATGACACAGGCCACTCGTTCGAAGACAGCAAAGTCCACATTTTGGACAGAGAAGACCACTGGTTTGAAAGAGGGGTCAAAGAGGCCATCTATGTCAAAATTGAACAGCCCTCTCGGGGAGAGATATGACATCATCTTTCTCCAAGCTTCAACACAGTCCTTTCAACAGTTCCACGAAGGCTCCACTCAGGTGACCCTGAGGACACAGATAAATCTCCAGGTGACCTTTAACCACTCGCTAAAAAAATGCAAATGTCCAGCTGTCTGCAAGGAGTATAAACCCTTCCATTCCCCACCGTCCAGTCAGAGTTGAAGAAGCTTCTGGGAGGAGAAGCAAAACGTCTTCAAAGAAAAAATCAGAAAGTCCAGCTGCCTCTTGAAAAAGCACCTTTGGGACAACCGTGACCTTATGATGGAGAATCTCCATAGACATAACCCTTATAGACATAACCCTTAGCGTGCAGTGCCCCCTTTGCCAAGTTAATATATATATATATATATATATATATACACACACACACACACACACACACACAGCAATAGGAACAGTGTGCAAAAAAAAAATCTCTCTCCAGGGATTTGAGCTGGAAGAGCAGGAGAAACAATACTCAGCATTTCAATTGTATCTGCAAGGGTTGCCAAGTCTTTCCTTAAACCTATTCCCATTCGGACTACCGCGGCACCCCTTGAATAGGACCAGCCCTTGAAGAGTGTTTAGGATATGTCACAGATGTTTTTCCAGCTTTTGACTTTGTTGACATTGTCAGCAGTTCTGGGAGAAATTGTGTTGGCCGCCCTTTGCCTCCGGGGCACAATTCGAAGTGACGGTTGAGCATGTAACTATGCAGTCATAAAATTCCACCGGATGGAATGTGCAAATTCAGAATTTCAGGAGGGCAAATATGAAAGTATTATTATTATTATTCTATGAAATTGTTTTTTTCACTGAAACGCATTCAAAGTCCAGTCAGCATTTTGCATTCCCTGGGTCAAAAATGTGCAAATTCAGAATTTCAGGAGCTCAAACATGAAAGTCTTATTATCATTATCATTATTATTATTATTTTAATTCTATAAAATGAATTAATTACTGAAACTCATTAATTACTGAAATGCATTAAAGTCCAGTCAGCATTCTGCACTCCAAATTCAGAATTTCAAGAGCACAAACTTGAAAGTCTTTTTATTATTATTATTATGTTTAATTTCTGTAACAGTGTTTTTTTACTGAAACATATTAAAAGTCCAGTCAGCATTTTGCATTCCCTGGTCAAATGTGCAAATTCAGAATTTCAGGAGCGCAAATGTGAAAGTCATTATTATTTTAATTCTATAAAATGAATTAATTACTGAAACACATTAATTACTGAAACACATTAAAGTCCCGTCAGCATTCTGCATTCTAAATTCAGAATTTCAGGAGCACAAACTTGAAAGTCTTTATTATTATTATTATTATTATTATTATTATTATGTTTAATTTCTATAACAGTGTTTTTTACTGAAACGCATTCCCCAGTCAAATGTGCAAATTCAGAATTTCAGAAGCGCAAATGTGAAAGTCATTATTATTATTATTATTTTAGTTCTGTAAAGTGAATTTATTACTGAAACGCATTAAAGCCCAGTCAGCATTCTGCATTCTAAATTCAGAATTTCAAGAGCACAAACGTGAAAGTATTATTATTATTATTATTATTATTATTATTATTTGATTCTATGAAATTGTTTTTTTCCCCACTGAAACGCATTAAAAGTCCAGTCAGCATTTTGCATTCCCCAGTCAAATGTACAAATTCAGAATTTCACGAGCGCAAATATGGAAGTTTTTTTTATTATTACTTTTTTAATTCTATAAAATGCATTAATTACTGAAACGCATTAAAAGTCCAGTCAGCATTCTGCGTTCCAAATTCAGAATTTCAGGAGCAAAAACATGGAAGTCTTTTTGTTTTATTATTTTATTTTTAATTCTATGAAATTGTTTTATACTGAAACACATTAAAGTCCAGTCAGCGTTCTGCATTCCCTGGTCAGAAAGACCCACTCAACAAACTCTGACCTGCCTCTAAGAAACAAAGTACAGTTTTAAAATGTTCTCTACAAACAGCACGGATTACATTCTAAAAAAAAAACACAAGATTATCTGGAGAAAATGCCGCTGTGAAAAGCTGGCATCAAATAATTAGGATGTCAGTGGGAGAAAACAGAATAATTTGCATTTTTAATGAAAGGTTTTTAAGGGAACTTGTGTTGACGCTTCTATAAATTATTGTCTGGTTCCAGGTGTTGTGCATTTATCAGCTTTTAAAGGATTTTAATGAGGTTTTAAAGATTGTTGTTTTTAAATTTGCTCATCCTGGGAAGAGAAAATTTGGATCTGTAGTGAGAAATATGAAATAGGTAGTCCTCAACTTATAACCCATTCATTTAGTGACTGTTTGAAGTTACAACAACACTGACAAAAGTGGTTTATGACCATTTTTCACACTTTAAGACTGTGTTGCATAGTCACATAATCAAAATTCGGATGCTTGGCAACTGATTCGCATTTATGACGGTCGCAGTGGCCCCAGGGTCATATCATCCCCTTTTGCGGCCTTCTGACAAGCAGTGGGAAAGCCAGATTCACTTAATAACGGTGTGACTAACTTAACAATTGCAGTGCTTCGTTTACCGTAACAACTTCTGGCAAGAAAGGTTGTAAAATGGGGAAAAAAATAAGTTAACAAATGTTTGGCGTAGCAACAGAAATTTTGGGCTCAATCGTGGTCGTAAGTCGAGGACTAACTGTACTGGCCTCATCAGTATATCATCAGAGGCTTTTTCTTTTTAACTTTGAAAAGCATTTTTTCGGCCGAAGAGGTTGTAGAAGAAATGCTTTTAAAAATAATTTTAAAAAAGCCTCTGATGATTGCGCGGTCCAGCTGGGCATGGAAGGGGGGGGGGCAGGGATTTTTGCTACCGGTTCTCCGAACCACCTGCCACTATCGTTACCGGATCGGGCGATCCGGTCTGAACCGGGAGCATTTCACCCCTGATTTGGAGGCTTTAATACAGCCTTAAAAATTTGCTGATATAAGGGAGAATCAGCATTTGTCATTCTTGAAGACCCTAAAACGTGTGGACTTCAACTCCCAGAATTCCCCAGATTAGCT
>WNWU01000067.1:3261508-3294057 GCA_012654045.1 Ptyas mucosa
CTCCTTCCAGCACTGATGATGTATTCTAGCTGGGTCCTGAAACGTCTACAAGAAAACCACCAAGCTCAGAGAGCACCAAGGACTCCACAGTCGTCATCGTCCTCCTCCTCCTCCTCCTCCTCTCCACAAAACCCATCTCCTTCCAGCACTGATGATGTATTCTAGTTGGGTCCTGAAACGTCTGCAAGAAAACCACCAAGCTCAAAGAGCACCAAGGACCCCACAGTTCAACCCTGAGTTACAGAGATACTCCTTTCTTGGCACATAAGGTTAAATGTGGAACATTCAGCATTCAAGAGGTGTTGGGTAACAGGAACCAAACATGAGATAACTGGGACGGGAATAATGCAATCTGCTTAGCCACGGACAGGAAAGAGCAAGCAAAGGTCACTGTTATAAAAACAGCAACCCGAAAAGAGATCCAACTACTTCTGAGCAAACAAATAGGGAGTGAAATTGCAAGGCAGTCCTTGACGTACGAGCACAGTTGAGCCCAAAATTTGCATTGCTAAGCAAGAAGGCAGTTAGGTGCATTTTGGCCCATTTTACAATTTCCCTTGCCACAGTTGTTCAAGTGAGTCGTTGCAGTTGTTAGTAACATGGTCGTTAAGTGAATCTGGCTTTCCTGTTGACTTTGCTTGTCAAAAGGTCGCAAAGTGGGACACTGCAACCGTCATAAAGATGAACCAGTTGCCAGTTTTGATCACGTGAACATGGGGATGCTGCGACGGTCGTGAATGTGAAAAACAACAGTGCTGTTGTAATTCCGAACGGTCACTAAATAAATGGTTGTAAGTCAAGGACTACCTGTATACTACCCCATAGCGCTTTACAGCACACTCTAGGCAATTTACAATGTCCGCGTTATTTGCATCTTGCCCCCAACAATCTGGGTCCTCATTTTATCAACCTTGGAAGGATGGAAGGCTGAGTCAACCTTGAGCTCCATCAGGATCGAACTCCTGGCTGTGGGCAGAGTTTGCCTGCAAGGCTGCACTTTAACCACTGCTCCGTATTTGATTATACATGTAATAACTGCATCAAGGATAGTATTTGCGCAAAGATGGAAAGTAGAGAAAATCCCTTCGGAAGACGAAGTAATTAAGAAAATATTAGATTGTGCAGAAATGAATAGACTGACTTTGATAATTAAAGAAAGAGAGGATTCGGAATATTACAAGGTACGGAGACAGTTTTACAATTGGTTAGAGAAGAGATATAAATGTATTAGTAGTAAACAAGAAAATGTTATAATAAATGAAGTATGCGGAAAATGTTATAATAAAGAAATGGGAAAAATAAAGGAACGATGAAGATTGGAGGAAGAAGAAGAAGATAAAGACACAATAGAAAAATCTAGATAAGGAGTGGGCAACTATGGCCCTTTTATGATTTGTGGACTTCAGCTCCCAGAATCCCTCATCCAGGAGGGGAACTAGGGCCATTTTATGACTTGTGGACTTCAACTCCCAGAATCCCTGAGCCAGGAGGGGAACTATGGCCCTTTTATGACTTGTGGACTTCAGCTCCCAGAATCCCTCATCCAGGAGGGGAACTATGGCCCTTGTATGACTTGTGGACTTCAACTCCCAGAATCCCTCAGCCAGCCATGTTAGCTCAGGAATTCTGGGAATTGAAGTCCACAAGTCATAAAAGGGCCATCGTTGCCCATCTCTGATGATATACTGAATGATTGATTATGTAGTGTATGTTTGTTTGTTTATAAAATAAAAACAAATTATTAAAAAACCCACTGCTCCACCAGTGATTAAATTTCCAGCTAACGTGGTCGCAAACTATGATTTCTGGGACTTTTGCACCAGGAAATTTGTCTCATAGCGAAGATAATGACTTTTCAATCCAATCCTTGAAAATCAGTTTCAGCCTTTCTTTTTGTCTCTTGGATGTTTTTTTGGTTTTTGGCAGGCAGCCACAAAAGCTAATACCGTCCTTCGTTGTATAAATAGAGGCCTAGAATCAAAACCAGGCGAAGTATTATTACCGCTTTATAAATCCTTAGTAAGATCACACCTGGAATCCTGCATCCAGTTTTGGTCACCACATTATAAAAAAAAAAGATGTTGAGACTTTGGAAAAAGTGCAGAGAAGAGCAATTAAGATGATTAAAGGCCTGGAGACTAGAACATATATGAAGAACCATTGCAGGGTTGGGGTTTGGGTAGCCTAGAGAAAAGAAGGTCTGGGGGGGGGCATCATAGCAGGGTTCTAATATTTGAAGGGTTGCCACAAAGAAGAGGGGGTCAATTTATTTTCCAAAACACTTGAAGGCAGGACAAGAAGCAACGGATGGAAACTCATCAAAGAGAGAAGCAACCTGGAACTAAGGAGAAATTTCCCGAAAGTGAAAACGATCAGTGGAACAGCTTCGCTCCAGAACTTTTGGGTGCTTCATCACTGGAGTTTTTTAAGAAGAGACTGGACAACCAGTTGTCTGAAATGGTACAGGATCCCCTGCTTGTGCAGGGGGTCAGACTAGATGACCTCCAAGGTCCCTTCCAACTCTGTTATTCCATAATCACAGATCAATTAATCAGTGGAAGGGCTGGCCTCCAGAACTTGTGAGTCTTCCATTACTGGTGGCTTTTAAGAAGAGATTGGGTGGTCACTTTTCTGCAATGGTTTAGGTTCTCCTGCTTGTGCAGGGGGTTGGACTAGAAGACCTCCAAGGTCCCTTCCAAGTCTCTTAATCTCTATGGACTACATCCTCCCGTAGATAGCAGAGATGGAGATAGGACTTAGGATGCAATTTTATTGGACGCCATTAGTTCATTTGAAATCAAGAGAGTTAGTTTTCTTGGATTGTTCTGGCTTGAACAGGGGGTTGGACTAGAAGACCTCTAAGGTCCCTTCCGTTAATCTGTAGATTACATCCTCTCATAGATATCAGAGATTGAGATAGGATGCAATTTTATTGGATGCCATTAGCTCATTTGAAATCAAGATAATTTTTTTATTCTTGGAACGTCTGGCTTGAACGGGGTTGGACTAGAAGACCTCCAAGGTCCCTTTCCAGCTCTATTCCAAATCGATTGAGATCTCCCATGTTTCTTCCCTCCAGCTTCCCAGCTGCTGATGCTTGGGACCTATTTTGCAGTGGTCCTTGGACTGTACCTGGTGCCCCTCACCTTCTCCTCCCCATGCATCATGGAAAGGAAGGACCTGGGACCCAGACCTGCCATCCTTGGCCACCGCGGAACCCCCATGGTAGGTAGGCCTCTTTTTCATTCTGTTCACACAACACACACACACACACACACACACACACGCAAACACACACCAGTTTTAAGCACAGATTATTGAACGCTGCCTTCGACCACATATTGTTTCATATTTTGTATTAGTTTATCAAAGTACAAAAAAGGGGAAAAATGAAAATAATGGGAAAATATTTAAATTTAACAGCTGGATATTTAAATTTAACCGCTGGATATTTAAATTTAACCGCTGGATATTTAAATTTAACAGCTGGATATTTAAATTCAACCGCTGGATATTAAAATTCAACCGCTGGATATTTAAATTCAACCGCTGGATATTTAAAATCAACCGCTGGATATTTAAATTCAACCGCTGGATATTTAAATTTAACCGCTGGAGCACAAGGGAGGGATTGTGCAGTGAGTCAGAACGAATAGTCAGAGTTGATTGGTTGGTGAGGTCTGGCGTGAGGCAATCTGCGCCGTGATTGGTTGCTGTGGGTATGGAGGGGGAGTTTCCCTTTTTTCCCACCTTTTTTTTTTCTTCGTTGTGCCCCCTCATGTTACCTCATGATTTACCTTCTGTGTTGCTTTACCTCACGGTGCTCCTGTTTGCCTGACTATCTGCTTATATAGAGAGATGTAAAATATCTTTTATTTGTATAAAGCTACAAGTTTGTGTCAGCGCCTACGACTCCATTTGGACATCTCTTACGCCAAACCCCAACTTTTTACTTTTTACATAATAATATATACTGGCAATTTCTGTAACACAAACCCCTCTCTCTCAATCAGCAAAACCCAAAGTAGAAACAAAATGAATTTTTCTTTAATCAAAGCAGTCGATTTGGCCATCTCTGCTAACTCCAATTATTTATCCATTATGAGAATCAAAGCATCCTTCCGTTTTTGTCCATAAAGTCATCTTGCTGCTGTCAACATACTCAACATCAAAATTCCAGGTTTTTTTTGGCAAGCTCTTTGTCCATTAAGCCTAAAAGAAAAAATATCTGGTTATTTTTCTTCATATTCACTTTTAAGAATCTCCTGTATTAAGATGTGAATCCTACTCCGGTATTTCTTTACTTTCATCACATGCCCACCATCTGGGAACACATTAACAGAGTCGGAAGGGATCTTGGAGGTCATCTAGTCCAACCCCCTGCCCAAGCAGGAGACCTTACACCATTTCTGACAGAGGGCAGCCCAGTCTCTTCTTGAAAGCCTCCAGAGATGAAGCTCCCACAACTTCTGAAGGCAACTTCTCTTCCATGGGTTGATGGTTCTCAATGTCACAAAGTTTCTCCTTATTTCCAGGTTGAATCTCTCCTTGGTCAGTTTCCATCCATTCTTCCTTGCCTGGCCTTCGGGGGCTTTGGAAAATAGCTTGACCCCCTTCCTCCTCTCTGGGGCAGCCCCTCAACTATTGGAAGATGCTCTCCTGTCTCCCCTGGTCCTTCTCTTCACTAGACCAGCCAGGCCCAGTTTCTAAATGGTCAAAAGTTCCTTCTTTTACAATTTATATTTCTAGTGTTCGGCCACATATTGATTGTCTCATGTGGGGCATCCACTCGGAGATCTGAAAGTTAATGAAAGCTCCTCAAGGATTCAAAGGAAAAATGAAGTCTGTATGTCTCCTGAAAAAAAAAGGACCTTTGGGACAGCTGTGACCTGGATGACTGAAATGGTGTAGGGTCTCCTGCCGGGGGAGGGGGGGGTTGGACTAGATGACCTACAAGGTCCCTTCCACCTTTGTTATTCTGACGAGCCTGTGGTTCACCTGCCCCCTGCTGGCTTTGGGTTGAGCTATACAATCTGGGATGAAGATTCTTGGAATGGGGTGGGAGTAGGAATGGATTTCCAGAGGAAAAATGGCAGACTACAGGAACCATTTGCACCACTCAGGTGACCCTGAGGACACAAATAAACCTCCAAGGGCTTCTTCAACCCTCCAAAATTATGCAAATGACCAGCTGTCTGCAAGAAATATAAATCATTCCATTCCTCACCATCCAGTCAGAGCTGAAGAACTTTCTTGGGTGAGAAGCGAAACGTCTTCAAAAGAAAAAACAAGAAAGTCCAGTGGCCTCCTGAAAAAGCACCTTTGGGACTCCCCAAGGATTCTGTTCAGGGGTGATCCCGAAGAATTTAAACAGGATTCTTCTCCATGGAGTGTAACCCATTCACCCAACGAGAACCTTTCTACCTTTGTTATGTTGGTTTTCTGTACAAGGAAAGGGAAATCATCACCGTACTGAAATTCACCACTGCAGAAGAGCAGGCAAAGCAGAGAGGCAGAGTTAAGCGAGTCATCAGCCTAGTATCATTGCGTTCTTACAAACCGTCCAAATCCAACCCCTCTTGAATTCAACCCCTCTGGACTCTTTATCTGGTGCCAATTTAGAAGTGAAATTTGGTTGACTTAGATTATTGAGCGATAAATCTTAACTTGTGGCCCTGTTCCTTTGTGCCTGACAACACAGGGCCAGGCCACCATCTCAGGTGTCCAGCTGGCTTCAGAAGCCATTTGTGGCTCACGGTAACCCATCTTCATTGTAGATGTAGTCGTAGTTCGACATAAGCCAGTCAAGTCCTGCCTTAACCATGAAAGCTAGCTGGGTGACTTTGGGCCGGTCCGTGTCTCTCAGTCCGACCCACCTCACAGGGTTCTTGTGATGACAATTAGAGGAGAAAGGTGTCTTAGATATGTTTGCCACCTTGAGTTATTTGCAAAAATTTTAAAGGTGAGAGTGAACATTCTGAAGACAGATGTTTTCCTTGGAGGAGAAAGTTGTTTATTAATTTGACCTCTCTGGCAGTTTTTCAGAGTTCCTGTCAGTATTGGTCAAGGATCCAAGACAAAAAGGCAGATGAATTTGCCTCCAGGATTGGAAGAGGTTTTGAAGTGTTTTTTTAGAGCATGAGCTGTGCTTTTACGTGCTCTGAATATCCTTTCCTCCTATTTTTCTCGCAGTAGCAATAACACTTAGACTTATATACCTCTTCATAATGCTTTCCAGCTCTCTCTAAGCGATTAACAGAGTCAGCATCTTGCCCCCCCCCAAAAAAAATCTGGGTCCTCATTTTACCAATCTCGGAAGGATGGAAGGCTGTGTTCTGACCTAGGTTTCCTGAGTCCTTAAAACAGACGAGTAGTCCCAAAAACCTCTTTTATTGCAACAGCTGTGAATTCTGTTCATTCACAGATGAGTCCCAATTAGTTATAAAGAGTCCTTCAGGATAAGGCTGATAATCACCCACCTTTATCTCCCTTGACATGCTGCCAGAGACCTAATTGACAAAGCCACACGGAGTCCAGAATCAAACAGAGCTTCAGGCTTTAAGCTGAACCGAATGAACAAACGTTGCTTCCTACAAAAGCTCACGTGCCTTTGCTCCTCTTTTAAGTCTTATGGGAGGGACCAATCATCTCCCAGCCCTACTCGTCACTTTCGTTATAGCTGTTCTTGCCTTCTGGCGGCTCTGTGCATGCGTGCACTGGGAACAGGCTCCCCTTGTTCCTCTGCCTTGCTGAGTCCGACTCTGGAGGCTCCGGAGGCAGCCCGTACCTCCCAGATGGCCCTTTCTCTGCCTCAGACGCAGAGCCCTCGTCCAAGCCTTCCCCAGACTCCAGGAGTGGCCCATGGTCCTTCCCAGCCTCCTCACTGTTTGACTCTGCTGCCACCTCTGCAGGCTGCTGGTGGATCACAACAGGCTGAGTCAATCCTGAGCCCATCAGGATTGAATTTCTGGCAGTTGGCAGAGTTCACCTTCAGTATTGCATTCTAACCACTGTGCCACTGCAACTTCTTCCATCCCAATCATTTGTCTCTCTTTCCCAACCTCATTTGCTTAAAACATCCCATAAGCTTTTTTTTTTTTAATTTGATTTATATGCCGCCCTTCTCCGGAGACTCAGGGCGGCTTACAATGCGTTAAGCAATAGCCTTCATACTTTTGTATATTTGTATACAAAGTCAGCTTATTGCCCCCACAATCTGGGTCCTCATTTCACCTACCTTAGAAAGGATGGAAGGCTGAGTCAACCTTGAGCCTGGTGGGATTTGAACTTGCAGTAATTGCAAGAAGCTGATCTTAATAACAGTGAATTAGTCCACTGCGCCACCAGGACTGTTAAGCTTTAAGCTGTCCACCAACTTCAATTCTCTTAAAAGGGGTGCATTGATTTCATACGAATATTGGGGCATCCAACCAGTTAGTGCTCAGCTCTACTCCACCCCAAATTAAAGAATTACAGGGTTGTAAAAAAAAAAAGTTTTTTTAATTAGTTGAGCTTTGGCTTTGAATGAAGCTATACCTTAGGATAATGTTCCTCAACCTTGGCAGCTTGAACTCCTCGACTTACGACCACAGCCGAGCTCAAAATTTCTGTTGTTAAGTGAGACATTTAAGTGACGTTCACCCCCTTTTACGACCTTTCTTGCCATAGTGGTTAAGTGAATCACTGCAGTTGATAAGCTAGTAAATAAGTTAGTTAAGTGAATCTGATTTCTCCATTGACTGACTGTCCGAAGGTCGCAAAAGGGGATCACATGACTTTGGGACACAGCAACGGTCATAAATATGAACCGGTTGCCAAGCGTCTGAATTTTGATCACATGAGTTTTTCACACTTACAACCATTGTATCATCCCCGTGGTCACATGACCAAAATATGGACACTTGGCCACTGGTTCATATTTATGACCATTGCGACAGGAGTGAAATCTGATTACCTTCCCTACCAGTTCGGAAGTGCCTCTGTGCATGCGCAGAGGGTAAAAAACGACGGATGGGTGGAGCCTCGCGCTGCCGCCGCTACCAGTTCTCCGAACCACCCGCCGCCGCTGCATTGCAGTGTCCTGGGGTCAATTGAACCACCTTTTGGGGGGCTCCTGCCAAGCAAAGTCAATGGGAAAGCCAGATAATAAACCGTGTTTATTAACGTAATGACTTGCAACGATTCACTTAAGAACTGGGGGCAAGAAAGGTCGTAAAATGGGACAAGGGTCTCTATTTTGATCCCTGCAGTGGTCATGTGCAGGGAGAAAAAAGTCATAAGTCCCTTTTTTCAGTTGTTGTGACTTTGAACGGTCACTAAACGGATGGTTGTCGGTCGAGGACTTCCTATAATGGCACAGTGGGCACTTCGAGAAATTAAAACGGAGCTTCCGTGCTGGAGTGGGAGTTGATCGGAGACTCAGAAATCAGCCTCCCCCCACCTCTGTCTCTCCCCCCTCAAGTCTATAACTCAGCCGCTTCGTTGGGTTTCCAATTAAGTGATGCAAATCTTGTCCTTTTGCAGGGAGCTTTTAACGGGGCCGACATGGCACACGGCAGGCTTCAAAGGGCCCTCAAGTCTTTTCCCCGTTTTATTTCATCTAAATCTCCTTCCTTTTAATGGATTAAAAAAAAAAAGGCATTTTTGCTGCTTAGGGCAAAGCAAAATTAGTGCGGTGCTCAGCCTACATTTAATTGACCGTAATCCTTCCAAATTTAGGAGATGTCTTTAGTTTTTTGGGTTTTTTCCCCCATTTTGGCAGTGAAAAAAATCCTAATTATTTTTTTTTTCTTAGTATGGCTGGTATGGATGTATCCATTTGCGTCTGTATGTGTGTGAGTGTATATACAAATACATACAAACATATATATATATGTTATGTATATTATTGTTTATTATTGTTTATTGGTTCGATTTATGCGCCGCCCTTCTCCGGAGACTCAAGGTGGCTTACAATGCATTAAGCAATAGCCTTCATACTTTTGTATATACCTGCTTAGTAGGGCTTTTGGCACCCCCTAAGCGGTGTTCTTTTTTATACAAAGTCAGCTTATTGCCCCCACAATCCGGGTCCTCATTTTGTCTACCTCGGAAGGATGGAAGGCTGAGTCAACCTTGAGCCTGGTGAGATTCGAACTTGCAGTAATTGCAGGCAACTGGTGCTAGTTAACAGCACTTTAGTCTGCTGTGCCACCAAGGCTCTGTATATGTGTGTATATATGTGTGTGTGTGTGTATATCTATATTTTTTGCACTATAAGGCGCTCCGGAACATAAGATGAACCTAGCTTTTGGGGAGGAAGATAAGAAAAAAAAAATGTCTCTGCCTCGCAGCATTCATCCGGTATTCATCTGGCTAGCATCCTTACAGCAAACAGCTGGGGAATGCTGGAGCCTTCTCTGCCGAGCAGCTGATTGGCGGTGGAATCAGCTTCCCAGAATACCGCCAATCAGCTGTTCAAGGTGGCAGCAATTGTCGGTAATTGGCAGTGGTGGCGATAGGCGGTGGCGATCCCCGCTGCCTAGAACAACTGATCGGCGGTATTCCGAGAGGCTGATCCAATCGCCAATCAGCTGCTCGGCAGTGAAGGCTCCACCGTTCTTCGGTGGCGATGAACTCTCCTTCCCCCACCGCAATATTCACCCTATAAGTATATATGAGTGTGTGTGTATGTTGCTTTGGATAATAAGATGGGGAGGGGCATATAAATTTATTCAATACATGAGGAGAAGGAACAGCACAGAATCAGATTTGTAGAATTCTGTTGTTATCGCCAATCTCAGTAAACGTAATTTTAATTTTGAATTAAGTTAATTCAAATTTTAGCTTTTCTGTGGAATTGGTGTTCCTGGCTTGGTGAGGCACACATCTTTAAAACATGTTTGGATACCTACTGTTCATATTTTACTTTCTGGTTTGGAACTGTGTCCCAATGTTAGCTTCTGGTGCGTAGCAGTAAAACAAAATATAATTTATTCTTTCTGTTTCTCCTCCAGTTAGCACCTGAAAACACCCTGATGTCCTTCCAGAAAGCAGTGGAGGAGAAGGTTTATGGTGTGCAGGCAGATGTGGTGATAAGGCAAGTCTCACTGCTTGTGCTCAAGATTTAAGGCTGGGATCACCAAACTTGGCGACTTTAAGGCTTGTGGACTTCAACTCCCAGAATTCCTCAGCCAGCATGCCTTGCTGAGGAATTCTGGGAGTTGAAGTCCACAACTCTTAAAAGTGCCAAGTGATATGGCTGGCTCAGGAATTCTGGGAGTTGAAGTCCATAAGTTTGAAAGTTACCAAGTGGCATGGCAGTTGATAAGTTAGTAACCCAGTTGTTAAGTGAATTTGGCTCCCCTATTGACTTTGCTTGTCAAAAGCTCCCAAAAGGTGATCATGTGACCCTAGGGCACTGCGACTGTCATAAATATGAGCCAGTTGCCAAGCATCTGGATTTTGATCATGTGACCGTAAGGATGCCACAATGGTTGTTAAGTGGATCACTGCAGTTTTTAAATGGGTAACACGGTTACTGAGTGAATCTGGCTTCCCCGTTGGCTTTGATTGTCAGACGGTCACAAGAAGGGATTATATCCCCCCGGGACACTGCAACCATCATAAATGTAAGTCACTTGTCAAGCATCCGAATATAAATGACATGACCATGGGGAAGCTGAAATGGTCATAAGTGTGAAAACGGTCATAAGTCACTTTTTTCGGTGCTGTTGTAACTTTGAACCGTCACTCAACGAATGGTTGTAAATTGAGAACAACCTGTATTTGCAAGAACCCTGAAGCAAGAAGCCAAATTCTGAATGGAAAGGAACCCTGGATCTGATCCATCCATCCAGGATAATTATTATATCCTTGTGTTTCTCTGTCCACAGTTATGACGGAGTGCCTTTTCTTATGCATGACCAGACGTTGCGGAGAACCACCAACGTCGAGGAAGTATTTCCAGAGCTAGCTTACGATCATTCCTCTATGTTCAACTGGACAGATTTGGAAAGACTAAATGCAGGCAAATGGTTCCTCAAGGTGTGTAAGTAAGTAGTAATATTATGTCCAGTTGGTGCTTAAGGTAAAGGTTCCCCTCACACACATGTGCTAGTCGTTCCCGACTCTAGGGGGCGGTGCTCATCTCCGTTTCAAAGCCGAAGAGCCAGCGCTGTCCGAAGACGTCTCCGTGGTCATGTGGTCGGCATGACTCAACGCCAAAGGTGCACGGAACGCTGTTACCTTCCCACCAAAGGTGGCCCCTATTTTTCTACTTGCATTTTTTACCTACTTTTGAACTGCTTGGTTGGCAGAAGCTGGGACAAGTCATGGGAGCTCACTCCATTATGCGGCATTGGGGATTCGAACTGCTGAACTGCCAACCTTTCGATCGGCAAGCGCCGCATCTTAGCCACTGAGCCACCCACGTCCCTTTAATTGGTGGTTACAACCCCTCAAAATGTAGTGGAGTTAGAGAAAGTGTGGAGGATCATAACTGAACTGTTACGTCTGCGGCAAACAGCCAAAACAAAACAAGCGTGTGAGGCAGCGGCCCCCCAAAAAAAATACAGTACAGGAAGTCCCCAACTTATGACCACAATTGAGCCGAAATTTATGTTGCTAAGAGAGAAGTTTGTTAAGTAAGTTTTGCCACATTTTAAGACTTTCCTTGCCATGGTTTGTTAAGTGAATCATTGCAGTTGTTAAAAAGAGTAACACGGTTGCTAAGTGAATCTGGCTTCCCCATTGGCTTTTTTCGTCAGAAGGTCACAAGAGGGGATCACCTGACCCCAGGACACTGCAACTGTCATAAATGTGAGCCACTTGTCAAGCATCCGAATATAGATCACATGACCATGGGGATGCTGAAATGGTCATAAGTTTGAAAAACGGTCGTAAATCACTTTTTTTCAGTGGCCTAACTTCGAACGGTCACTAAGGGAACTGTTGTAAATCGAGAACTGCCTGTACTAGGTTGCATAAACAGAGGGATAGAATCAAGATCATGCAAATCAATAGTATTACTTTATAAAGCCTTACTAAAACCACACTTGGAATACGGCATCCAGTTTTGGTCACCCCAATACTAAAAAGGTGTGGAGACTGTAGAAAGAGTGCAGAGAAGAGCAACAAAGATGATTAGAGGACTGGAGGATAAAACATACAAAGAAAGGTTGCAGGAATTGGGTATGTCTACCTTAATGAAAAGAAGGACTCGGGGTGACATGATATCAGTCTTCCAATATCTCAGGGGCTGCCCCAAGAAGAGGGACTCCAGCTATTCTCCAAAGCCCCCGAGGGCAGGACAAGAAGCAACGGGTGGAAGCTAATCAAGGAGAGAAGCAACTTAGAACTAAGGAGGAATTTCCTGACAGTGAGAACAATTAACCAGTGGAACAACTTGCCACCAGAAGTTGTGAATACTCCAACACCGGAGGCTTTTAAGAAAAGATTGCACTCACATTTGTCTGAAATGGTATAGGTCTCCTGCGTGAACAGGGGGTTAGACTAGATGATCTCCCAGGTCCCTTCCAGCTCTGTTACTCGTTCAGGGGTTGCAACTGCTTCCCTATCTGTGAAGGTTGCAATATTTGGGCTTGTGAAAAAAATCTAGATAAAATTGGCAAATTTGCAGGGACTTAATGGAGATGTACAGAATTATTCACGGTGTTGATTAAACAGACAAGGGGTAGCTGTTTTTCCAGTTTGCCAAATTCTAGAACTAGAAGTCAAGCAGTGAAATTGAATGTTGGAAAAATCAGGACAGGCAACAGGGAAAAAAATGTTTTTCTCACCCAATGTATAATTCAACTTTGGAATTCAATATTATGAGATGTGGGGCTCGCCAAACTACTTGGCTGTCTCAAAGGCGCTTTTTCCAAAAGGTAATTGGAATTTCTTGGGGACGGTTTTTTTTTCCCTTCCCCTTTGGAAACGTTTCGCTTCTCATCCAAGAAGCTTCAGAGAACTGAAGAAGCTTCTTGGATGAGCAGCGAAACGTTTTCAAAGAAAAGAAAAGAAAAACAACAACCAAGTCCTTGTTGCCTTTTGGAAAAAAGCACCTTTGGGAAAACCGTGGCCTGGATAATTGAGGATCTCCCATCAGCAAACCTGCCACCTTCAAAGCACAACCTTCACAATTCTTCCCACAGAATGACCCCTTCTGGACAGTCAACTCCCTTTCCCCGTCTGACTTCGTAAAAGCTGCCAACCAGTCGGTCTGCAAACTGACCGAGATGCTGGAAACCATCAAGGACAACACCACCGTCCTCTTGAACCTCCAAGAGTTGCCCGAAGATCACCCGTATTACACGACTTCGGTCAATGTCACCCTGGAAACTGTCCTCGCCTCGGGCATCCCTCAGCAGGCTGTGAGTTGCATTGGGACTTTTGTGGGTAGCACTTCGCAATAACAATACCACTTTGGCTTATATATCGCTTCACGGTTCTTTCCAGCCCTCTCTAAGCGGTTTACAGAGTCCGCATCTTTTCCCCAACAATCTGGGTCCTCATTTTACAGACCTCAGAAGGATGGAAGGCTGAGTCAACCTTGAGCCGGTCAGGATCGAACTCTTGACAGTAGGAAGAGTTAGTCTTCAATACTCCTTCTAACCATTGTGCCACCATGGTTGCTCCCTTCCTTCCTTCCTTCCTTCCTTCCTTCCTTCCTTCCTTCCTTCCTTCCTTCCCTCTCTCCCACACCCCCCCTTCCCTCTCTCCTTCTCTCCCTCCCTCCTTCCTTCCTTCCCGCCCTCCCTCCTTCCTTCCATCCTTCCCTCCCTTCCTCCGTCCTTCCTTCCTTCCCTCCCTCCCTCCTTCCTTCCTTCCCTCCCTCCCTCCCTCCTTCCAACCTCCCTCTCTTCCATCCATCCATCCTTCTCTCCCTCCCTCCTTCCTTCCTTCCTTCCCTCCCTCCATCCATCCCTCCATCCTTCCCTCCCTCCATCCCTCCCTCCTTCCTAATAGCAGTAGCACATAAGAATTATATACCGCTTCACAGTGCTTTCCAGCCCTCTCTAAGCGGTTTACAGAGTCAGCCTCTTGCCCCAAACAATCTGGGTCCTCATTTTACCAGCCTCAGAAGGATGGAAGGCTGAGTCCACCTTGAGCCAGTCTGGTTCGAACTCCTGACAGTGAGCAGTGCGTTAGCCTGCAATACTGAAGTCTAACCACTGCAGCACCGCGGCTTTGCTGAGTAGCTGTTGGACAGACTTTAGGGCTCCTGTAGGTGAATCTGGCTTCCCCGTTGACTTTGCTCATCAGAAGGTCCCAAAAGGGGATCCCGTGACCCCGAGACCATGCAACCGTCATAAATATGAATCAATTGTCCACCTGAATTTTGATCACTTGGGAATGCTACAACAGTCATAAGTGTGGAAAACTCATAAATCGCTTTTTTTGGTGCTGTTTGTAACTTAGGACAGTCGCTGAACGAATGGTTGTAAATCCAGGATTACTTGTACTAACCTGTTTGTCCAGCTATTGTCGTTTAAGTTCCCACCTATGTTTTCAAGATTCTAGCTAAGGCATTAGCCTACGTTTGAGCTGTTTTGGACTCAGGTGAGGTATTGCGGCTCTTAACGTCTCCGAAGCATCTCCGTTTTTTTCCTGAAATCGGTCCCCTTGGAAGCTCTCAACCCCTCCTTTCTCCCCGCTGCTCTCCCAGGTGATGTGGTTGCCCAGTCTGGACAGGCACCTGGTTCAAGAAATCGCCCCCGGATTCCAGCAGACCTGTGGCCAGAAGACAGACGCTCAGCGGTTAAGAGACCGAGGTTTCCGGAAGCTCAACCTGAGATACACCAAGGTCACCCGGCAGGATATCAGGTTCGGTTCTCAGCTGGCACCGCTGCCAATCTGGTCATTTCGGCCTACTTTTCAGAGGCAGGGCATGGCGGGCGATGGGGCACTTCTGGAGGTACCCATGAACAGAATAACAGAAGAGATGGGAGGGACCTTATAGGTCATCTAGTCCAACCCCCCCGCCCAAGCAGGAGACCCTACCCCACTTCTGACAGATGGCAGTTCATCTTCTCATATATGTCCTTAGTGGTCCCTTCCAGTTTCACTTCTCAAGACGTCCCCTCTGGCTCTGCTTTTTTACATGGAGGTAGTTAGGTAGGGACGTGGTGGCTCAGTGGTTAAGACGCTGAGCTTGTCAATCAAAAGTTCGGCGGTTCAGCGGTTCGAATCCCTTGTGCCGCGTAACGGGGTGAGCTCCCGTTACCTGTTCCAGCTTCTGCCAACCTAGCAGTTCGAAAGCACGTGTAAAAAATGCAAGTAGAAAAACAGGGACCCCCTTTGGTGGGAAGGGAACAGCGTTCCATGCGCCTTTGGGGTTGAATCATGCCGGCCACATGACCACGGAGACGTCTTCGGACAGTGCTGGCTCTTCGGCTTTGAAACGGAGATGAGCACCATCCCCTAGAGTCGGGAACGACTAGCACCTATGTGCGAGGGGAACCTTTACCTTTAGATAGGTAGGGTATGGATGGTCTCTGGTTGTTAAGTGAAGTGGTCCATGACCGTGATTATGATTGCGGTTACCATTCAGAAGGGAGGTCTCTGAGAGACAAGAATGTAGGACCAAAGGATTATCAACAACACTGGCAGGCGAGGCAGTTTAGTCTAATGGTTAAGGCACCGGGCTAGAAAGTGGAAGACCATGAGTTCAAATCCTGATGTAGCCATGAAAGCCAGGAATGTGAATGAATGAGTTATTGTTACTAAGAGGGTGCCCGGATATCCTTCCCATCTTTTTGTGAATCCTTCCATAATACTCTCCCACACACCCTGTCAATAATTATGGTTATTGAAGATTATTATTTTTATCTTATTACATTTACCCTGCTGCCTATCGCATAGAATAACATAAATATCAGGCTGGAAGAATCCCAGAAGAATCTTGGGGGGATGGGGGGGTGTCTTCTAGTCCAACCCACTTCTCAGGCAGGAAATAACTATACCATATTGGAGAAATGGCTTGTCCAGTCTTTTCTTGAAAACCTTCCGGTGTTGGAGAACTCACATCTTCTGGAGGCAAGCTGTTAATTGGTAAATTAACTAGTTAATTGTTAATTGGTTAATTGTTCCCACTGTCAGGAAATTTCTCCTTCGTCTTAGGTTGCTTCTCTCCTTGATTAGTTTCCATCTGTTGCTTCTTGTCCTGCCCTCGGGTGCTTTGGAGAATTGGTTGACCCGTTCTTCTTTGGGGCAGCCCCTCAAATATTGTCATATCTCCCCTAATCCTTCTCTTAGTCGGGTTAAACATACCTAGCTCCATCAACCATTCGCCAGACACTTTAGCCTGTGAATCCCTTAGCATCTTTGCTGCTCTTCTCCGCACTCATTCTAAAATCTCAACATCTTTTCTGTCTCTCACTGTTAAGCAACTCTGGGCAGCTTAAAACACCATAAAGACACAAATATAAAAGCACTGAAACATGGATAGTGGACGAGCAAACAAGGATAGTGGAAAATCTGAGTTTAACCCCGCAAGTTCATTAGTCCACCAGCTGCTTCTTAAAACTGGTCCTCCTTCTCTATTCCTCCCTTCCTCCATCCTCAAACAGGGAATATGCCAGTGCAAACCTGAGCATCAATTTGTACATCGTCAACGAACCATGGCTGTATTCCCTTCTCTGGTGCATGGGGGTTGAGTCCATCACCTCCGACAACGCGCAAGTTCTCCTTCGGCTGCCTTCCCCCCTCTGGCTGATGGTAAGTGGATTTATATGTTATATATTCAGAAGAGAGCCGGAAGGGACCTTGGAGGTCTTCTAGTCCAACCCCCCGCCCAAGCAGGAGACCCTATATCATTCCAGACAAATGAGGGTCCAATCTCTTCTTAAAAACTTCCAGTGTTTGAGCACCCACAACTTCTGGTGGTAAACTGTTCCACTGGTTAATTGTTTATTTTATTTATTTTAATTTATATTTATATGCCGCCCTTCTCCGGAGACTCAGGGCGGCTTACAATGCGTTAAGCAAATTGTTCCCACTGTCAGGAAGTTTCTCCTTAATTCCACGTTGTTTTATCTCTCCTTGATTAGTTTCCATCTGTTGCTTCTTGTCCTGCCTTCTGGTGCTACGGAGAATAAATGGACCCCCTCCTCTTTGTGGAATTTGTGGCATTTCAATTTCATTTCATTTGTGACTGCTGGTGTTTTTTCCAAAGGTGCATCGGTCGAAGCACAGTTTCCAAACCTTAGAAATTCATTTTTATTCTGAAGCTCAAAGAAAGGTTGTCCTTGATTTACAACCATTCGTTTAGTGACCGTTCAAAGTTACAAGGCACTGAAAAAAGAGACTTATGACCGTTTTCCCACGCTTTTCACGACTGTTGCAGCATCCCCACCATCACATGCTCAGAATCCAGCCGCTTTGCAACTTGACTCCTATTTATGACGGTTGCAGACAAGCAAAGCCCATGGGGAAGCCGGCTTACGGTACCAACAACTGGGTTACTAACTTAACAACTGCAGTGATTCCCTTAACCACTGTAGCAAATAAGGTTGCAAAACGGGACAAAACTCCCTTAACAAATGTCTCGCTTAGCCACAGACATTTTGGACTCTGTTGTGGTCGTAAGTTGAAGACTACCTGCACTTTGACCACCAAATGGGAAGAGGAGACCCTCTTTTCTGACGATTTCAAAGCCGAGTCCAACCAACTTGAGGATTGGCGGTCTGGTTTTTAGCAGCATTAAGAGCTCCTTCCTGCTGCACTTATCAATTTGTTGGGATCGAGCGCCCTCTGCTGGCTACTGACTGCTCTGAACCCACATCTGGATTTCTGGCAGCCCCGGCTTTTCTCCAGAGGTTATGGGTTCTCCAACTCTTTTTTTAAAAAGAAAAAATTGGACAACCATTTATCTGAAATGGTATAGGGTCTCCTGCCTGAGCAGAGGGTTGGACTAGAAGACCTCCAAGGTCCCTTCCAACTCTGTTATTCTCTGTAGGTGAATAAACTTAAACCGCTAGAACAGGATTTGTTAGGTCGGGGTGGAGAACGATGGCCCCTATCATGACTTGTGGACTTCAACTCCCAGAATTCTTAAAATCTTAAAAGCTTTAGCTGGCCTGCGAGTGTCTCTCACAGAGATTTATTATGTGTGTCAAGTGTCTTTAAAACTTGGCAACTTTAAGATGTGTGGACTTCAACTCCCAGAATTCCCCTGCCAGTATGGCTGCCTAGGGAATTCTAGGATTTGAAGTCCACATATATTGGCTAGGGAATTCTGGGAGTTGAAGTTCACACATATTGACTAGGGAATTCTGGGAGTTGAAGTCCACATATCTTAAGCGAAAAAGACCTGGGTATTAATGCTTAAACCTGACAACTTCTCTGCTCACATTCCCCATGTTTAGGAGTTTAAAAAAAAAAACCTTTAATTTTTGTTAATTTCTTTTACTTGTTTTTCAGCCTCCAGACGAATACCATCTCATCTGGATAACGGCCGACCTTGTTTCCTTTGTCATAATTGTAGGGATTTTCATCTTCCAGAAGTAAGTAGCGCCTACTGATGACTCTGTAATATTATTAGATTCTTCCCAGCGATGTCTGGAGCCCCTTGGAGGGGTGGTAGCAAAATTTTTCATCACCTATTTCAATCAGGGAGTAGAAATAGAGGCCAAACTTTGTCCCAACTGGTCAGTTCACGGCCACGCAAGGATTTAGCACTTCAGGGGATGAATAAATTGTAGAGTATTACAAATTGTGGGGTGCTTGGTGGTCTCCAAGCTTTTAGACGTTTCATCACCCAACTAGGTAATTACATCAGCGTTCAAGGGAGTGGGTGTTGCTCTCTGTTTATATACAAGTGGCTTGCCCTATCGATGAGGGTATTCTTGTTCCTAGTTGTGGTGCTTCTGGGGGTCCCTCATATAAGTCGTTCCTATATAAACAGAGAACACACCCCACCCACTTTTGTCGCTGATGATGTTACATAGGTGGGTAATGAAACGTCTGCAAGGAAACAACCAAGCTCAGAGAGCACCAAGGACCCCACAATTCAACCCTGAGCTACAAATATTCTCTTCCAGGGACAAATTCTTTTCTGTCCTGCTTCCAAGGTCCAGATGCCTTAAGGTGGCATTTTCACCTTAACTTTTCCCCAAGTTGCTGAAAACTAAGCTTAAGGTTCTTGCCTTAATTTCTCGCCTTCAGTGTACAAAACAAAACTTTAAAAAGAAACATTCAACTTGGAGAAAAGAAGATGAAAAGAGAGAGGGGGGAACTTGTAGACAGAGGACACAGCAAATGGCCAGAAAAGCAGAATAAATCCATTGGTTTAATGTTGGGCAGATTTGGGTTAAATAAAATATCAGTAAACTCCTGAGCTTTGGGAGAAAATTATCATGCCTTTTTAAAGGCCTAGAGATGGAGCTCTTGCCTCACAATCAGGAGGTTGTGAGTTCAATCCTAGGTAGAGGCAGATGTAGGGTCTCCTGCTTGGGCAGGGGGTTGGACTAGATGACCTTCAAGGTCCCTTCCAACTCTGTTAATCTGTTTTTTTAAAAAAAGGGTACTTTGACAAGAGATTGTGGCATCAGTCAGCCATCATGGCTGGCTGGGGAATTCTGGGAGTTGAAGTCCACCCATCTGAAAGTTGCCAAGGTTGAAAAAAAAAACAACCAGTTGCATAGCCCAAGCCTAGGATTTATTAAAAGGGATTGATACAAGGGGAAAGAAATTCTCCCGATTGTTTCAAACAAACTTAAAATAACTTTGTCCTCATCTTAAAAGATTCCAGGGAAAGAATATCAGAATTTCAAAGCACATGATTTTGGTTGCCTCTTGATTTTTAATTAATCAAATGTATTTTTTTTATTTTGGGCATATGGCCCTCGACTGCCAGCAACTCTGGACGGTTTACAAATGGTTAAAAACATTGAAAACCAAGGGAACCACAGCAAAACATTCTTTAGTAGAGAATATTTGTAGCTCAGGGTTGAACTGTGGGGTCCTTGGTGCTCTCTGAGGTTGGTGGTTTTCTACAGACGTTTCATGACCTAAATAGGTAACATCATCAGTGCTAGAAGGGAGCAGAGTTTGCTTTCTGCAAGCCAGGCACTTGTGTATAAACAGAGAGGAAACTCTATTCTCTTCTGGCACGGATGATGTTACTTAGTCGGATCATGAAAGGTCTGCAAGAAAACAGAGAGGCCAGAGAGCACCAAGGACCCCACCAAAAAAAATATATCTTCATTTACAGATCTTTATTCGTGGCAGAAATAGCCAATCCCAATGGGAATAGGGGGGAAAAGGGAGTTTTTAATCACCCTTTCCAAAGTTCTGGGGTGTCTTTAGGGTGTCCGTCTTGAAAATGCCAATAGGGTGGGGGGGGGGGCCCTGTTGGAGTTTCTGGGTTATTTTCTTACTGCTCTGACATTTCTCTGCATGTCCTTTCCTCTTTCTTCTCCCTCTTTCTGCTGCTGCATTTCGGCATCTTTACAGCTATCACTTAATCAGGTAATTGTTGGGACCTCCTCCCTCATTTCACCTTCATCTCTAGTTTGGTTTTTCCTACCCGTCCCTTAGCTTCCCCGTGAGCGTTGCGGGAAATAGGGAGGGATGGCAAGGCAGTGTTGCCAATGTATATATATATATATGCATATATATGTTGAATGCTCCAACACTGGAAATTTTTAAGAAGATGTTGGATAACCATTTGTCTGAAGTGGTGTAGGGTTTCCTGCCTGGGCAGGGGGTTGGACTAGAAGACCTCCAAGGTCCCTTCCAACTCTGTTATTCTATTTCCATTTCTATATATTGCATAAAGATTTGCATTTTCTGCACACAGCAGAAGCAATCAGATCTCTGCTTTCCACCAAGTTGAACTCTTTAGTCCATCTCACCCAGATTTTTTCAGAGCTGCTGCCCTCCAGTTAAGGTTGGACACCAAGCCCCATCATCCCCGCCAGCTCGGCACCACTGGCATCCACTTGGTTGGTTACGACTTCCCAGGGTCACATTTGGGAAAGGGCGCTGGCTGTCTCGTATATTTATTGGGACGCTTTGAAGCAAATCTCTATAACAAGTCAGAGGGAATGTAAAAAAATTAAGAGAGAGAGACTGGATGGCTTGTGAAGGCTTCTATGGATCCTCGTTTTCTAAGGTTTTCTGCTTGCAAAGAGCTAATTCCGGGAGCAGAGGGCAACCCTAACCCAATAGTCCCAGGACAGCTTCAATCTTGATGCTGCAAAGGTGAACCTCGCTTTCGGTGACAGGACATGCAAACATGGGCCACAACTTGGTTTCTCCTGGATTTATCCTGTGTGGTTCATCCCTCAGCCTTCGTTCTTGATTAGCCAAGATTTGCAACTTCGGCCAGAAAACAAAACGCAATTGACTGAATGCGTTCCATTTCGTTTCGCCTGGGGGCAATTAATTTTATTTTTGATTTTATTATTTTATTTTTATATCCCGCCTTCATTATTTTTGCAAAGAACTCAAGGCAGCAAACATATCCAATGCGCCTTTGCTCTTCCTAGTTTCCCAGCAACAACAACCCTGTGAGGTAGGTTGGATTGAGAGAGAGAGGGACTGCCCCAAAATCACCTTGCTGACTTTCATGCCTAAAGCGGGACTAGAACTCACCATCTCCTAGTGATCGGCCCAAGGTCACCCAGTAATTTTTTTTCATGGCTAAGGCGGGACTAGAACTCACTGTCTCCTAGTGATTGGCCCAAAGTCATCCAGCTGATTTTCATGCCTAAGGCGGAGCTAGAACTCACTGTCTCCTAGTGATTGGCTCAAAGTCACCCAGTCGTTTTTTTTTCATAGCTAAGGTGGGACTAGAACTCACCTCCTGATGATTAGCCCAAAGTCACTCAGCCAATTTTCATGCCTAAAGCGGGACTAGAACTCACCGTCTCCTAGTGATTGGCCCAAAGTCACCCAGCCAGCTTTCATGCCTAAGGCAGGACTAGAACTCACCGTCTCCTAGTGATTGGCCCAAAGTCACCCAGTCATTTTTTTCATGGCTAAGGCAGGACTAGAATTCACTGTCTCCTGGTGTTTGGCCCTAAGTCAACCATCAGGCTTTAATGGCTAAGATCGGATAGGAGTAGAACTTAAAAAAAATGTGATTATTTATTTATTTAGTAAATTTGTATGCTGCCCATCTGTGGATCAGAGGCCTTTGCTGCCCTGAAATTCTTGGCCTTTTTCTGAGCTGATGGAATTTCTGGATCCAGGAGCAGCCTAAGACCGGTGCATCCCTCCGAGATACCGGATTTTGCTGAGTGAGGAAGATAATGCTCGATTGCAGCCATCCGCAACAAAATACACATACAAGTAGTCCTCGGTTTAGGACCAGAGGCTCCATTGCTTAACAAGGTGGTTGCTAAGTGAGTCGCATCATATTTTATGACCTTCTTTGCCATGGTTGTTAAGCAAATCACGGCAGCTGACCATGGGGATGCTGTACTGGTCCTAAACGTGAAGACCAATTACAACTCACTTTTTACAGTTGTAAATGTGAACGGTGGCTAAACGAATAAGTCGAGGACGACCTATAATATCATAGAGATTTTTTTTTGTTCTACAATTTTTGCCCTTTCTTTACACGGACTGGTTGTAATCACGCTGTGGCTTGAAATCTTGACTCCCTCCTTATTTTTTTCCCCGCAAAGGCCGAAGGTTAGGTGGGGAGATATATGCCCAGGCCATCATCTTCCTCCCGCCTCATCCAGGCTGCCTCTGTGGACATCTGTGCTTTCTCCATGTTCCTGGCATCACCTCTCTCTTTTCTTCATCTTTGCAAAAATCAGCTCTTCTTCTTTTCTTTTCTTTTCTTTTTTTTTTGACTTTGCCAAAGAGGACAGGGTTGATAAACAGAAGGGCGGAGAGAATTTCGAGCTAGGGTATTTTACAGTGATGGTCTTTTAAGTGGCATGGAGGGCTTGGCGTCAGTAGAAAAGCAGCTCTCCCTCTCAGTTTCAAAGAGCAGTGACTTATTTTTGGAGGGTGGGGTGTTATTTGGTTGTTTTTTCTTCACCACGGAGGAGGTATAATCAAAGCCACAGTCTAGCAACATTGGGATGGAAGGGAGAATTATAACTTCCATACCACAGTTCTTAATTTTGGGATTACTTCTGATTTTAAAGTCCTAATGGAGTTTAGAATCCATCAGTCGCCCTGATTCTACCCCAAAATAAGGGATTAAAAGGGAGGGGTTTTTTTAATGAGAGAGGGACGGTTATATGGTGAAGCAACAATCCTGTTTTCCCTATTCTGTTATCAAAACTTTTGATGCAGGCTTTATAGGACATCGGTGTTCACTTGGGGCCCAAGGTAGCCCCAGTTATAGGTAGTCCTCGACTTACAACCACAATTGAGCCCAAAACTTCTATTGCTAAGCGAGACCCAGTTTTTAAGTGAGTTTTGCCCCATTTTACAACCTTTCTTGCCCCTTGTTGTTAAGTGAATCTGGCTTCCCCATTGACTTTGCTTGTCTGAAAGTTTTAAATGGAGATCACATGATCCCGGGACATTGCAACCGTCATAAATATATGCCAGTTGTCAAGCCTCTGAAGTTTGATCATGTGACCATTGAGAGGCTGCAACAGTCATACATGCAAAAACTGGTCACAAGTCACTTTTTTTCAGTGCCGTTGCAACCTGGAATGGTCACTAAACAAAACTGTTGTAAATCGAGGACTACCTATAGAAGATGGGTAACATGGATCGATTTAATAAGTAACCCAGATAGGCTCTGTGTATCAAGAAGAGACAATGATCCAGATTTGAGGGTGATGGAATATTTGGAGGGGGTGCCTGCATGTACCCCCAAGGTGTCGCCAGTGACACCTTAAAAGTGCGAAGTCAGCCAGGTGATCCCAGATGCCCACGGGGGTGCCCTGTACACTTCAAACCACGTTTTTTCCTCTTCAAATCTGGATTTTTGGCCCACTGATTGTGTGTTACGTGATTGCATCACCCACAAGTCCCACTTTGTGTATACGGCATCTCTTGTGTTTTGTGTTAGGTTTTCCTGCATGTTTTTATTTGTTGGTTTCTTTGTGGTGTGGGTGTCCATCTTTAGGGCCCTCGGGGGCAAAGAGAGTTTTGGGATCCCTGGCCTTTTATTCATTATTGCCAGAGTGTTTTCAGCATGACTGCTGCTTTGAGACAACCTAGAAGCAAAATACAGGACACAGCAGGGGTGAAATCCAGCAGGTTCTGACAAGTTCTGGAGAACCGGTAGTGGAAATTTTGAGCAGTTCGGAGAACCGGCAAATATCACCTCTGGCTGGCTCCAGAGCGGGCTGGGAATGGAGATTTTGCAATATCCTTCCCCCAGGAATGGGGATTTTGCAGTATCCTTCCCCTGGAGTGGGGAGGGAATGGAGATTCTGCAGTATCCTTCCCCTGCCGCGCCCACCAAGCCATGCCCACAGAACCAGTAGTAAAAAAAAATTGGGTTTCACCACTGGGACACAGTGGTTTTGTCATTACAAACAGTGGTTTATATGCAAGACTTCTGTATACAGACATACATGTGGTAGGCACATACCAGGCAAGCAATCAGTCTTCAACTCTCTACACAGAGAACTACAATGCAGATAGAACACTACAAAGAGAGAGAGACGCCCTCTAATGGCCTCCTTTATATAGACAGCTTCTTAAAGGGGCAATAACCCTGCTGACTCATCCTTAGCCCACAGCCTTACAGTGGCTGGTCAGCTTTAAATCATCATTTACCCTGACAATTATTCTGTCCTGTCCTTTCTCCAGAACTCGGAACAGCAAACATAACATTTCCTCTCCCAGTTTTACCCTATTGCAAACCCCGCAAGGTAGGCTGGGCAAGAGAGAGGGAGTGTCCAAGGCTCAGGGAAGATTGGAACTCGGGTTTTTCCAACCTGAAGCATTTCAAACATTTTTTATCCAAACAAAAAAAGAATATGGCTGCCCATCACAGCAGGATAATATTTATTCTGAGTAGTGGCACTGTAGTAGAATGCAATATCTTAAATCACAGTAGTATTTGAAGGGCAGTATTAGCAGTAGCAATACCGTAAGGATAATATTGTTTATTTTATTTACATATTAGATTTATATCCCGCCTTTATTTCCAAGTAACTCAAGGCAGCGAACATATCCTTCCTCCTCCTTTTTCCCCCGCAACAACCACCCTGTGAGGTGGGTTGGAGAGAGAGAACGGGACTGGCTCAAAGTCACCCAGCCAGCTTTCATGCCTAAGGCAAGACTAGAACTCACGGTCTCCTGGTGGTGATTGGCTTAGAGTCCACAAGTCTTAAAGTGGCCAAGTTGGAAAACTGGGGAATTCTGGGAGGTGAAGTCACAAATCTTATAGTGGCCAAGTTTGGAGACTGGGAGAATTCTTGGGAGTTGAAGTCCACAAGTCTTAAAGTTAACCACGTTTAGATTCCCTGTTCTAGAACAAGGCATAGCAGAAGTGGGTTTTCCTTTGAACCATTAGAAAAGGGAGCCGCAGCGGTCCCCCTGAATCCCGCTTCCAAAATGGAGAAAAGATGAAGAACTGGATATGTCTTTTTGCACCATTTTATTCCCAAGCGTGCCTCTCCAGGCCCTTCTGGAGGAGGAATTATTTTCCTACAAGAGTGGGCTTCAACATTTTTAGCAAGGAGTTCTCTGCCCGGTTGCTGGGCGGGTGTGGCCATGATGGGTGTGGCCTAGTTGACCTCCTGCACCACGGTGGGAGAGGGGCATTTTTGCCCTCCCCGGGCTCCAGAGGCTTTTCTTGAGCCTCCGGGAGGGCGAAAATGGCCTCCCCAGGCTCCGGAGGCCATCCCAAACTTCCGGTAGGCCTGTTTTTCGCCCTCTCCAAGCCTCCACGCGCACCCTGTGCTTACCTGCATCCAAAATGGGTCGCGTGGGGACTCCTGGGAGGGGAGGGGCAGGATGGATGGGGCCAGTCAGGAGTAGGATTTGGGGGTTCTTCGAACTGCGCAGAATCTTAGCTAGAGGTTCTCCCGAACCCCCAGCAGCCCCACCCTTGTTTTCCTAGCTCCTGGTTCAAAACCTTTGCCCCTTCCTTGCAAGGGGCTGAGAGGCGTTGCTTGCCAGTCGAGAAGGGGGCAGAGAGCAGGCTTCCCAGAGCTGTCCACAAAGGCTCAAAACAGTCAAGACGGCAGTTGTGTGGTGTGCGTTAAAAAAAAAAAAAAGAACACAGGGCTTTGCCCGGGTGCGGTGGGTCGCTCCTTGGGCGGGCTTGCCTGCCATCCCCGATCCAGTAGATCCTTTTCAAACGAGAACCTTTCCGGTTTCCGCTTCTGCTCCCAGGTGGCGCTTTGGTAGCATTCGCACCTACAACCCGGAGCAGATCATGCTCAGCGCTGCCGTCCGGCGTTCCAGCCGCGATGTCAACATCATGAAGGAAAAACTCATATTTTCAGGTAAGAGCTGAGGGCGCTTTTTGCAATTTTGGTGTTGTTTAATTCCGTGTGTTTCCATATTTACCTGTCGGATTTAGTGAATTGCTTACGCGACACGCGTGCTTTTTTAAATTACAGGTGGTCCTCGCTTAATGACCGTTCAGTTAAGACATCCCTGAAAATAATGAGACTTACATCCGGTCTTCACACTGAACGACTGCTGCAGTTTCCCTGCAGACACAGGCTTGTGATTTTGTCACAATTTTTGGCAACCATCAAATATTATCACAACCACCTGGGGTCACGTTAATCTCCCTTGGGGATCTTCCCAGACAAGCAAAATCAGAGGGGATGCCTGAAGGGAAGATCACAAGTCACGTCTCTCTTAACAACTGCATCACTTAACGACACATTTTCCAGACCCCATTGTGGTCGTAAGTCAAGGACCACCTGTAATTTGTTTTTGTTTTTATTTTATAAATGAAGGCACTTTTTAGAAAGAGGAGTTTCAATTTTGGCACTTCGAGTTTAGGGAAAATTCAAAAGGAATGTTTTGGGGGGAGGGAAAAAATCCACAGTTTTTCCAACAATAGAGTTGAATTTTAGAATTGCTTCTAAAAAAAATGCCGATTATAATTTCATAAAGAGATAGGCCAAAGAGAGAAAGTGAGCTTATCTACGTTGTACATTTGGGTGAACAGCTGCCTGTCTGGATGCTTTAACTGGCATTGTTGAATCGGGTGGGGGGTTGGACTGGATGGCCTCTGGGGACCCTTCTTAATAAGGGATATTTTCTTTATTAAGAAAATTAAATTAAGATTTTAATTTAGAAAAAAAGTAATTTTCTAAATTAAGAAGATTTCTGGGGAGGGGGAAAAAAACCCAATACAGCCTCCCACTCCCCATCCAAGTTGGGCTCTAACTGTCCCTCTGTCTAGCCAGCTGTAGATCACAGTAGATCGGAAGGGACCTAAGAGGTCATCTAGTCCAGCCCCTTGTTCAAGAGGGAGCTGACATCCTGGAGAGATGCCCTTCCCACCTCACTTGGAAAACTTCAACTCCAGGAAAACTCGCCAGTTCAGGCGGCATCCCGTTCCGCTGCCTTAACATCTCGTAGGGACGAGTGGATTAAGAAATTATTTCCCCGATCAACAAAAGCGAAGCAAAAAAACAAATTCCGCTTAATGCAATTCAGAACGGGTCACCTGTCAGTTGTTTTGACGGTGCTGTATTCTAATCCTGGGTGTGGGGGGTTCCCCCCCCCCCCAGAAAAAGGAACTGTCACCCCAGCAGGTGAGAAACAGCCAAATTGCGAGGTCCTCGGCGATCACTGAAGCTGGTTGTTTCTTGGCAGATGTTTCATTACCCAACTAGGGAACATCATCAGAGCTAAGCTAGTCTTAAGTTGGGTAATGAAACGCCTGCAACCTCAAGAGAGCACCGAGGACCCCTCAAACGTCAACCCTCCGAGCTACAAAGATTCTCCTTTCATCCGCCAAATTGTGCTTTGAACAATGTCTTGCAGGTTCTAGCCTCTAGAGGGCGCCAGGCTCCCAGACTTGGGGGGTTTCCTTCAGCCTGGAGCGTAAGTGTGCTTTGAAAGGCTGGCATTAACCGCAGCAGCACGGTGCCGGTGGTGATGGTGGAGGGGGGCAACAGGAAGGGGCCAGGGGCATCCTGGCTTCCTTTATCACTTTGGGAAAGTTGGCACTAACCTTCACGCTTTTCCTCATCCCCGGTTCCTTCCCCGATTCCGGTGTGGATCGGAACGGCCGTCCTCTTCGCTCTTCCTCTGGGAGGCGGGAGCAAAAGGGGCGGACGGATCTCGGAGGGATTCCCACAGCCTCGTGTGGTTTTGTTGGCACGCCTGAGGAGAGGCCTTGGGCACGCAGGGAAGGCCCCGTAGTCCCCGATAAAGGGGCTTTGGATCAGGGGGTCTCGCGCTCAAAGCTTTGAACCCATCCCGAGCCTGGTCCTTCGGATGGCTGGGCTGCTGGGACTTTGAAATTGGGAGCCTCTCCTTCTCCCTTTCCTCTCCTCTCCTCCCTTCGCTGCCTTCCCCTCTCCTCCCCTCCCCTCCCTCTCCTCTCCTTCTTCTCCTTCTCCCTTTCTCTCTCTTTCCCTTCCCTCCCTCCCCTCCCCCCTCTCCTCCCCTCCCTTTCCTCCCCTCCCTCTTCTCCTTCTCCCTTTCCTTTCCTCTCCTTCTTCTCCTTCTCCCTTTCCTCTCCTTCTCTCTTCCCTGCCTTCCCTTCTTCTCCCTTTCCTCCCCTCCCCTTCTCCCTTTCATCACCTTTTCCTCCACTCCTCTCCCTCTCCTCTTCTTCTTCTCCTTCTCCCTTTCCTCTCCTCCCTAACCTCCCCTCCCTTTCCCTCCCCTCCTTCTCCTTTTCACCTTTCTCTCCCTTTCCCTTCCCTCCCTCTCCTCCCCTTTCATCTCTTCCCTTTCCTCCCCTCCCTCCTCTCTTTCTCCCTTTCCTCTCCTCTCCTTCTTCTCCTCCCTTTCCTATCCTCCTCCCTCCCCTTTCCTCCCGTCCCCTTTCTTTCTCCCTCCCCTCCCCTCCTTCTCTTTTTCTCCCCCTCCCTAACCTCCCCTTTCCTACCTTTCCATCCCCTCCTTCTCCTTTTCATCTCCTCTCCTTCCTTCCCTCTCCACCTCTCTCTCTTTACCCTCCCTCCCCCCCCTCTCCTCTTCTTTCCTCCCCTCCCATCTCCTTCTCCCCTTACTCTACTCTCTTCCCCTCCCTCCCTCCCTCTAAATTGAGGACTACGGTAGCTATACTTGAAATCCGTCTGCCATTCTTGCTCCTTGCCCTCTCTGGTGTCGGTGCAGAACCGCCAGCACTGATCCATATAATCTCAGCATCCCACACGATTCCCTCCTGTTTTGATTTCGGACTCACCTGTTTCCTCCTGCTTGTTGATTGATGCCACTTCCTGGCCTCCTTTGCCACCTTTTCAGAAATCAACAGCGGCCTCGAGGCGACGGACGAATTCTCCTTGTGTTCGGAAAACGGCTACGCCAACGAGGTCGTCACCCCCATTGACCACCGGGAAGGGAAGCTGCGGATTAACTGACGGAGGGAGGGGAGGGCAGTGGGGAAGATCCGGGAAGGGGGGGGTCTCCGTGACTCCCCGGGGGTGTGTGTGTGTGAGGTGAGGGGGCTTCCTCAGCACAAGAAGGAAGAGTCAGCTGAGTCTGTGCTCCTTTTGTCGAAACTCCTAAAGCAAAAGCAAAAAAAAAAAAAAAAAAACTTTGTGTGGGCGGCCTGGAGCCTCTCTGGAAACTGAAGCTGGGCTGGGTTTCTTTATTATTATTATTATTAATATTATTATTGTTATAATTATAATTATTTTGTAAAGTTTGTCCCCCTTTTTTTGTGATCCTTTTCCTGCCCGCCGTGGGCAGCAGGAACCGGCCCATAGGTCAGAGGCAGGTGAGCCATTGGCATGGGGTCCCCTCCCCCGCCCCCCTGGCTGGACCACGAGCTGAGATGCTGGCCAGGTTCAGCGGAGAAGGACCCTCCCCATAATCCCCAAACCCCCCTCCCTTTCCCCCCACAACTCCTCCATTCCTTTCCTTGGGACAGCGATTGCTAGCTGACTTTATTTAAAGATGTCTGTTGTGAAAAACGCTGGCGTTGTGCGGTGTCTTCATTTGTGTGTATTTCGGGGGGGAGCGGGGGGAGAGTGGGGAAGGTTTCACATAAGCAGCTTGTGCAGAGCATCCCCGTCAAGAGGAGGCACGCAGACGGGAGCCTGAAAAGGATTGGGACAAATTTACTAGGCCAGTGATGGCTAACCTTTTTGCCACTGCGTGCCAAAAGCGGGGGGAGCTGGGGGGGGGGGGTCGTGGGTGCGGGTGCCCACATCCATAATTCAATGCATCCCGCCCTCCCACACATGCGCACGTGACCCCCCACACACACACTTCCCCCTGCTTTTGACATGCAATGGCATGATGGGTCTGGTAGGCCTGGTAGGCCCATTTTCCCCCATCCCCAGGCTCCAGAGGCTTTCTAGGAGCCTGGGGAGGGCAAAAACAGCCTTCCCCATCCCCCCCAGAGGCCTTCCGGAGGCCGGAAAGAGCCAGTTTCCCAACTTCCGGTCAGACCAGAAGGCCTAAAATCAGTTGGCCGGTGCGCGCATGTGCACTGGAGCTGAGCTAGGGCAACGCTCGCGTGCCCAGCAATATGGCTCCGCGTGCCACCTTGTGGCACCCGTGCCATAGGTTCGCCATCGCAGTACTAGGCAGTCCTCGACTTAACGACCATTTAGTGACCGTTGGACGTTACAGCAGCACCGGGGGGGGGGGAAAAAAAGCGGCAGGACCAGTTTGCACGCTTGACTGTTGCAGCATCCTCAGGGTCACGCGGTCAGAATTGGCAACCGACTCGTATTTATGACGGTTGCATCGGCCTCAGGGTCACACCTTCTGGCGACCTCCTGACAAGCAAAGTCAATGGGGAAAGCCGGATTCACTTCACGTTGTGACCCACGTAGTTGATATTAAATGCAAAACAGTTCCAAAAAACCAACAGATTTTATTGAAACAGCTGAGCGTTAACTCATTCTCAGCGTCTTCTAAATGAAATGAAAGCAAAGTCCTCAAAACACCAGTCTTCAGTTTATCTCTGACCTGGGGATAATTGGGCTTTTCTTGGCAACAGTTCAGGAACAGAAGAAATAACTGCAGCCAAACAAGAAGCAATTCTCTCAACGGTTGTTTTCCGGTTGCTGGTCTTTTAAGCCTTCTGGGAGGGGCCAATCATCTCCTGGCCTTACTCCCGAGTCGTCCCTTTTGCTTTAGCTGCTCTTGCCTTCTGGCAGCTCTTCTCATGCGTGCACTAGGAACAGGCTCCTCCTGTTCCTCTGCCTCTCTGCTGTCTGCCTCTGGAGGCTCCGGAGTCCGCACATCGCTCCCAGATGGCCCTGGCCCCATCTCTGCCTCCGACGCAGAGCCCTCATCCGGGCCTTCCCCAGACTCCAGGACTGGCCCATGGCCCTCCCCAGCCTCCTCACTGTCCCACTCCGCTGCCAGCTCCGCGGATTCCTGGCGGACCACAACACTTAACAACCGTGTTATTAACCTAACAACTGGAATAATTCGCTTGACAACAGTGTCGAGAAAGGTCGTAAAATGAGGTGAAACTCACTTAACAGAAATGTGGGTCTCAATGTGGTCGTAAGTCGAGGACTACCTGTATATCGCGATCCAAAATTGCAGTTGGAAACTTGCATTGTTTATTGACTGTTGATAATGTCAGGAAGTGGCCGTTGTGTGTTGTGTGTGAAAAATGGAAATGGTAGCCACGCAATCAAACCACCACTAGACAGATAGTCCCCGACTTAAACAATAGTTCACTTACCAACCGTTCCAAGTTACAACGGCACGGGAAAAAAGTGACTTATGACCGTTTTTCAGACTTACGACCGTTGCAGAATCCCAATGGGCATGCGATCAAACTTCAGACGCTTGGCAACTGACTCGTATTTATGACGGTCGCATGTCCCGGGGTCAGCTGATCCCCCTTTGGCAACCTTCAAACAAGTAAAGTCAACGGGGAAGCCAGATTCACTTAACAACCGTGTGGCCAACTTAACAACTGCAGTGGTTCCCTTAACAACAGTGGCAAGAAAGTTTGCAAAATGGGGCAAAATTCTCTTGGCAAACGTCTCGCTTAGCCCCAGAAATGTTGGGCTCTATTGTGATCATAACTCAAGGACTACCTGTACAGGTAGTCCTCGGATTAACAACAGTTCATTTAGTGACCGTTCAAAGTTTACAACGGCATTGGGGGGGGAAAAGTGACTTGCGATCATTTTTCACACTCAACCACCTTTGTAGCATCTCCACGGTCACCTGAATCTCGCTCAGCAACACAAATGGTGGGCTCCATTGTGGTCATAAGTCGAGGACCACCTGTATACACACAGCCGGAGAACCGAGGATTGGGAGAGAGAGGGAAGGATGGGGAACTTGCTAGGTCAAGTCAAGGAAGAAAAAGAATATATTTCTTTTTCTCCAAAAGGGTAAAAGATCATTTTCCCCGCTTCAAATACGGGGAGGAAGTTGGTGCCAATTGTTTAATGCGCTGGTCACTCAGGAAGGGCCAAAATATGTCTCTGCGATGAATTGCGGATTGCAAAAATGTGTGTATGTACGCCAAGACCCACAATGCGGCCAAACAGCAACACCGTATA
>WNWU01000067.1:3309952-3321642 GCA_012654045.1 Ptyas mucosa
GAGGCGCTCCCTGGGAGCGCGGAGGCTTGTCTGGGGAGGCTGGGGGGAAGAATCATAGAATCCCAGGGCTGGAAGGGACCTTGAAGGACATCTCAAGCAGGAGACCCTAGATCAGTGTTTCTCAACCTTGGTAGCTTGAAGATGGGTGGACTTCAACTCCCAGAATCCCCCAGCCAGCAGCGCTGGCTGGGGGATTCTGGGAGTTGAAGTCCACCCATCTTCAAGCTTCCAAGGTTGAGAAACACTGTTTTAGAAGGTCGTTGAGGCCACTTGGAGGCTTACCTGTGTCCTCAGAATCACCTGAGTGATGCAAATGGGTGTGAGGCCTTCTTGGAAGTGCTGAAAGGAGCCGTGTTGTGGAGCTCCAAGTGGCCTCAACGCCTCTAAAAAAATATGCAAATGACCAGCTGCCTGCAAGGAGTATCAATCTTTCCCTTCCCCACCATCCAGTCAGAGCTGGAAAAGCTTCTGGGATGAGAAGCGAAAGGTCTTCAAAGAAAAAAAAAACACCAGAAAGTCCAGTCTTGAAAAAAAAGCACCTTTGGGACAACCTGAAGATAGAGAACTGTTTACTGACCATTCGAAGTTACAACGGCACTGAAAATATAGTTACGGTCACACTTGGTGACCGTTGCAGCGTCCCCATGGTCACGTCATTAAAATTCAGATGCTCGGCAACTGATTTGTATTCACGACAGTCGCAGTGTCCCCCGGGGGGGGGGAAGAGGGGGTGTCACACGATCCCCTTTAGCGACCGTCTGACAAAGCCATCGTCCCGCGAGGAGGCCAGATTCACTTAACAACCAGGTTGTTCCCTTCACAACTGCCAGCGATTCAACTTAGCAACGGCGGCGAGAAAGGTGGTATAATGAGGGCCGGACTCCTTTAACAAATGTCTCGCTTAGCGACAGAAACGGACAGAGTCTCCATTTGGGTCGTAAGTGGTACAATGGGGGCCGGACTCCTTTAACAAATGTCTCGCTTAGCGACAGAAACGGACAGGATCTCCATTTGGGTCGTAAATCGAGGACTACCTGAAACCTTAAGTTTAATTGTCCAAGGGTGATAGATAGGTGTCAGCTTGCCTTCAAATTCTCACGCAGCCACAATGGTTTAGCTACTTGGGCTGATGAAGTGTAGATTTCCAGAAGACCCAGCATGGAAACCTGTTAAGATATTTGGTGTGAATTTAGTTTACCTGGGATGACTTTATGGGCGGGAGGGGGGGAAAAAACTCATAGATATGTATTGAAAAAGGAGAGTGGAATGTAGGGTTTTTTTGGATCCAGCAACCTTCTGTGCTTTTGCAGGATTGCAAGATTTCTTAACAGATATTAAAACGTGCATCCCTTTCCATTTATTTTTTTTTAACGCTGGCTGCTGATTTGATTGGAATCATGTTCAGCAAGCAAGGAAGACAATTTCAAATGTGTAGGTGCACCTGACTCCCAAACCCCCACCCCAACACACACATACCAAATTTTCCGATTTTAAATATGTCGGAGTGACTTGAAAAACTTTTTAAAGTTGACCTGTTGAAAAAGAGTTTTCACTAGGCCTAGACTTAGAATAACTCTATTGTCACTTTAAATGTTCCTTAAAATGAAATTTCGCTGCATACAGCTCCCAAAGGATCAACCCCACCAATATACGCTAGGTAAACATGACAAAAAATATAAATAAACAAACAAATAAATAAATACGCACGTACGCACGTACGCATGTACGATGACCATCGCGAGCAAAATTTCCATAAAAATGAAGTTTGAGCTCTCCAAATTCAGCCGTTAGAAATCTCAGCCTTTTTTTTGCAGCGCTGAACATGAATTTTTTTTCAAATTGTTAATATGTTCATCCCAGATTCTTCACCCCTTTTAATCCTGCTACTGAGTGCCTTTCCCAATAAAAACAAAAATTATGGGGTGGCTGGTTTAGGAGAGAAGCGGTAATTGTTAAGTGTACCAAGTCCACTGAAGCCACTCCTTGCCTAATTAAACCCACAATCAATTAACTTTATTTATGCATTCATTTATTTTTGGGTTGGTTTTAGAATCCCCTGATACGACCCAGCCTACTTAGACCCCAGGTGAAGTACAATATAAACAAGAATTAAATCAACTGAGTTTCCGATGCGGGGTTTCTAAGTTCTTTCATTAGCTTCAGTCGTGTAAATCGATGGTTATAGAACCTGTTGTGAGAATGAATGTTAATTTAGAACGCCTAAAACCAGGGATGGGCTTCAAAAATTTTAGCAAGGGGTTGTTGTCGGCCTAGTTGCTGGGTGGGCGTGGCCATGGTGGGTGTGACCTAGCCAGTTTCCTGCAACATGGCTGGAGGGGCGGGCATTTTTGCCCTCCCCAGGCTCTGGAGGCTTTTCTCCCGCTTCCAAGAGGGTGAAAACAGCCTCCCCAGGCTCCGGAAGCCCTCTGGAGGCAGGAAATGGGCCTGTTTCCGGCCTTCCTCAACTTCCAGTAGGCCTGTTTTTCACCCTTCTCAAGTCTCCGTGCACACCCTGCACTTACCTGCATCCAAAACAGGCCGCGTGGGGACTCCTGGGGTGGGCGGGGCCAGCCAGGAGTGGAATTTGGGGGGGTTCTCCGAACTGCACAGAATCTTAGCTAGAGGTTCTCCCGAACCCCCAGCAGCCCAGCCTTGCCTAAAACCAGTAATTCAATCCAGTGTTTCTCAACTTCAACAACCCCAGGATGTCTGGATGCTGCTTTTTAGGAAAAGGTGAGGATTAGGTGAAATTCCATCGTGCAATCTATGTATTTCCATGGAGGTAGCTCTGCAGATTAAGTGGATGACTTGGCTAGAGTTGTGTAAGGAGATCCATTCAGAAGGTGCAATTGCATCCTGGCTGTAATTTCAGAATTATTTCCTACACCACCTGGAGGAACCTGCTAGTTGCAAGGCCTTCGCAAAGCTGCCTGGTAACCAGGAGTGACGTTAAAAAGTTTACTTGAGGATTTTATTTTGCTGTCGGACTTCAGGGCAGGAAATCCTGGGCTTGGAGCACAAGCCCACTTGTGTCCTGGGCGACTGGAAATTGACATCTGGAAATCTAAATGGAGACGGTTCGGATAAAATTTGCAAAGGGAGGAAATCGCTCCTTGGCTGGGTGTCTTTGGGCCAGTCCACCTCACAGGGTGGTTGTTGTGGGGAAAATAGGAGGAGAGGATTTCGTTGGATAGGTTTGCCGCCTAGAGTTATTTGTAAAAGTTAGAAAAACGAGATACAAATTAGAATAGGTAGGTAGGTAAGTAGGTAGGGAAAGACAGACAGAGATGATAAGGGATGATAGAAAGAGACAGATATATAGGCAGAAATAGATGGATGATAGGTAGGTAGGTAGGTAGATGGATGGATGATAGGTAGATGATAGGTAGGTAGATGATAGATAGATAGATAGAGATAGATAGATAGATACCATAGATAGGTAGATATCATAGATAGATAGATAGATAGATAGATAGATAGATAGATAGATAGATGGATGGATGATAGGTAGAAGATGGATGGATAGATAGATGGTGGATGGATGGATAGATAGATGATAGGTAGGTAGGTAGGAAGGTAGAAAGGTAGATGGATAGATGATAAAGACGAGTAAGATAGATAGATAGACAGATAGATAGATGGATGATAGGTAGAAGATAGATAGATGATGGATGGATGGATGGATGGATGATAGGTAGAAGACAGATGGATAGATAGATGATGGATGGATGGATAGATGGATGGATGATAGGTAAAAGATAGATAGATAGATGATGGATGGATGAATAGATAGATGATAGGTGGATAGGTAGGTAGGAAGGTAGATAGATGATGGATGGATGGATAGATGGATGATGGATTGATAGAGATGGATAGATGATAAATAGATGAGTAGCTAGATGGATGGATGGATGGATAGGTAGAAGATAAATAGATGGATGGATGATGGATGGATGGATAGATAGATGATAGATGGATGGGTAGGTAGATAAATAGATAGATAGATAAATAGATAGTCTCTGTAACCAGATATGGGTCATGTGAAATCCAGCAATCCTATGTATATCTATGGCCCCTTCAAACAGGGCCAGGAACATTTTGATTCAGAAGTGACTTTGACGCCCCCGTGGCTCTCTGAAAAGGAGAGGGAAAGAGAACAACTCCAAAAATCGACGTTATTTTATGTAACCGGAATGAAGAAGCATTACGGGATTTTATGTAAGTGGCGAGAAGTCCCGCTTAAGCCGGACTGTGCTTGTCCTTACACTTGGGGTCATGCGAATCTGGCCTTCGTGGCTTAGTGGAATAGCCCTTCCCAATTTAACTCCGGCTGTATTTCTCAACTTTGAAGACCTGGGGACTTCAACTCCCAGAATTCCCCAGCCCATGCATGGGCTGGGGAATTCTGGGAATTGAAGTCCACATCTCTTAAAAGTTCCCACGGTGGAGTAACACAGCGATAGCTACCGTGTTTTCCCGAAAATACGACCTACCCTTAAAAGTAAGTCCCGATTTTCTACATGTGTGCCCAATATAAACCCTACCCTTAAAATAATCCCTAATTAATCCCTAACTCCAGGGTGTACGGGTAAAAATTAAGCTAGGGTGAGGATGGGGAGGTGGGGGCAGGTTGGAGCTGCACTACTACTTACCTTCGGACAGTTGCAGCCAGGTCTGGCACACCCCGACACCTGCCTTGCCGGCCCATTTCTTTTGCAGCCGGTAAGGGTTTTCCGAAGGTCTCTGCAGCCGATAACAGAGCTCCGGATCGATCCAGAGCTCTGTTATCGTCTGTAGAGGCCTTCGGGAAACCCTTGCTGGCTGCAGAAGACGTTCTTGAAGGCCGCCGACAGCGAAAAAGAAGGCCAGGGGTGTGACACCCACAAGTGAGGTGAGCAGAGATGGGTTTCTCATAATTTTACCACCGGTTCGCCCCGCCCCGAAAACGTCCATGCATGCGCTTTGCTCGCGCGTGTGTTTTACACGCATGCGCACGGCTTAGAAAACGTGGATAAATAGGACGGCATAGCACCGGGGCAGGTAGGCCTGCAGGTCGTCACTACCGGCTTGCCCGAACCGGCTGAATATCACCACTGGAGGTGAGTCAGTGGATAATATCCACCCCCCTCAAAATAAGACCTGGTGCCTTTTTTGGCAGCAAGAAAAATTTAAGACTGGGTCTTATTTTCGAGGAAACACGGTGGTTTCATGCATCAGGGGGGGAAAAGAAGCTGCAATTCATAAAACCTTAGAACAGATTCCCAAACTTTGGTTTCATGGACCGGCAACGGTGGTGGTGAGCGGGACAGGATGGTTTCAACTCACACAACTTCATTCCACGCACGTGCAAACGGAGCTTCACACACACTCAACAGCTGTTTGTGCGGCCCAGTTCCCAACAGGTTGCAGACCAGTAGCGGTCTGTGGACCGAGCGTTGGGTGACCCCTGCGTTAAATTTTTTAAAAAATTACTCTGAAAAAAATACGACCAAAGTTCCTGATTTTTGGTCAAGGTTAACACAACGGGACTCTTCTAATTTGTGTGGAATTGCACACTTTTTGTCTGTGGGTTCACTTTCTTCTTTGTTTTGGACTAAGACTGGGCGTCGGCAACCCGTGGCTCTGGAGCCGCATGCGGCTCTTTGGGCCCTATGTTGCAGCTCCCTGTGCCATCACTGGCCGGCCCCACCCTCGCCCTCCCCTCCCAGTCATTCCTCGCCTGGCCTTGGAAATCCGAAAGATAGAGAGGGGGGGAGAGAGAGAGATACAGAGAGAGAGGGGGTGATAGGGAGGGCAAGGGGGAGAGAGAGACATAGATAGATACAGAGAGGGGAAGAGAGAGAGGGGAAGAGGCAGAGACAGAGAGTGGAGAGAGAGAGACAGAGAGAGGGGGAGAGAGATACAGAGAAAGGGGAAGAGATACAGAGAGATATACAGAGGGGGGAGATAGGGAGGGCAAGGGGAAGAGAGAGACATAGATACCGAGGGGGGAGAGAGAGAAAGGGGAGAGAGAGACAGAGAGATACAGAGAGGGGAAGAGAGAGAGTGGGGAGAGAGAGAGGGGAAGAGATACAGAGAGAGAGAGATACACAGAGAGAGAGACAGAGAGAGAGGGGGGAGATAGGCAGGGCAAGGGGGAGAGAGAGAGATACAGAGAAAGCGGGAGAGGGGGAGAGAGAGAGACAGGGAGGGGAGAGATAGACATAGATACAGAGAGAGGGGGAGAGAGAGAGAGAAAGGGAGAAAAGGATTTTGTGGTTCCCGGTGTTTTTTAACAACCGGTTCTCTGCCCTACTGACTAGTTGGGTGGGCGTGGCTGGGGGGGGTCATTTGACTGGGTGGGAGTCAGTGATGTGGAATTGGCCACGCCCACACAAGTTTTGCAGCTCCCAATCGTGACCGTGATTTTGAAGGGTTGGTTTTTTGGTTTTTTTGCTGGTTTCCAGCAATTATTTCCAGTTTCCAGCCAAAAGAGTCAGTTTGATCTAGTGGTTAAGGCACCAGGGTAGAAAGCGTGAAATCTTGAGTTCAAGTCCTGCTTTACATATGAAAGTGGCTGGGTGACTTTGGGCCAATCACCAGGAGACGGTGAGTTCTAGTCCCGCCTTAGGCACGAAAGCCTGCTGGGTGACTTTGGGCCAATCACCGGGAGACGGTGAGTTCTAGTCCCGCCTTAGGCACGAAAGCAGCTGGGAGATTTTGGGCCAGTCATTCTCTCTCAGCTCGACCCACCTCACAGGGTTGTTGTTGTTGTGAGGAAAATAGGAGGAGAGAGGTCTGCTAGATACGTTTGCCACCTTGAATTATTTGCAAAAATAATAAAGGGAGGGCATAACAAATATACAAACAGACAAATAAATAAATAAAACAACTGCTGGTGTTTTATGTATTTATTTATCTGCTGGGTATAAGAAACAAACAAACAAATAAATAAATACACCTGCTGGATAGAAGAATAAATATAAAATAAAACAAAACACCCGCTGGATAGAAGAATAAATAAATGAATAAACAAAAACCAACAACAAGATACCTGTTGGGAAAATTTATTTATTTATTTATTTATTGGTTCAATTTATATGCCGCCCTTCTCCGGAGACTCAGGGCGGCTTACAATGCGCTAAGCAATAGTCTTCATACTTTTGTATATTTTTTATACAAAGTCAGTTTATTGCTTGCACAATCCAGGTCCTCATTTTACCGACCTCGGAAGGACGGAAGGCTGAGTCAACCTTGAGCCTGGTGAGATTCGAACTCGCAGTAATTGCAGGCTGCTGGCAGCTAAGTGCTACTTAACAGCACTTTAGTCCGCTGCGCCACCAAGGCTCCTTATGAAATGGATTCATTTAAGGACCACCCTATTTGCTTAATGACTGGCATTCGCTTAACGACCTCAAAAAAAAAAGTGGTAAAATCAGGTGGGGGTCATGTGACTCATTTAAGAACCACAATCTCGAGCTCAGTGATGGTCGTACGTCGAGGGCCACCTGTAGAAGAACTCATAAAGAGAGACATGTTCATGCTAGAAACCGGAGCCCATCTGGGGGGGTCGGCGGGGAGAAGGAAAAACAATGTTTGAAGCTTTTGCCTCGAACAATGCAAAACACGGGGGAATTGTCGCCTGATGCAACGGAGCTGCAAAAAAAATGATGTTGGTAAATGGGAGGAGAATTATGGAGATGGCTTGGTCAGATGTAAAACCAAGATTAAAATTCAAGGGTTGCTTCTAAAGAGGTAGAAATTTTCGAGATTTAAGTCACGGGGCTCTTTTTTTCCCTGGTTGGGGAAACAAAAAAAAACAAAAACAAAAAAACACCGAATTTAGAAGATTTTCTAGGCTTGTGTGATTGCAAGTTAGCCGTCTCTCTTATTTGGGGTAGCAAACAAATCAAATTGTGATTTTAATATAGATTTTTTTATCTGTTATGTATTATTTTATTCCTGAATTTTTAACCGGATATTCCTTGAGGGTTTTGATTTGTTCTGGTCTTTGGCTGTAATACACTTGATTTGATTTGATTTGATTTGATTTGATTTGATTTGGGGCAGTAAAATATCTAGGGCTATGCTAGAAGATCTCCAGAGAAGTCAACCTGGAATTAAGGAGAAGGTTCCTGAGAGGGAGAAGAATTATGTTGTTCCCCACCTTCGTACCTTCCGCCGTAAATTAAAAACTTGGCTTTTTAAATCCCTCGACCTGGACTGATGATGGGGTTTTTTAAGGGTTAATTTTAATTTTTTTAGATTTTAGTCTTATTTATATTGTGGCTTGTGTTTTATTGTTGTGAGCCGCCCTGAGTCCATTGTGAGATAGGGCGGCATATAAGCCGAATAAAATAAATAAATAAATAAATAAATAAATAATTCACCAGCGGAACAGCTTGCCACCAGAAGTTGGGGGTGCTCCATCCCTGGAGTTTTTAAAGACGAGATTGGACAGCCATTTGTCTGGAATGATATAGGGTCGTGATGGTGAGCTTATGGCACGCGTGCCACAGGTGGCACACGCAGCCATATTGGTGGGCACGCAAGCATTGCCCTAGTTCAGCTCCGCCGCGCATGCGTACGGCGGCCAGCTGGGTTTTGCGCCTTCCGGGCCCACTGGAAGTCGATCTCCGTGTGTGCGTGTGTGTGTGTGTGTGTGTGTGTGTGTGTGTGGAAGGCTGTTTTCGCCCTCCCCAGGCTCCTAGAAAGGCTCTGGAGCCTGGGGAGGGCAAAAAAACCAGGCCCACCGTGCCATTACGTGCCAAAAATGGGGGGAGCGTGAGGGTGGGGGGTCGTGCGTGCATGTGCAGGGGGGCGGGGCACATTGAATTATAGGTTTGGGCACGCACCCGTGTGACTCACTTAACAACGGCAGTGATTTCATTTAACAACCGTGGCAAGAGCAGTTGTGGTAAAACAGGGCAAAACTCACCAATGTCTCGCTTAGGAACAGACATTTTGGGCTCAGTGGTTGTCGTAAGTCGAGGACTATGTTCCAAGAGATTCTCCCATTTAATCATTCTCAGCAAAACAGACCGTTTTCCAAAGCAGACATCTCCCCTACCAAAGCTACCACTGGGAGATCTCCTAGTGGCCTCCCGACCGAATTAAAAACATTTGACCCACCCTTGCTTAGATTTGCAGAATCATCCCATGTATCTCCATCAAAAATATATCATCAGAAATCTGGGGAAACCGAATAACTGCATGGAATATTTCATTCGGGTTACTTGGTTCTACCACTGGCTGGGGGAATTCTGGGAATCGAAGTCCACACCTCTGAAAAATTGAGAAACACGGTGAAAACAGCAGAAATTGGATTTTTATTTTTATTTTTTTTGCTTCTTGGAAAAAAAATTGTGGTTTGATAGCCAGGAGCCAGGCAGGAGTTTGAGCATTCTCTCTTTGTGTGAAATTCTTCTCTGTCCTTGCTCCCTTTCCACTCATGGAATTCTAGCGTAGAAGGGGGCTCTTGAGGCCATCAAGCCTGACCCCCCCCCCCCCCGGTTCCATGCAGGAATCCCAACATAAACAAGGATGCCAGTCTTCCCCTTGAACCTGTCCAACCAGGGGAATCCTACTATTCTCTAAAAACTCGGTGAGGGAACAAGGCCTGCCATCAATCCGTAATTCTGCATCTTACGTAGACTCAGAATTGTGAAGGTTATATTTGTAGGAACATCCTGTTCTTTCACAACTCCTGTTTTTCTCTTCTTTTAGAAAAAGTTTTTTATTTTTATTTCTCATAAAACATATATAAATGTACAATCTCTTTAACCATTCTTATCACACATAAGAATCTTTTGGTTTCCATATTGGTTCATTCTTCATCCTAAAACTTTAAAATATATTCGGAGTTGCTCTTCTACCATTCCATATCTCCCTTCTTCCACAACAACCATTCCTCTCTTTCTCCCCTCTTACCCTTCCCTCCCTTCTTCTGTTCTTTTCTACTTTCCTCCTCTCCTTCCCCTTCTCTCCTTCTCCTTCTTCCCCTTCCTTTCCCCCATTCCTCCCCACTTCCTCTCTTTCTAACCCTCTCTCCTATTCTTATTTCCCCTCCCTTTCTTCCTCTCCTTTTCCCTTCCTTCTCTCTCTCTCTTTTCCTCCCTTCTCCTCTCTCCTTCCTACCTGTCCCTCTACTCCTCTCTCCCTTCCCTCTCCGTTGTTGTGTCCATTTCAATTCAGTATTTTATCAAAATGGTATTCGACCAACCCAGATCTTATATTTACCCACGTTTTCCTTTAAATTTCTTTTCTATTTTGCTGGTTACACATCCTTAACGTACATTTATATAGTACCTCTTTTTTCATTTCCTCCCTCTTTCCCCCTTTGTCATGTACTCCAGGTGTCACCTGGATTTCTATTTCTTTTTTGTCTTCTCTTTCCTTTATTTTCCTTTTCTAGCCAATCATAAAAACGTCCCCATGTCTTGAAGTATACCGATTCCACTTTATCTTTTATTCTTAACGTTAACCTGTTCATTTCTGCACATTCTAAAGTTTTCTTTTATTATCTCTCCCTTCTAACGGGACAACTCCTGTTTTCCTCCTAGCTGAAAGTACTCGGCTTAGTTTCTAATCTGCAGCTCATCCTTGTCGCTGATCTTTGAACTGGCTCTAGGTTTACAGTAGCCTCCTTTAAAGTGCAATGTTTGAAACTGGGCGGGACGATAGAAAAGAGTTTGAGGTTGAGATTCAACCTAGAAATAAGGAGAAATTTTCTGACAGTGAGAACAATCAACCAACAGAACAGACGTTGCCTTCAGAAGTTGTGGGAGCTTCATCCCTGGAAGCTTTCAAGAAGAGACTGGACTGTCGTCTGTCAGAAATGGTGTAGGGTCTCCTGCTTGGGCAGGGGGTTGGACTAGATGACCTCCAAGGTCCCTTCCGACTCTGTTCATCTATTTTTATTTTTTGCTTTTCTGCAAGATGCGTCCCAATCAGAAAGGCACAGAAGGCCCAGCATAATTAAACCATTCATTTTTTTCCAGTTCAGAGACATAGCAAATTATCCCTCCGAGAAGGTATTCTGTATTTCTGAATTAGTTCAAGCTCTTCTCTCATTGAACAGGCATGCTCGGATTACTTCCGCATGTGAAGACAGAGGAGCCCAGTCTCCCAGTGGATGAATAGGCACATTTTAACAGAATAGCACAGTTGGAAGGGACCTTAGAGGTCTCCTAGTCCAACCCCCTGCTCAGGCAGGGAACCCTATACCTTTGAAATTTTTAAAATTATTTATTACATTTATCTGCTGCCTATTTATTTATTTATTTATTTACTTATTTATTTATTTATTGGTTCGATTTATATGCCGCCCTTCTCCGGAGACTCAGGGCGGCTTACAATGCGTTAAGCAATAGCCTTCATACTTTTGTATATTTTTTATACAAAGTCAGCTTATTGCCCCCACAATCCGGGTCCTCATTTTACCTCCCTCGGAAGGATGGAAGGCTGAGTCAACCTTGAGCCTGGTGGGATTTGAACTCACAGTAATTGCAGGCAGCTGGTGCTAGTTAACAGCACTTTAGTCTGCTGCGCCACCAAGGCTCTATCTCCTAGAATAATATAAATATAAGGCTGAAAGGACTTATATTGGCAGTCTTCTAGTCCAACTCCCTGCTCAGGCAGGAAATGCTATAGCGTATTGGAGAAATGGCTGTCCAAACAACAACAACTCCTCCTCCTCCTCCTCCTCCTCC
>WNWU01000067.1:3346124-3356842 GCA_012654045.1 Ptyas mucosa
CACTGATCTACTCATGTATTTTTGCAGGCACTGATCTACTCATGTATTTTTGCAGGCACTGATCTACTCATGTATTTTTGCAGCCACTGATCTACTCATGTATTTTTGCAGCCACTGATCTACTCGTGTATGTTTGCAGGCACCGGTCTACTCATTTGTTTTCTTTTAACACTGATCAGCTGTAGGGTGTCCCTTTGAAGCCCCGCAGCAAGAGTTTAAACAGTTTTTTTCCCTCTAGCCATCAGCTGGGACTCAGGAGACAGCAATAGCTTGGGGGTGGGGCCAAATAAAACATAAGAATAATGCGGGGGGGGGGCCAGAACCGGTTCGGCGACGTCATATTGTCACCGCTACTGGCTCGGGAGAACCGGGCCAAACCGGGAGGAACCCACCACTGGGTGGGCTGCTGGGGTTTCGCAGAGGTTCGGGAGAACCTCTAGCTAAGATTCTGTGCAGTTCAGAGAACCCCCCAAATCCCACTCCTGGCTGGCCCCGCCCACCCCACCCCACCCCTCCCGGGAGTCCCCACACAGCCCATTTTGGATGCAGGTAAGTGCAGGGCACATGTGGAGGCTCGGAGAGGGTGAAAATGGGGCCTACAGGAAGTTCGGGAAGGACAGAAATAGGCCTGTTTCCGGCCTCCAGAGGGCCTCCAGAGCCTGGGGAGGCTATATTTTGCCCTCCCGGAGGCTCAAAAAAAGCCTCTGGAGCCCAGGGAGGGCAAAAATGCCCCCCTCCCCCACATCATGGTGCAGGAGGCTGATTAGGCCACGCCCACCATGGCCATGCCCACACAGCAACTGGGCAGAAATTGCTAAAATTTTTGAAGCCCACCCCTGGGGGGGGGTTTACAGTTCTCCACAGAAATGGTTTGGGGTTGCAGCTTCAAGGGAGACCCCCACACCTTGCAGGGCTGGCTAAGGCAAAGACCAAGATGGCAGCCGGCTGTTGGTGGGACTCGGCCTTTTCTCAAACAGCAGAACAGTGATTGGGCAGGAGGAGGACCGTGTGCAGGGTGGGAGGTGCACCATAGGCCTTCGCTACCAGGGTTTCCTGAGGCGACTCCCTGCCGTGTTTGAGTTCACATGCTACACTAAGTTAAACTGGGTTTGCCCACCATGGGCACAGCAAGTTATCCAGGTTTATTATGGTCAGTGTTTTGGGTATTCTAACTCAGCAAACCATTGGTCCCGTTTGCAAACGCAGACTAGGTTTGAAATGTGTTTGAATATCAGTAGCTCGGATTGGTAGTTAGGCTGTTGGTTTGAGCTCCGAATTTGGCACTTTGGTTGCAAACGTATCGTCACCATTCGAGGAGACGTCGTCAGTGCGTTTTGAATGACGAGCACAGTTCAAAACGCACTGACGACATCTCCTTGAATGGTGACAAAACGTTTGAAACCGAAGTGCCAAGCTTGGAGCTCAAGCCAACAGGCTAGCAGACTACGTTTTTTCAGCAAACATGGGGGGGAGGCAAATAGCAGCCCAGAGAGACCCCACTCCCACCCCATCTAACTGGGGGCACCAGGGAGAGTGAAAAAAGCCAAGATAACCACCATTCCTGCATAATTGAAGTTGCAACTCTTTTACAGATTAGATAACCATTTGTCTGAAGTGGTGTAGGGTTTCCTGCCTAAGCAGGGGGTTGGACTAGAAGACCTCCAAGGTCCCTTTCAACTCAGTTTTCTATTCTAAATATTATATTTCCACCAAAGGGGAAATGGAGAAACATGTTCTTAGAGGCAGAAAGCAGCGCCCAGTCTTTCTTAATAGCCTCCAGCAGATTCCCGAAGTCTTTAGAGATGGAGATTTTGTGCCCATTAAGAAATCCAGGCCAGCCTATTCACAAACACAACACTTTTACCTCCAGCTGTGGGATTAAAATGTACAATAAAACATCCTGCTCCACCCAAATTCTAAGAACGGGGCATGATAAGATTAAAACCCCCCTCCATTAGAATAGCAAAAGACACAGAGCTCATTGCATTGTACAATCCCCCTGTAGCCCCTCAAAAACTGCATAAAAATCCTTGCACTCATCAAGCTAATTTGTCAGCTGTCCCAGAACTGCATGCTGCGGTTCTGCTCATCAATAAACGGACCTTGTGATGTCCCCGGGCGAGGCACGGAAGGAACACAGCCAGAGAACAGTTCTAACTTCCCCTTTATTGCTCCAACTTTCCCCCAAACATCCCCACATTTCCTGCAAGTCCTGGAGCAGAAGCTCCCACACACACCTCCGACAGACTCTGGCTGCGAGTAGTTCAGCAAATAAAGTTAGCAAGGCGGCAAACAAAGCGAGAAATCCAGTGAGGCAGGCAAACCGAGCAAGGCACACAAAACGAAGCACAGCAAACTCCAGACTTTGGCGACAGCACCCACGGCTCCAAGAATCCAGCATTTGTTCTCGACAAGCGCCCCTCCCAACAGCGTCTCCTTAAGTCTCAGTCACCAAGTGAGCCTTGTGAAGAGGAGCGGGGCGCTTTCCTCCCGAGTTGTCGGGTCAGCCTGTGCTGCTCCCGCCTCCTCTCCACTCTCCGTGTTTGGGGATCAGGAGAAGGCGGTCCTTGCTCGTCACCAGAGCTCCGTAACTCCTCTGTTCCACTGCCTGTCCTCTCTTTCCCCGTCTCTCGGTCGTCCTGCGCCTGTTCTTCCTCGCTGGCAATCCTTCCATTGTTGTTGTTGGGAAAATAAGAGGAAGAAGGAATATTAGGCACGTTCGCCACTTTTGGTTACTTATAAAATAATAAAGGAGGGATTTTTTAAAAAATCTAATAAATGCTGTACGTTTTCTGGAGTGTGTGGTTATTATTTTGGCTCAACGTTACGGATTTTCCTCTTACATTTTCAGTTGTAAGCCACCTTTCAGCGGGTGGTCTCCAAATGCCAATCAATCAATCACCCCGCCCCGCGTAGTCTTTAGCATGTGACTTCTGATCATTACAGACTTTGCACTAAAAGGCTCCCTTTCACTGCTTGAGTGTGAGTGTGTGTTCCCTTTGTGTGATAAGAGCCTCTGGGAAGGAGGCGGCCCATGAAAGGTCCTGATTGGCTGGAGATTGTGGATTGTGACATCAGCTGTGATGCAGTTTCTGACAGTTGGGCTTGGACTCAGCTCTGGTTGATGCTGGGCTGTTTGGGAGAGGCCATTTCTCACGTGGAAATTGAGGATCCTTCGGTGAGTAGGCCAAATGATGGTTTCTTTAATCTCCCAATAAACAAGCATCTCATCCAGAACTTTGGATGATGCTTTGACTCAATTCAGAATCATCATCATCATCATCTTTTAACAACCCAATAGTCCCTTGCGTAAAGGATGTGGTGGCTCGGTGGCTAAGACGCTGAGCTTGTCGATCGAAAGGTCGGCAGTTCAGCAGTTCGAACCCCTAGTGCCACGAAATGGGGTGAGCTCCTGTTACTTGTCCCAGCTTCTGCCAACCTAGCAGTTCGAAAGCAGGTAAAAAATGCAAGTAGAAATACAGGGACCACCTTTGGTGGGAAGGGAACAGCATTCCGTGCTCCTTTGGCATTGAGTCATGCCGGCCACATGACCACGGAGACGTCTTCGGACAGCACTGGCTCTTCGGCTTTGAAACAGAGATGAGCACCGCCCCCTAGAGTCGGGAACGACTAGCACATATGTGTGAGGGGAACCTTTATCTTTAATCCTTTGTGGGGTGGAGTCTGGGCAACTGAATGAAGCTGAGTGTTTTCTGGCCAGATGCCTTTCCTGTCGCCAGTACGGAGTTTTGTTCAGCAGATACATTCTCATTGTGCCCAGAGAGAGAAATATCTGCCTCTACCTAGGATCGAACTCGCAGCCTCCTGATTGTGAGGCGAGAGCTCTGCCTCTAGGCCGCCTTCATTCACCCAATTCAGAATAATGTGTTGATTTAACTTCTTTTAATCTTGATCAATGGGCCCTATCCAACAAAAAGACATATAATGTGGGAAAAAAGCAAGGTTTTACACTTAGGGCAGGGAAAAACCAAAGGTACAAGTACAGATTAGGCGAAACCTGGCTCAAAGACAGTACCTGTGAAAGGGATCTTGGAGTCCTAGTAGACGATCATTTAAACATGAGTCCGCCGTGTGCGGCAGCAGCCAAAAAAGCCGAAACAATCCTTGGTGGTATAAACAGAGGCATAGAATCAAAATCACGTGAAGGATTACTACTGCTTTATAAGTAAGGCTACACCTGGAATACAGCATCCAGTTTTGGTCACCATGCTATAAAAAAGATATCGAGGCTCTGGAAAAAGTGCAGAGAAGAGCAACCAAGAGGATGAGGGGACTGGAGGTTAAAACATACGATGAACGGTTACAGGAACTGGGCCTGGCTAGTCTAGTGAAGAGAAGGACCAGGGCAGACAGGAGAGCATCTTCCAATATTTGAGGGGCTGCCCCAGAGAGGAGGAAGGGGGTCAAGCTATTCTCCAAAGCACCCGAAGGCCAGACAAGGAATCATGGATGGAAACTGACCAAGGAGAGATTCAACCTGGAAATAAGGAGAAATTTTCTGACAGGGAGAACCATCAACCCATGGAACAGAAGTTGCCTTCAGAAGTTGTGGGAGCTTCATCATTGGAAGCTTTCAAGAAGAGACTGGACTGCCCTCTGTCAGAAATGGTGTAGGGTCTCCTGCTTGGGGTGGGGGTGGGTTGGACTAGATGACCTACAAGGTCCCTTCCCACTCTGTTAATCTGTTAAAAACCTACCATGACCGTTCATATGAAAATATTCAAAAGCAGGTGGGATATGCTAAGAATATGATGCTTGATATATTTTTTTTAATTTGATTTATATGCTGCCCTTCTCCGTAGACTCAGGGCGGCTTACAGTGCGCTAAGCAATAGCCTTCATACTTTTGTATATTTATACAAAGTCAGCTTATTGCCCCCACAATCTGGGTCCTCATTTTACCTACCTTAGAAAGGATGGAAGGCTGAGTCAACCTTGAGCCTTGGTGAGATTGGAACCTGCAATAATTGCAGGCAGCTGATGTTAATAACAGGGCTTTAGACCACTGTACTGTCGTTTTACTCTCCCTTTGCTTGTTCCTCAGCAGTGAACTCAACAGGAGCGGCGCCAAATTCGAGACCTCCTTTCACCCAGCCCACCCACCCACCCCATGGAGAAATCCGAAGCGTCCCATCTGATGGACATCCAGGAAGCGTTGAAGAGGGAGATCTGGGACCTACGAGACAAAGCGGCCAACCTCGACCTCGAAAACCAGGAGATCGCGAAGGAGATGAAGCTCATGAACGAGGAGAACAAGCGACTGGAGGAGAAAGTCAGCTGTTTCAAAACCATCGTCGAGGATCTGGAAAAGGAAAAAGAAGAACTGCAGGAGATGCTCCGAGAACGGGAAGACACACGGGCGGCTCTGCAGGTCCAAAACCAAACCTTGGCAGAGACCAACAGGCTTCTCTGCTCCAAAATCCAGAAGGTCTCCAACCAGCTGGTCAAATTTCAAGAGTCCAAAGCCAGCCGGGACCAAGGCATGCTGCGTATCAAGCAAGTGATGGAGCACATCGTGAGCTACTTCAAACAGCTGGAGGCGAAAATCGAAACCGCCAGGCGCCAATACGAGGCCGAGAAGAAGCAGTGCGCCGAGCTGTCGCGCACGGTGGCAGAGCTCGAAGAGATCTGCAAGGCGCTGGAAAACCAAGTCCTGTCTTTGGAAGAGCAGCTGGAACGGTCCCCCTTCAACAGGTTGGAGACGGACTACGGGCAGGAGGGTCCTTCTCTGCTCCAAGAGTTGGTCCAGGCCAAGTTGACTCAGGACTCCCGAGGCCTTCACAAGAGCTTCTTCTTCCTCCTATCCAGAGGGTCGTGGGTGCTGGTAGCCATGATCATCGGCCTGGCGTTTTCGAACGCCTTGTTCTTCCTGTTTGGCAAAGACCTGGCGGCCAGGAACCATTTCCTGACCTTGGCCGACTGTCCCAAGTGGGTCTCCAAAATCTTGTCCTCGCGTTCTGTCTGGAGGCAGAGCGGCTTACGGCCGTTTTGAGTTGGGAAACTGTAGAAAGCTAATAAATAAGAACCCCCTCACCCACCCACCCAAAATGGCGCTCTCTTTCTACCTCAGGAAACGGAATCTATTGCCTTAATTTCAATTCTTTAAAAAAATAAAATAAAATCTTTTTAACGCTGGTGCAGTTTTACGACCTGCATCGCTTCTGGCTTAACGAGTATGAATGTCTTCCTCCTTAACCATTTCGTAAGCCGTGATCACTTTGTCCAAGCCAGGTGGTAGACGCTGCAATTTGCACATATGGTTATTTATTTATTTATCGCCTTTGGTGGTTGACTTACAAAACATTTTTAAAGACAAGGAATTGAGAAAGTCCGCCAGTAGTATCTAGATATATATAAAAGCAAAAACCACTCACGCATTAATCACGAAATCTCCAGAACTGTAAAGCCTACAAACTTGAAATTTGCCACGTATGTTCCTCTTGGCTTCTAGGTGCTCACTAAGAAACAATTTTTCGAAATGACCATCAGAGCATTAGTATTTCCTATATTATTATTAACACGCTCTGATGCTAAGGAATTCTACTCCCCCTCCTCCCCTGAAAAGAAATCTGTTCCACATGCAAAACACAAGCAGAGGAGAAGAGTTTCGCTTTCAGTTTTACTTTCACAGAAGCAAGCAGCTTTACTACCGAACAGTTGAGCTAAACCACGCCCAGCCTCCTTCCTGTCTCCTTCTTGCTCACACAGCAGATACTGTTTGAATTTCCAAACACCCCTCAACTCTCTCACACACTGACAGGATGCTAGCCAGATGAATACCGATGGATGCTGCGGGCTGGGACCTTCTACTTCCCCTCCCACTCTGTTCCAACTGCCAGTTGCATTATATTAACACACTTGGATGCTACGGAGTTACACATTCTACATTTCAGGCTGCAAGTGTCCATTTATCAAGTCCGAGCACATAATTTTGTAGCGAAGCATGGGCGTCCAGCTAGTTTTAAAATAAAATTCTTACTGGTTTGCAGACAGGGATACACTGAGATCATAATCAAAATAATACCTTTCCTTCTCTTTCCATTTTTTTTCACACAATCTACAGGTTGTGCTCAACATACGACCACAAGTGAGCCCAACATTTCTGTTACTAATGAGACAGTTGTGAGACAGATTTGCCCCGTTTAACGGCCTTTCTTGCAACAGTGGCTACCGTTAAGTGAATCGCTACAGTTGTTAAGTCAGTAAGATGGTCCTTAAGCGAATCTGCAAGTGTATCCAAGGACTTTCAGGATATGCTGGCTGTTACTAGGCTGCTGAAAAAAAATAATAATTCCCACTTATTTTAAAAAATGGCCTTGTTGGCAGAAGAAAAATATTTCTAGAATTGAGAAAAGAGGCTTATTAGACTGTCATGCTAAAGATGCTAATCTCATCTCTTTAAAATAGATAGTCCTCAACTTACAACCGTTCGTTTAGTGACCACTCAAAGTTACAACGGCACTGAAAAAAAGGGATTTATTTTCATAGATATGATCACGGCAGCATTCCCATGGTCAAGTGATCAAAATTCAGACGCTTTGGCAATTGACTCATATTTATGACGGTCGCAATGTCCCTCCAGGTCGCGTGATCCCCCTTTTGCGACCGTCTGACAAGCGAAGTCCATGGGGAAGGCAGATTCACTTAACAACTGGGTTGCTCACTTAACAACTGAAGCGATTCGCTTAACAAATGCGGCAGGAAAGGTCGTAAAATGAGACAAAACTCACTTAATTGCCTTGCTCAACAGTGGGACATTTGGGACTCAGTTATGGTCATAAGGCGAGCAATACCAGCTTTGGAGTGATGGTTCCTGTATGAATTTCCAATTGCTAGTTTGGGTTCATTGTTTGTTTGTTTGTTTGTTTGTTTGTTTGTTCGTTTATTTATTTATTTATTTATTTAATTTATATGCCGCCCTTTCTCTGGAGACTCAGGGCGGCTTACGATGCGTTAAGCAATAGCCTTCATACTTTTGTATATACCTGCTTAGTAGGGCTTTCGGTGTTCTTTTTTATACAAAATCAACTTATTGCCCCCACAATCCGGGTCCTCATTTTACCTACCTCGGAAGGATGGAAGGCTGAGTCAACCTTGAGCCTGGGGAGATTCGAACTCGCCGTAATTGCAGGCAGCTGGCAGCTAAGTGCTACTTTAACAGCGCTTTAGTCTGCTGCGCCACCAAGGCTCTTTATAATTTGAATTAATTAAATTCTCCCCATCTCAGTTTGAAGTTCCAAAGGAAGATCCGAATAACTAAGGAGGAAAAAAAGGATTAATGGCTCAGAAAAAGAACTATTATTATTATTATTACTATTATTATTATTATTATTATTATTATTATTATTATTATTATTATTATTTAAATTTATATACCGCCCTACTCCCGAAGGACTCAGGGCGGTGAACAGCCAAAATAAAATACATGTAATACAAATATTAAAAACATTTTAAAAATATTAAATATTAAGGCCCAAAAAACAAATTAAAACCATTTTTAAAACCCAATTTAAAATTTAAAACAATTTAAAAGAATAAAAAATAAATCCAGAGCAATACAGGGAGTCCTCAACTTAACGACCACAACTGAGCCCAAAAGTTCTGTTTTTAAGTGAGACATTTATTAAGAGAGTTTCCCCCCCCCCTTTTATGACCACTTTTGCCTCAGCTGTTAAGTGAATCACTGGAGTTGATAAGTTAGCAACCCAGCTGTTAAATGAATCTGGCTTTCCCATTGTCAGAAAGTTACAAACGGTTGTAAGTCAAGGACTACCTGTATTGTTTTACATAGGCAGGAAAGAGATTCGGATGTGATTACGGGAGAAGGACTTTGGGATTTGACTTGGGAACGAAGCAACGAACAGCAGCAAAAAGGAAAGAATATTGGAGCTTGAAAAGTTCCATGGCAGTTAAAATTACGAAGAAAGTTTCTGGAAACAGAAAAGTGGAATTTCTGGCAAACCTCTGGCAGAAGAGGTAAGGTCTGGCTTTGCCGGAAAGCAAAACCAGAAGCTTGAAATCAAAAGTTTTTATTCTGGTTTTAAAAAGATCTGTTTCTATCAATTTTTTTTTTAAAAAAGGCAAATTATAGTTTCGAACTGCCCAAACAATTTTACTTCCTTTCTGTTTCATTTCATTTCATTTCATTGTCTATTTTTCTTTTTCTTTGCCTGTATCTTTAATTGCGACGAGACAAATTTACCTCACTTCTTTTTTAAGTTTCTGCTCTTTTGTTTCCTTTCGTTATTTCATTTCACGGTCTGGTTTTATTTTTCGTTGCGTGTGTCTTTAATTGAAACGAGACCAATCTAATTTATTTTCAGCTTCCATCCTTTTTCAATCTCCACATAAGAATCCCACCAGCTTTTCTCCTCCCCTTCCATCCAAAAAGGGAAGACAGGCCTTATAATAAGGTATGGAAACCAATGACATAGATTTAGTATATATGTAATGCATCAAAAAGCAGATTAACAGAATGACAGAGTTGGAAGGGACCTTAAGAGGTCTTCTAGTCCAACCCCCTGTTCAAGCAGGAAACCCTAAACCATTTCAGACAAATGGCTGTCCAATCTCTTCTTAAAAACCACCATGGAGCACCCACAACTTCTGGTGGCAAGTAGTTCCACTGGTTAATTGTTCTCACTGTCAGGAAATTTCTCCTTAGTTCTAAGTTGCTTCTCTCCTTGATTAGTTTCCATCCGTTGCTTCTTCTCCTGCCTTCAGGGGCTGTGGAGAATAGGTGCCCCTTCTTCTTTGGGGCAGCCCCTCAAATATTAGAAGACTGCTATCACGTCACCCCTGGTCCTTCTCTTTGTGAGACAAGCCTAGTTCATTCACGGCCAACATTCTCAAATCCTCATCTCCTTAACGCACAGAATAACAGAGTTGGAGGGACCTTGGAGGTCCTCTAGTCCAGCCCTCTGCTTAACCAGGGGATCCCATACCATTTCAGACAAATGGCTGTCCTTCTCTCAATTGTGGTGGTAAGACGAGGAGTACCTGTACACAAAGTTTTCAATATTTGATAGATGAAAAAATAAACTCAGGGCAGGTTCATAGAGCAGGGATCTCCAAACCTGGCCACTTTTAAGACTTGTGGACTTCAACTCCCAGAATGCTGGCTGGGGAATTCTGGGAGTTTGAAGTCCAAAAGTTGTCAAATTTGAAGCCCCCCCCCCCGAGTTAGGGGATCAGCTCCGTGTCTCTTCTCCATTCCTCTCCAACTTCCTTTGTTGAATTCATCTTCCAGGCCGCACAGATGGACGACCTACCGATGAAGAACCCTCCTACCCATGTCAAGAAATCCAAGTTCAAAAAAACGAAGAAACGTTTGATCAAATTCTGTAAACACGAAACCTTCGTTTCTTGCCTGGTTGGTTTATATACCTGCCAGTGGCAAGACCAGAACCGCAAAAGGATTAAACCAGGACTCTGGTGTTGCCAAAAGGTACAATGATATTTTCCTCTCTCCTCAACAGACAGCTGGATTTAACGGACAGCTGGATTTAACGGACAGCTGGATTTAACAGACAGTTGGATTTAACAGACAGCTGGATTTAACGGACAGCTGGATTTAACAGACAGCTGGATTTAACGGACAGCTGGATTTAACAGATAGTTGGATTTAACAGACAGCTGGATTTAACAGACAGCTGGATTTAACAGACAGTTGGATTTAACAGACAGCTGGATTTAAC
>WNWU01000067.1:3374065-3393198 GCA_012654045.1 Ptyas mucosa
TAGAAAAAATGCTTTTAAAAGGCTCTGGCGATCCCAGCTGAGCCGCGCAATCATCAGAAGCTTTTTTTTTAACTTTTAAAAGCAATTTTTTCAGCTGAAGAAAAAATGTTTTTAAAAGTAAAAAAAAAAAAGCCTCTGATGATCGCGCGGCTCAGCTGGGCAATGGGGGGGGGAGGGATTTTTGCTACCGGTTCTCCGAACCACCCGCCTCCATTGCTACCGGATCGGGCGATCCGGCTGAACCGGGAGCATTTCACCCCTGCTCTATACCCATATGGCATGCAGACTCCTCTCTGTGGGTACACGCGCCGTTGCCAGCTGGTTTTCCGTGTTCCGTTGCACACATATGCACCAGCCAGCTGCTCTCTTCCAGGTTTTGGCACTCCGCCGCACTCCAGTTTCGGCACTCAGAGCTGAAAAGGTTAACCCTATACCATTTCAGACAAGTGGCTGTCCAGTCTCTTCATAAAAGCCTCCAGTGATGGAGCACCCACAACTTCTGGTGGCAAGCTGTTCCACTGGTTAATTGTCCTCACTGTCAGGAATTTTCTCCTTAGTTCCAGGTTGCTTCTCTCTTTGATCACTTTCCAACCGTTGTTTCTTGTCCTGCCTTCAGGGGCTTTGGAGAATAATTTGACCCCCTCTTCTCTCTTATTCTATTCTATTCTAAACATCAACTTTGGGCTCCATTGTGGTCGTAAATCAAGGACTACCTGTGTCGATACCCTGTTTCGTCTTGCCAACTGACGCCATTTTTTTTTTCTTCTCTTACAGACGCCGCAGAAATATAGAACCATCTGGGTTACCACAGACCTGCTGGCCCTATTCTTCATACCGCTCGTCTTTCTTGCCCACTGGTAAATGCCAAGATGGAGCCTCGTTAAAATTTGGACAGGGAGGGGTCCTTCCCCTCAGCTTTTTGTAATATTTGTTCCTTTCCCCTCCTGTTGTGGCCTGTCGGCCTCTGGCTCCTCCAGCAGCCAACTCGGAGGAGGAGGAGGGGGTCTGAGAGTCAGGGCTGGAGTCAAGGCAACCTGAGAGCTCGGAGGGGGAAGAGGGAATGGAGCTGTCAGAGAGGGAAACAGAGGCAGAGCCTGGGCCGTCCGTCAGCCCTCAGATGGAGAGCCAACAGCCTCCAGGTCTGGAGGAAGCTGATGAGGAGGAGGAGGAACAGCTGTGTCCTGTGCCTGACATGCGGATGTGCAGAGGAGAGGAGAGCAGTGGAAATCTATGAGCCGGTCCTCGGGACAAAAGAGCCACCGCTGCTAGAGAAGCCCCACCCTAGCTCTGGGGATAAAAGGCAGGAGCTGGAGATGAATAGATGGGGCAGACAACTATTCATCTTCTAGACGGACGGATTTGTTAGCCTGCGTTGAGAGAAAAACTTTTTGCCGGGGCTGCTGGCACTCCTAATCAAGGGAACATTGATTTAAATAGAGAAGATTTGTGGCGGCTGGGGAGCTGGGTCACCCTCCTTTCCTGCATTTGGTTTTACGTAGCCAGCGTAAAGGCCAAGAGCAAAAGGACTGAGGTTTAAGGTTTTGTATACAGATAATCCTCGACTTCCAACAGTCAGTTTAGTGACCATTCAGAGTTACAACCGCACTGAGAAAAGTGACTCACAGTATGACTGTTTTTCACACTTAACAACGGTTGCATCCCCTTGTTGTGTGTTCAAAATTCGGATGCTTGGCAACTGGCATGTATTTATGACGGTTGCAGCCTCCTTATAGTCACGTGATCAGAATTCAGACCCTTGGCATCTGGCTCACATTTATGACGGTCGCAGCATCCCGGGGGGGGGGGGGGGGGGGGGGAGCACAAGTCTTAAAGCGGAGGAATTTTGGGAGTTGATGTCCACAAGTCTTAAAGCGGCCAAGGTTGGAGACCCCCGGGTTAGGAGATATTTTTGTCGTTGTTATTTTCTCAAGGTTGCTCATGGCGGGGAGGGCAGGTACGGTGAACGGTGCAAATATTTCTTTCCAGGTGGAAAAGGAAAAAGAAGTTGCAACGGGCAGCTCGGAAAGACGCTTTGGATGAGGTACCAAGCGGTGAGTTTTTCCTTATTTTGGGGGGGGCTCTACTTTTCGTGGGGATCCACAGGAAGACCCTTGGCTTGAGGTCCTCTTGTTAGACGTTCTCCCGTAACACACATTCCCATCACCAGTTTTTCGATCCTTTCAACTAGAGGTTCCAAGAATTTAATCTGAATGACGGAGTTGGAAGGGACCTTGGGGGTCTTCTAGTCTGACCCCTTGCTCAAGCTGGAGAACCTATACCATTCCCAACAAATGGTTGTCCAGTCTCTTCTTAAAAACTTCCACAGTTGAAGCATTCGCAACTTCTGGTGGCAAGCTGTTCCACTGGTTAATTGTCCTCCCTGTTAGGAAGTTTCTCCTTAGTTCTAGGCTGCTTCTCTCCTTGATTAGTTTCCATCCGTTGCTTCTTGTCCTGCCCTTGGGTGCTTTGGAGAATATTTTGACCCCCTCTTCTTTGGGGCAGCCCCTCAAATATTGGAAGGCTGCTATCATGTCTCCCCTAATCCTTCTCTTCATTAAATTGGACATACCCAATTCTGGGACTGTTCTTGATCTGAGACTTCTACATTAGGCACACAATAGGATTTTCTATCAAGAGCACAAAACAGATTATTATTTAATGTAGCTTCTTTTCTAATGTCCTCTCTGGTTAAATAATATCTGTTTAAAAATTGTTTAGGCTCTAGCCACGGAAACAGAATTGCGCCTGAGAATGTGGGAACTTACATCCAATGGTAAGGCATAATAAGGCTTTGTGTGTTGCCGTACAGGCAGTCCTCAACTTATGACCATAAATGAGCCTAACCTTTTCGGCTGCTAAGCGAGACAGTTGCTAAGTGAGTTTTTGCTCCATTTTATAACCTTCTCCAGCCACACTGATTTTAAGTGAATGGCTGCAATTGTTAAGTTAGCAAGACGGTTGTTAAGTGAATCGGGCTTCCCCATTGACTCTGATTGTCAGAAGGTCACAAAAAGGGATCACACGACCCCCTACAACCGTCGTAAATATGAGTCCGTGGCCAAGCATCTGAATTTGGATCTCAGAATCATGGGGATGCTACAAAACGGTCATAAGTCACTTTTTCAGTGCTGTTGTAACTTTAAACCAGTGGTGAAATCCAATTTTTTTTTACTACCGGTTCTGTGGGTGTGGCTTGGTGGGCGTGGTGTGGCTTGGTGGGCGTGGCAGGGGAAGGATACTGCAAAATCTCCATTCCCACCCCACTCCAGGGGAAGGATACTGCAAAATCCCCATTCCCACCCCACTCCAGGGGAAGGATATTGCAAAATCTCCATTCCCACCCCACTCCAGGGGAAGGATACTTGCAAAATCTCCATTCCCACCCCACTCCAGGGGAAGGATACTGCAAAATCCACATTCCCTCTCCACTCCAGGGGAAGGATATTGCAAAATCTCCATTCCCTCCCCACTCCAGGGGAAGGATATTTGCAAAATCCCCATTCCCACCCCACTCCTGGGGGAAGGATATTGCAAAATCCCCATTTCCACCCCACTCTGGGACCAGGCGGAGGTGGCATTTGCCGGGTCTCCAAACTACTCAAAATTTCCGGTTCTCCAGCACCTGTCAGAACCTGCTGGATTTCACCCCTGCTTCAAACGGTCACTAAACAAATCTTTGTAAGTTGAGGACTACCTGTATTTTAGCGAGTTTTTATTTTCTTTAGAACTGCTCTCTTAACGGTAGCGGTTGGGGGTGCAAAGCATTAGAACTGGAAATAATATTTCTCAGTCTCCATAACTTCAAGACCTGTGAACTTCAACTCCCAGAATTCCCCAGCTAGCATGTAAACATTTCCGTAGCATTTCTCCTCCGGGAATATTTCAATGGGGTACCGGCTTCAAGAAGGAGTAAACGGTATTCTAATTTCATGTTCAGCCGAGAATCATGATGGCGAACCTATGGCACGCGTGCCTGAACTGGGACAGGGAGCCACGTCGCCTGGCATGCATGGCATCGCCCGTTCCTCTTCTGGGTTTCTGGCACGCATGTGCGCGTAATAATCAGCTGGCCTTTTTGCATGCAGCAGTGCCGGAAACTGGAGGAGCCGGTCTTCCATTTTCCTGTCTGAGCATGTGAGTCAGCCAGCTGATCGTCGTATGCGCATGCGTGCCAGAAAGCAGGAAGAGTAGTTGGCGGGCACACATGCGCATGCCGGAAACCGGAAGTTCATTTTCGGACGTGCTTATGCACCCTGGCCGCCCAGGTTGCGGCCCAGACGAGTGCTCCAACTCGGTGCTGAAAAGGTTCCCCATCATCACTGGCCTAGAATAATTTGTCAACTCCATCTCAGACTGAACCTGGAACGGACAAACATGCTTTTTTAGCAACGTGTTTCCAGCGTCACGCCACAATTCAAGTTTTCCGATGCAGGGTCACAAAAATCCCTTCCGTTTCATTTTTCCCCCCACTTAATTTCTTCAAAAAAGGAAGCGAATCTATCAAAAATTTGACTCGAAGTGGCCTCGATTTAGGCCAACTTTGAAAAGTCACCTTGCCGTGATAAATAATAACAGAATAACCAAATAAGAGAGTTGGAAGGGACCTTGGAGGTCTTCTAGTCCAACCCCCTGCTCAGGCAGGAGGCTGGGAGGTGAAGTCCACCCATCTTAAAGAGAAATACGGTTCTACATAGTTAATCTAAGTTTGGGTGAACTTTTCTTGGTCTTCAGCGGCCTGGATTGGTGTCCTCACGAAGGACTTACATCCTTGTATATTTTCAGAATTGCCAAAAATGCTGGTTGTGAACGAATGATGGATCTCTTGCGTAGAGAATCACAACGCCATTCAGATGGAAGATCCTTGCCAAGGCTGCTCGTCCTTCCAGAGAAATTAATGTGAAGCTGACACACTACATAATGAAACTGGACAATGCTTTTTATTCTTGTGTTTTCTTGAAACAGAAAATATTTTTCTCCTTTCTTTTTCTTTTTTTCCTTCCTTCCTTCCTTCTTTCTCTCTCTCTCTCTTTCTTTTCCTTCCTTCCTTCCTTCTCTCTCTCTCTCTTTCTTTCTTTCTTTTTTCTTCTTCTTCCTTCCTTCCTTCCTTCCTTCTCTCTCTCTCTCTCTCTCTCGTTGCTAATAAAGAAGCAAATTTCATTGTTTCTTTTTTACAACATGAACGCCGATAGTTTTTTTTCTGGATATATTCTTTATTCATGTGTCGGGAAGGTTGATGGAAATATAGGCACTCCTCAACTTACAACCGTTCATTTAGTGACAGTTCGAAGTTATGATGGCACTGAAAAAAGTGACCATTTTTTCACACTTACGACCGTAGCAGCGTCACCTTGGTCACGTGATCAAAATTGAGACACTTGACAACTGGCTCATATTTACGACGGTTGTTGGGGGGGTCAGGCGATCCCCTTTTGCGACCTACCGACAAGCCAAGTCCACTGGGAACCCCGATTCACTTAACAACTGTGTGGCTAACTTAACAACTTTCAGTCATTCACTCAACAACTGTAGCATGAAAGATCCCAAAACAGGGCAAAACTCAACAACTGTCTCGCTTAGCGACGTTATATATATTTTTCTTTCTAAAATTCTCTTTTAACGTGTGCTTTTCTAAAGTCAATATTGCCCCCAAAAATTCCTCCCCGTTCTGTGTTAAAAGTTTGTGGATAAATTATAAGGGGAAACCTCACTAAATGTCTCCTTAACAATGAAACTTCTGTCTCGTCCCTCGGATCTTCCTAAAATTCACCACGTACCGATCAAGAAATTTAAATCGGACAAATTTCTTTCTTTCTTTATTGCACGTTCAAAATGGAAAGAATTCAGTAGCGTTTTCCTCCTCCAGGAATAATTTCATTGGGTCACGAGAGAGGAACACCGTGAAGGAGTAAACGGTATTCTGATTTTAATGTTCAGTCTGGAATAACTTGTCAGCTCAATCCTAGACTGAACCTGGAATGAACAAATCTCTCTCTCTCTCTATATATATATATATTTAGCAACGTGTTTTCAGGGTCATTCCTCAATTCAAGTTTCCCGAGGCAGTGTCCCAAAAAAATTCCTTCACTCTCTCCACTCCTTAGAAACAGGGTATATTTCTTTTTTAAACTTAATTTCTTTTTTAAAAAAAAGGAGGCAGATCTATCAGAAATTTGACTCAAAGTGGTCTCGGTTTAGGTCAACTTTGAAAAGTCCCCTTGCCATGATAAATAAGACAGAGAAAAAATCAAAATAACAAGTTGGAAGGGACCTTGGAGGTCTTCTAGTCCAACCGCCTGTTCAAGGCAGGAGACTCCACTCAAATCCTCAGTTCAGTTATTGCACATTGAAAGCCTCATCTCTCCGTTTGTCCAACTGCTGTTTTCCTTCTTCCTTTTTTTCTTTTTTTTTTGGTGCAAAACATCCTTTTTTCTGTCTTTCCGACGCTTTCTTTAAAAAAAAAACCACACCAAATCCACTCTTTAAAAGATTACTTGATTTCTTCGCTCAGGAAACAAACAAATAAATCAACCCCAGAAGATATCTTTTTTTTAAAAAAAAAATGGAATTATTATCCCATTTCTAGCAGAGTTCTGGTTCCTTCAACAGCTTTCTCGAAGCCCGTTTGCAAAAAAAAAAAAAAAATCCTAACCTCTCCGTATGCCCTAAAAAAAGCAGATTTTTTTTCCTTTTTTTCAATCTGGTATTACGTCCGAAACAGAAGCAGAGGTGGATATCCCAGAAGTTGAGAGGAAAAATAATAATAATCAGCGCTGGTGGGAAAGAAAGAAAAATGGTGGTTGGTTTTGTTTTTTGTTTTTTTTTTCCCCTCACAAGTAATCATCCTCGCTCGAAGTGGACGTTTGCTCGGAGTCCTCAGAATCTGACAGGTTTTCGGGAGGCGTCCGGCTCATTTTCCACACGTGAGTTGCAAAAGTTTTGCCCCAGCTGCAAGGGTAGCCCACGGCCCGCAGCCGGCAGAGGGGCGGCCAGCGGGTAGTCTCAATTCACTTGCTCCCTTTTGCGCCCCTCTGCTTACTCATGGCGGTCAGCATCTGGCTGATGTAAGAGGTCAGCAGGTCGTCCATCTTGTAGCCCTGCCGCAAAAGGGGGAAAAAAATTAGGTTTTCATCGTTGTACAAGACTTTTGACTTGTCCCAAAAGTGCTTTTTTTTTTTCCCAAGACATTTCTTGTTTTTTCTGTGAAGACATTTCGCTTCTCATCCAAGAAGCTTCATTAGCTCTGACTGGATGGTGGGGAACGGAAGGATTGATACTCCTTGCAGACAGCTGGTCATTTGCATCCTTTTTAGAGGGCCGTTGAGGCCACTTGGAGTCGACCTGTATCCAGGGAGGGCTGCTGGGAGTTCATAGGGGTTCGGGAGAACCTCTAGCTAAGATTCGGTGCAGTTCGGAGACCCCCAAATCCCACTCCTGGCTGGTCCCACCCCCCACTCCCCACCCCTCCCAGGAGTCCCCACACAGCCACTTTTGGATGCAGGTAAGTATAGGGCGTGCGTGGCGGTTCGGGGAGGACAAAAAGCTGGCCTCCCGGAAGTTTGGAAAGGCCGGAAATAGGCCCGTTTCCGGCCTTCAGAGCCTGGGGAGGCCGTTTTTGCCCTCCCAGAGGCTCAAGAAAAGCCTCTGGAGCCCGGGGAGGGCAAAAAGCCCCCCGCCCGCCGTGGTTTAGGCAGCCGACTAGGCCACGCCCACCATGGCCACGCCCACCCAGCAACCAGGCAGAGAACCCCTTGCTAAAATTTTTGAAGCCCACCCCTGCCTGTATCCTCAGGGTCACCGGAGCGGTGCAAATGGTTCCTGTAGTCTGCCATTTTCCCTCTGGAAATCCATTCCTACTCCCACTACCATTCCAAGGGTCTTCATCTCACATTGTACAGCTAAAAAGTCCGCAGAGATTCTCCGTCATCCACAGGTCACGGTTGTCGCAAAGGCGCTTTTTTCAGGAGGCGACTGGACTTCCTTGGTTTTTTTTTCTTTTCTTTGAAGACGTTTCGCTTCTCATCCCAAGAAGCTTCATCAGCTCTGACAGAAAACTGTCAGAAATATTACCGGAAATACTACCGGTATAGAAAATGTTATTAGATTAAGGAGAGGTGAAGAAATAAGATTAAGGAGAGGAGCCTGAGTGGCGTAGAAGGCTAATGCCTCCTATTAAGGCAGCATTTAACATCCAGCTGCCTGCAATTACTGCGAGTTCGAATCTCACCAGGCTCAAGGTTGACTCAGCCTTCCATCCTTTCTAAGGTGGGTAAAATGAGGACCCGGTTCGTGGGGGCAATAAGCTGACTTTGTATAAAATATACAAAAGTATGAAGGCTATTGTTTAACGCACTGTAAGCCGCCCTGAGTCTCCGGAGAAGGGCGGCATATAAATATAAATAAATAAATAAATAATAAAATAAATATATAACAAGTAGAATGTCACCTTGAAATAATGCTTAAGAAGGAAACATAATCTCTTTTTGTTTATATGTTGTATAAATGTTTGTTGTGTGTATGTCACGTTATGTTTTTTTAAAATGTTTATACTCTAATAAAAAATTATTTTAAAAAAGAAAAAAAAAGAAAAGAAATATAAACAGCTGAAACAGAAGCAGAATTTATATTCCTTGCAGACAGCTGGTCATTTGCATCCTTTTAGGGAGCTGTTGAGGCCACGTGGAAGTTGGTCTGTGTCCACTGGGACACCCGAGTGGTGCAGATGGGTGTGGAGCCTTCTTGGAAGTGTTGAAAGCACAACACAATCCTTTCGATAGTTCCAAGAAGGCTCCACACCCATCTGCACCACTCAGGGGACCCCAAGGACACAGACCAGCCTCTAAGTGGCCTCAGCGACTCTCTAAAAAGGATGCAAATGACCAGCTATCTGCAAGGAATATAAATCCTAAACATAGAGTTGTAAGTCGAAGGCTAGCTATATGTGTTTGTGTGAGAGCCAGCCATTCCTTCGTCCCAGAGGTGCTTTTCAGAACTGGAGAAGCTTCTTGGATGAGAAGCGAAATGTCTTCAAGCAAAAAAAAAAAAAAGGAAGTCCGGTCGCCTTTGGAAAAAGCACCTTTGGGGACAACCATGACTTGGATGATGGAGCATCTCCCTAGACCTCCGGCCATTTCTATCACTGCTTCTCATCTGCCCCGGCCCCCCACCCGACGAACTGGCCACATTTTCTCCTTACCAGTGACGTCTCACACAGCAACTTGCTCCCTCGCACCAAATTGCCGATGGTGATGTGGAAATAGGTGTTGCCGCTGCTCCAGTTGGAGATCTTCGTGAAGGGATGGGTGATGAGGATGTCCTAGAGACATGGGACAAGGGATTAGGTGCCTTTTAGGAATGGGATGGAACGGAACGGAACACAGAACATAGAATATAGAGGTCCCACTTCAAGGACCAGAATGAAACAGAACAGAACAGAACAGAACAAAACACAAAACATAGAACATAGAATATAGAATATAGAGGTCCTACTTCAAGGACCAGAACAGAACAGAATATACTGTAGAACATAGAAGTCCTTCTTCAAGGACCAGAACAGAACCGAACATAGGATATAGAAAATAGAGGTCCTACATTTCAAGGACTGGAACAGAACAGAGAACAGAGAACAGAGAAATCCTACTTCAAGGACTAGAACAGAACAGAACAGAACAGAACATAGGACATAGAACATAGAGGTCCTACTTCAAGGAACGGAACGGAACAGAACGGAACAAAACATAGGACATAGGACAAAGGACATAGGTCATAGATCTGATCCGCCAGTTGCATCCCTTTCTGGACCAGGACGGTCACTCACGCCCTCATCACTTCCCGTCTGGATTACTGTAACACTCTCTACATGGGGCTCCCCTTGAAGCTCGGAGCTTGAAGCTCCACCCGGAGGCTCCAGCTGGTCCAGAATGCGGCCGTGCGGATGATTATGGGGGCCCATGTAACACCGTTCCTGCGCGAGCTGCACTGGCTCCCGGTGGTCTTCCGGGTGCGATTCAAGGTGTTGGTGGCCACCTTTAAAGCGCTCCATGGCATAGGACCTGGGTACTTACGAGACCGCCTTTCGCCTCCAATAGCCTCCCACCGACCAGTACGCTCCCACAGAGAGGGTCTCCTCAGGGTGCCGTCAGTTAAACAGTGTCGACTGGTGACCCCCAGGGGGAGAGCCTTCTCTGTGGGGGCACTTGCCCTCTGGAAAAGCTGCCCCCAGAGATTCATCGGATTCCCGACCTTCATACCTTTTGACGCGCCCTCAAAACACTATTATTCCATCAAGCAGGGCTGGCCTAAAATATTATTTTAATGGGTTATTTTACTTTAGATAATCAGCCAAACTATTAAATAATTTTAAATTGTTTTTTTAACTTTTATATTGTTGGTTTTTATCCTGGCTGTACAACGCCCTGAATCCTTCGGGAGAAGGGCGGTATAAAAATTTAATAAAACTAAAACTAAACTAAACTAATGTAGAAGTCCTACTTCAAGGACCAGAACAGAACAGAACAAAACATAGAACATAAGACATAGAACATAGAACATAGAATATAGAGGTCCTACTTCAAGGACTGGACCGGACCGGAACAAAACATAGAATATAGAACATGGAACATGGAACGAGGAACATAGAGGTCCTACTTCAAGGACCGGAATGGAACAGAACAGAACAAAACACAGAACCTAGAACCTAGAGGTCGTACTTCAAGGACCCACCTTGCTTTTACGGTCAATGAGGCTGATGCCGTGTTTGTTGATGGCAACCAGGAGCAGTTCTGGATAATTTGGGTCAGTGGTTTGCTGTTGAGAAAGGAAGGTGGAGGTGAGTTAGTCGGCTGAGAAGATGATGTGCAAACTAGCAAGCCTGGTTCTCCTACCACAGCTCTATGGAAGATCCCACCACCATTCCATACTGATCAGGAATATACTTTTGTTACATCACTGGTCATAGAGGTGGAGCTCTCGCCTCACAGTCAGGAGGCTGTGAGTTCGATCCTAGGTAGAGGCAGGTATTTCTCTCTCTCTCTGGGCACAATGAGAATATATCTGCTGAACAAAACTCCGCACTGGCAACAGGAAGAGCATCCGGCCGGTAAACACTCAACTCCATTCAGTTGCCCAGACTCCACCCCACAAGGGATTATGGCGTCGTTAAAAGAAGATGATGATGATAGGCATGACTGTGAATGCTGTAGGAGAGGGGTCTCCAATCCCTTCGTCTGGTAACTCTGCTCATGCGCACACTGGGAACAGGCTCCAGCTGTTCGTCTGCCTCACTGATGTCTGACTCCGAAGGCAGCTGATAACTGTCAGATGGCCCTGGCCTCCTCTCTGCCTCTGATGCAGAGCCCTCATCAGAGCCTTCCCCAGACTCCAGGGCTGGCCCAGGTTCCTCCCCAACCTCCTCACTGTCTGAATCTGCTGCCAGCTCTGTTGGCCACTGGCGGGCCACAACAAGAGGTATCACCCACCGCTCTCCTCTCAGAGAGGGATTCGGGGGGGGGGGAGTTATTTTCTGCTCCTGACCCCAGCATCTGCTCTTCAAGGTAGCCCACCGAATGACAGGGCTCCTTCCTCACTTCTTAAAACGCAACCCAAGTTGGTCGCATCCTCACCTTCACTTCAAAGAAAGCCGATCCGAACGTAGGCCACCGGAATATAATCTTGAGGAACGCCAGCTTCGCCTCTTCCCTCGTTTTGCCTGCGTGTTTGTTGAAATAGGCCACGATGGACTGCAAGAGAGAGAGCAGAGCTGAGCGTCGCAATCTGTGGGATGACCCGGGACAAAGCACGAAGTTCACACAACCAGCTGAGACCCCCAAGCTCCACTTTAACGCATCAAATTTGCCCCCAAACGCTCCCACGTTCTTGGCAAGTCCCAGAACAAAGCGTGTGTATATATACACACACACGGCAGCTGTTGTGACCCCGGCCCCGGAGGCTGATTTATCTTCGCATGCTGATTCGGAGGATGATATGGAGGAGGAGGAAGCTGTCACGAGCTATGTGCCGGAGGGGCCGTCTTCACTGGTGAGTCAGCAAGAACTGACAGTTGCTGACGTGCCTATGGACCCTAGCTAAATTGAGAAGGAAACAGAGGCCGGTAATGACGAGGGGGAGCCCTTACTGGACGCAAGAGAGAGACGTAGGAGATGTCGTAGAGAACAGCTGTTGCCACGTCCTAAGAGGTGTGGTCAGGAGACGTAGGGCCACACCCTACAAAGTATAAAAGGGTTGTGACTAGGCTTGGTGAACAATTTGTTGGCATTTTGGATGCAGTGGAATTACAACTGTTAGTTTGGAGTTTTTGACAAGAGTCTGCATTCCGGCATTAGCCTGCTGGCTGTCTGCCAAGACCTTTGGAACATTGCCCGGTAACTATTGGACTGATATACACTTTGGAAGAGAACTATTTATTAAAGGGCCAGCTTTAGTCTTTTTAGCCTGCGTTTGTTATTGCCGGGGTATTTGAGCCTCTGCAAGGCCACTCATGGGAGGGGACAGAACAGCAGCCTCTGGCTGTGCCCAGTCCTGCAAAACAAAGGAACGGGGAAATGAGTCCATGAAACAAGGAACAAACAAGGAGTCCACCAAGTAAGGAACACGGTGCGAACTCCACAAAGTCAGGAACACGGCACTGAGTCCACCAAGTAAGGAAGAAGCAAACAGTCCTGCAAACTCCAAATGTCTGCACTGGCGCACCAAACTCTACCAATTCAGTGTTTGTTCCCGACAAATGCCCGTCCTCACAGCGTCTCCTTAAATCTCAGTCCCCAGGTGTGCCTTTTGAAGAGGGGCGGGGCGCTCTCCTCCTGAATTGTTGGATCAGCCTGCGCTGTTCCCGCCTTCTCTCTACTCTCCGTGCTCGGGGATCAGGAGGAGGCGATCCTTGCTCATCGCCTGAGCTCCGTCGCTCCTCATGTCCACTGCTTGCTCTCTCTTGCCCACTCTTTTAGTCATCCTGCCCCTGTTCCTCCCTGCTAACAAGCCGTCCCAATCCTGAGGGGCCCTGGGCTTACTGGGCCTGCTCTTCCCCACATTTCTCCGAAGCCAACAAAGCCACCTTCTTGATCTCTGTCAGCTCCAGCTCCGGCTCATCTTCCTCCCCAGATTCAGGCTCCGATGGGGACATGACACAATCTCTCACATGGGGCTTGCCCATATTTTAAGGATACCAAACATATGAACTGGCCTCCTACATCTAGTCCATCTGGTTTTGACGGATGCATAGGCTGTTTTGACGATGTACACTGAGACATTAGGAAAACGGACAGAATCTTTGCCAAAACTAGAAGGATTGCAACAGAATTTTGTGCAATGGAAAAAAGTCACATTTGTGGCTTTGATGTCGCGGTCAAGGCCCACTATCTTGTCCTTCTTTGACCCATGGAGCCACTGAGTCAAAAATCACTAGGTTTCTTTCTTGTCCCTTTCTGGAGACAGGGATCATCTATACACATTTGGGGAAAGAATATAGAATAACAGAGTTGGAAGGGACCTGGGAGGTCTTCTAGTCCAACCCCCTGCTCGAGCAGGAGACCCGATACCATTTCAGACAAATGGTTGTCCACTCTCTTTTTGAAAACCTCCAGGGATGGAGCACCCACAACTTCTGGAGGCAAGCTGTTCCACTGGTTAATTCTCACCATTAGGATATTTCTCCTTAGCTCTAGGTTGCTTCTCTCCTTGGTTAGTTTCCAACCATTCTTTCTTGTCTTGCCTTCTAGTGCTTTAGAAAATAGTTTGACCCCCCTCATTTTTGTTGAAGCCCCTCAATTATTGGAAAACTGCTATCATGTCGCTGCTTGCATTAAACTAGACATACCCAATTCCTGCAACCTTTTGTCAGGGTTCCAACAGATGCCCTGATTAAATCATGAGCCTCGAGACAAGCTTCAAAAAAAATCCAGTTATTTATTAAGCATGTCCAAGTGAAGCCAACTCTGACCCCACATAATTTACGCCCCAATCGTGACTTGTTTCCCCCTCCCCCCCAGGTGTGTTATCAATCACATTCACCAACGGAGCAATTTTGGGGTTGTACAGATCACACCCCTCCAGCCGCTGTGGGTAACCCTGGGAGACAGCCTTGAGAGAGATATGTCTGGAATGTGCTTCTGTTTTTGGCTGCCATGCTGCTTCATCGGTGTCCCATCCTCCTTGCCTAGGGCAAGCTGAGAGCAGACCAGGGATGCTTTGCGAGTTGACACCTTTCTTCATATGTTTTAGCCTTAAATCCCCTAATAATCTTTGTTGCTCTTCTCTGCACTTTTTCTAGAGTCTCAACATCTTTTTTTATAACGTGGTGACCAAAACTGGAAACACGATTCCAAGTGTGGTTTTACTACAGAGACAGACAGGTAACAGGTAGTCCTCGTCTTACGACCACAATGGAGCCCAACATTTCTGTTGCTAAGTGAGACGTTTCTTAAGTGAGCTTTGCCCCATTTTACGACTTTTCTTGCCACCATTGTTAAGTGAATCACGGCAGTTCTTAATTTAGTAACCGGTTTGCTTAGTGAATCCGGTTTCCCCATTGATTTGGCTTGTCGGAAGGGACGCAAAAGGGGATCACGTGACCCCCAAAAGACACTGCAACCGTCATAAATATGAGTCAGCTGTCAAGGGTCTTAATTTTGATCCCATGACGGTGGGGATGCTGAAACGGTCGCTAAGTGTGAAAAATGTTCCTAACTCACTTTTTTCAGTGCCGTTGCAGCTTCAAACAGTCACTAAATGAACTATCGCATGTCGAGGTCTAGCTGTACCCTGTTTTCCCGAAAATAAGACCCAACCAGAAAATAAGTCCTAGCATGATGCTCGTAATATAAGGCCTACTCCCAAACTAAGCCCCAATTAAGATTGTCATCCAGATGGATGCATTTAGTACCGTATTTCCCCCAAAATAAGACCTAACCAGAAAATAAGCTTTAATGCGTGTTTTGGAGCAAAAATTAATATAAGACCCAGTCTTATTTTCGGGGAAACACAGTAGACAGATAGACAGAGACAGAGAGATAGAAGTAGATAATTCCCGGAGCAAACTTACTCTCTTCCAGTCATCCGGTGACAGCTGTCGAATAAGAGGTTCGGGCACCAAGTCCTTAAGAAGTTTCGGGATATTTGGAAAACAGGATTTATCATCTTCAAATTTCACCCTATAGATCAGGGCTCCAAGCTGTAGGACTTCTTCCCGGCTGCATTTATGGTAGCCCCGAAGATATTTTGGTAACTCCTGTGCCACGAAGGAAGTCAGATAGTGGTGAGAAAATCATTCTGAAGCATCTCGAAAGCGGATGAAGGAAACATGGGGTCCTTGGCGGTCTCTGAACTTGAGTCTTTTCTTGGAGACGTTTCGTGAGCCAACTAGGGAATGTTATCAATGCTAGAGGGAAGGGGGGGGGGTTACACTTGGTTTATACACTAGTGTCAGTGTTAGTGAGAGTGAATTGGGGGGTTCCTTGCTTGAGATGTTGTTCTTGGAGCTCTCTGAACTTGGCTGTTTTCTTGTAGGCATTTTATGACCAAACTAGATAACATCATCAGTACTAGAAGGGAGAGGAGGAGGAGGAGGAGGAGGAGGAGGACGACGACGACTTTTGGGTTCTTGGTGCTCTCTGAGCTTGGCTGTTTTCTTGTTTCTTCCTCCTCCTCTTCCTCCTCCCCATCTAGTACTGATGATATTTCCTAGTTGGGTAATGAAATGTCAGCAAGGAAACCATCAAGCTCAGAGAGCACCAACGACCCCATACTCCTCCTCCTCCTCCCTCTCCCTCCCTCCCCCTCTTCTCTTCCTCCTCCTCCTCTTCCTTCTCCCATCTTCTCCCCTTCCTCCTCCTCCTCTTCCTTAACCATTTGGGTAATGAAATGTCTTCAAGAAAACAACAAAAGCTTTTACGCCGCAATTGTTTTTACTGGGTATAACAAATGGTTGCACATCATTAGAGACTAAATTGATTTTAAATCTAATATCGGCAGCTAGGTTGTTGGTTGCGCAACATTGGAAGAAGGACTCTTTGCCTACCATGGAAGATTGGATACTGAAAGTAACGAACTTAGCGGAAATGGCAAAAAATTCAGCGTATTTGAAGGACTATACGCAAGAGAGAGAGATATTAGAATGGAGAAGATGGATTGATTACATTCAAAACAAGTATCAGACAAGAAAATATCAAATAGCTTATGAATGAATGTTAAACTTTAGATCTATTGTGATATTAATAGTGGAGTTAGGTTCTAGGGGGGGAATTGATAGTTTAAGGATAGTTAGGTTATTTTAGCTTATGATTGGTAATTGAAATACCCTGTATTTTGTTCTGGGAAGTTCGGGGGGGAGGGTGGGAAGGGGGGTTTGAGGGGTTGGGGGAGGGAAAGAGGGTGGGGGTTATACTGGGGGGCAAATCTCTTTTGTGTAAAACTTTTCAATAAAAAAAAAAGAAAATAACAAAAGCTCAGAGAGTAAAATAATTAATGTTCCTTTAAACCTTCGAGGCCAAAATGCAAAATGATATTTTTCCCCCCCTAATATTTGAGAAGAAGGCAACGTTCTCCTCGCCATCCTTAGCTCCTATCATCCAAGATGCTCAAAAAAGGACAAGCCAGGGCTGGCCTCCAATTGGGAATCGTTCTGCTCCACCATCTCCTGGTCCAGGATCAGAAAGAATGCACGATGAACCCTTACAGATTCGGGACGTACCTGATAATAATGGAAAATGGAGTCCGCCATGGAATCCTTCCCAGGCATGGTGTTGGTCCAAAGCTTTTTCATGAAAAACACTTGGTAGGTGAGAGAAGGCACAAGCCCTGCAAAGCAAAATCAGGAACAACATCCAAAGTTGTTTGTACATTGTGTGGTTAAGTTAAGGCAGAGTTTATCAGCCTTGGCACGTTTAAGATGTGTGGACTTCAACTCCCAGAATTCCCCAGGCTGCGGAATTCTGGGAGTTGAAGTCCACGCATCTTGACACGCCAAGTTTTAGAAACATTGATCTACAGTTAGAGGTTGTTGATGCAATTCAGACTCCTGACTGCTTTAAATGACTTTAAATGACTTTAGTCCTCGAGTTATGACCGTAAGGCAGCCTGGCCATCACAGTCATAAATCCTGATGTTCGGAAAATTGGGTCACCCATGATCTGATTTTTATGACCTTTTTTTCTAGTGAGCATTCAATGACGGCTTCAGGCACAAAGCAATCTACATGGTCGTTAAGTGAATGCTGCAGCTGTTAAGCAAGCAAATTATTCACGATGGGCCAATTTTGTCGAAAACTGGAAGTAAGTGCTAAATTTTGCCAAAATCATCGTAAAATGTGATCTCATGACTACAGGATCCTGCAAACGGCTGTATATCTAGGCAAGTTGCCAAGCACCTGAAATGCACTCGTGACCATGTTGGGGGTGGGTGAGTGGCCGTCAGATCTTTGAATCTGGGTCATAAGGAGGTCTGTTGTAACTTCAAATGGCCACTAAGCAACCAGTCATAAGTGGAGAACTATCTGTACTTCCTTTTCTAATCGTTTTTTGGGAAATTGCTCGTTAACTGCTTTTCAAATACAGGCAGTCCTCGACGTACGACCACAATTGAGCCCAGAATTTAGGTTGCTAAGTGAGAAATTTGTTAAGTTAGTTTTGCTCCATTTTACGACTTTCCTTGCCACATTTGTTTTTTTTTTAATTATTTTTTATTCTTATTTATATGCCGCCCTTCTCCGGAGACTCAGGGTGGCTTACAATGCGTTAAGCAATAGCCTTCATACTTTTGTATATTTTATACAAAGTCAGCTTATTGCCCTCGCAAACCGGCTCCTCATTTTACCCACCTTAGAAAGGATGGAAGGCTGAGTCAACCTTGAGCCTGGTGAGATTCAAACTTACAGTAATTGCAGGCAGCTGGATGTTAAATGCTGCCTTAGTAGGAGGCATTAGCCTCCTACGCCACTCAGGCTCTTGTAAGTGAATCAATGCAGTTGATCAATCAATTTGTTAAGTGAATCAATGCAGTTGTTAAATTAGTGAGACAGTTGTTAAGTGACCACGGGGATGCTGCAACGGTCATAAGTGTGAAAAACGGTCAAAACTCACTTTTTTCCAGTGCCATTGTAACTTCAAACGGTCACTAAATGAACTGTTGTAAGTCGAGGACTGCTTGTATTAGGAACTTTGAGATCAACAAGTCTGAAAATACCCAGTGAGTTTCTTTCAATCTTTTACAAATTTAAGGACTTAAGCAGGAGGTTTTTTTGTTTTGAATAAACAACAAAAGGGTGATTTTTGGAAAATTACAAATGGACAATGGATTCAGATGGTTTTGAGATAAGATTCTGGAATTATTCATAAGAATCCTTCTGGTGGGAAAAGCTTTTGTTTTGAATTCACTTTAAAAAAAAAACATGACAAGATGCAATTTTGAAAGCTGGCCACTAGAGGGAACTAGAAGGAAGTAAAGATTTATGTATTGAAGTCAAGAAGAGCAAGGACGGTCGCAAACACCCTCAAAGAATTACCATCTTTTGCTGGTCTCGCTTTCTTGATCCAGTCGGTCAAATGCCTGACGAAGTCAAAGAAGAAATCTCCTTCCGGGACACTGATGACCTGGAAGAAGGCAAGCAATGTCTCTCAACTTTGGACCCTTTTAACATGTGCATGCTGGCTGGGGAATTCTGGGAGTTGAAGTCCACCCATCTTAAAGTGGCCAAGATTGAGAAATGCTGCATTGAAGAGAAGGAAATGAACCACAGAGATGCCCTCTCATTTGCCAAGGATACCCACACAAACGGGCACTTTGCACGGCCATTTCAAGACAAAGCACAGCTGCAGCTCCATGCCAAAGTTACGTCCGCCAGGAGAAGGAGCCAACCCTGTCTTGTCTGAACAGATTGTGACTAACTAGAGAGATGTCCATCAAACTTAGTGAAATAGAGAGTGATTCTCAGTGGTGAAATCCAATTTTTTTTACTACCGGTTCTGTGGGCGTGGCTTGGTGGGCGTGGCGGGGGAAGGATACTGCAAAATCTGCATTCCCTCCCCACTCCTGGGGAAGGATATTGCAAAATCCCCATTCCCTCCTCACTCCTGGGGGAAAGATACTGCAAAATCTCCATTCCCTTCCCACTTTAGGGGAAGGATAAT
>WNWU01000067.1:3424612-3435321 GCA_012654045.1 Ptyas mucosa
TATGATTCTGTGACCTCCAAGATCGCTTCCAACCCTAGGAATCTATGCTTCTGTGACCTCCAAGGTTCCCTTCCAACCCCAAGAGTCTATAAACCTACTTGATGTTTCTTTTCTGCTTCCTCCTTGGCTTTCTTCGCACTCATTTCCTTCCTCAACCGTTCCTCTTCCAGCAGACGTAATTTTTCTGCTTCCAGCCGCCGGTAATACTACAGAAAGAAATGCAATATTAGCACTAGGCCCATGATGGCGAACCTATGGCGGTGTACCAAAGGTGGCACACCGAGCCCTCTCTGTGGGCACACGCACTGTCGCCAGCTCCCCTTCCGGGTTCTGGTGCGCACATGCACACTGGCCAACTGGTCTTCACGCGAAGACCAGATGCACGCCGGAATCTGGAAGTACAGCTGGCTGCCGCACGCATGTGCACCGGCCAGCTGCTGCCTTCCGGGATTCTGATGCTCCTGTTTTGGCACTCGGTGCCAAAAAGGTTAGCCATCAATGCACCAGGTAATCCATGGATTTATTTTACCAACCGGCCTCTCATGTTGGCTGGGATGCATGTTGATGAAACAGTTGAATGGTTGAAGTTAGGGATAAACGAGATGGATTTTGGAGATGTGCAAAATGCATTTGGTATTATTATTATGGTTGGTCGCACCATCAGCCAAATGTTGAGACTGGATTTGGCCTTTTCATCGCCTCAGCCATCAAATTTTTAATAGTTTCTCTGGATATAGAATACAAAGGAAAATCAAAACAATAGGAAGATACGGGAGGAAAAAGAAAAGAGGGGAAAGTGTAGGGCAAAGGGAATATCTTTTTTTGTACATGCATACTTTGACGTTTTAATGTTTTTTATGGTTGTAATGTTTGTTTCTGTTTTTATTGTTTTTGTTGTTTTGAAAGTTTTGATTGTCATGCATCTTTTGAAGTGTGAGCTGCCCAGAATCAAATAAATAGGAAAAAAGAAAGAAAAGCACTGACCTCTGACTCTTTTTAGTGCAAGTAGCATAAGATAATAACATTTACAGCCTGTTCTGCCCCAGCTATGGATCCCAAAGAATGTAGCACACACAAACTCCGAACAAAACTCAAGTTTACTTCAAAACACAGCCTTTTGCAAATGCAGGCTGTTAATTAAAACGTTCTTAACAACCTGCCAGAAATTCCACAGATAAGATAGAGTCTTACTAGAGTTGGCAGAAAGACCAGAAGCCAGGTTTGCAGAGAAAATCCAAACTCAATGATCAGCAAACGAACGGAGTTGTTTCCTGCAGCTTTTGACAAACTGTGTGCAAATTTAAATAGGCTAAGGGAGTGGCCAATTAGCCCCAAGCCTTACTCTCAAGGAGACCTCCTCCTGAGTAACCACTCCTGCCTTTTGGCAGCTCTGCATGCCCATGCATTGAGAAGAAGCTCCTCCACTTCATCCTCTTCACTTAAAGGAGCCTCTGGAGGTTCTGAAGGCCCAGGCTGAATCCTTGCCTCTGGCATCACATCCTCTTCAGCCTCCTCACTGTCCGACTCGAGCGCCAACTGCACAGACTGCTGGCACGATACCACACCAGCCTCTTCATCGTCGGGATCAGCAACAATCCGCGCAGGCCACAACACAGCCTCAACGTTTTACTTCTACATAATAATATACACTAGCCACGCCTATAACAACAATCCTATCTAATCAGCAAAACCCACTTTGGACAAATGGGGCTATCCGGTGGCGATTTGCGATTGTGTTGACATGCAGAAAACAACACATATGTATACCTTCCCTTTGTGTCCAGATCCGTGCATACCTGAGCACAACAGAATGCAATTAATGTTGCTAGTTTCTGGGCAAGATCTGTTTCATGTGTACATCTTTTAATCTTCTATTTAATAGTTCAATTTTTATGTCATGTAGCCGTGATGGCGAACCTATGGCACGAGTGCCCAAAGTGGCACGCGAAGCCATGTCACACGGCACATGCGGCCTTGTCTGTTTCTCTTCTGGGTTTCTGGCGCGTATGTGGACGCGATGATCAACAATCCTTCACCCGCGTGGCAGTCCCAAAAACCAGTGTGTGAATGTGTGCCGGCCAGCTGATTGTTGGGTGCGGGTGCACGCCAGAACCCAGTAGTTCGACTTTTCTGAAGCACGGCCCTGACGAGCGTGCGCCCGACGTTTCCGCACAACGTTTTCAGCACCGAGTGCCAAAAAGGTTTGTCATCACTGTCATATAGCATGCCTTATTTTAATTGTGATGCCTCTGACACGAATGAACAAACAGCAAAACTCAAAATCAAAGTTTCATTTTTTTTTCACCTCAAGCACAAAGTCCAGAAACGGTTTCCTAATTAGATGTGGTGGGGGTTTTTTTGGTTTTTTTTACTAAAACAGTCAGTTTTAGCCATTTAGTTTCTGGGCAAGATGCGTTTAATTTGTACATCTTTTAATCTTCTATTTTATCGTTTAATTTTCATTTATTTATTGGTTCGATTTATATGCCGCCCTTCTCCGGAGACTCAGGGCGGCTTACAATGCGTTAAGCAATAGCCTTCATACTTTTGTATAGACCTGCTTAGTAGGGCTTTTTGGCTAACCCTAAGCGGTGTTCTTTTTTATACAAAGTCATCTTATTGCCCCCACAATCCGGGTCCTTATTTTACCTACCTCGAAAAGATGGAAAGCTGAGTCAACCTTGAGCCTGGGGAGATTCGAACTTGCAGCAATTGCAGGCAGCTGGTGCTAGTTAACAGCACTTTAGTCTGCTGTGTCACCAAGGCTCTTGTCGTATAGCATGCCTTATTTTAATACTGACATGAATAAACAAACAGCAATGCCCAAAATCAAAGTTTCATTTTCCCCCTGAACCTCAAGCACAAAGTCCAGAAATGGTTTCCAAGTGGAAACAAAGTTAGATGTGTTCTTTTCTTTGACTAAAACAGTCAAATTTAGTCATCTCCGAACTCCAAATGATTTTCCAGCCGGTTGTGACATTTTTATCACCTACCCACGCCTTCCCTAGGATCTGGGATAGGCAAACATTGTGGGATGGTTTTAAAAGTCTCCTTGTAGGATGTCAGCTTTCCGACCAAGAGACGATTCCCACTCTGGACCTTGTTGGACCTTTCAGGGTTCTGCGTGCGAGTCTTACCTCCCCCTTCAGCCGTTTATAGAGCCGCCGGGCAATCATCCCTCGTCCGTAGGCCTGGATGGTGAAGACCGCCCAAAGACGATGGCGGAAAGCGCGACGCACGAGGAAGCCCCGGCACCTGGCCTGGAATCCGATGATACGCTGGCGAGCCATGTGGTACTGCCGGTGGAGTTTGCGGGAACGGTAGAGCGCTTGGAGCCTCAGGAAGCCGATTCTCATCTGGAATCAGGAATCATGAAGGACCGATTACAAAAGGGAGGGAGGCAGATTTGTGAACATGTGAAATTGGGTTATCTCTGTGTAGGGACCTAATAATGGGGGTGAGACCTTACTTCCCGCAGAGAGGGCTCGCAACTTAGGTGTCCTCCTGGATTCACGGCTATCTTTAGAAGAGCACATGACGGCCGTGGCCAGGGGGGCCTTTTATCAGGTTCGCCTGATCCGCCAGTTGCGTCCCTTTCTGGATCAGGACGCCTTACGTACAGTCACTCATGCCCTAGTCACCTCCCGTATGGACTACTGTAATGCTCTCTACATGGGGCTCCCCTTGAAGAGCACTCGCAGGCTCCAGCTGGTCCAGAATGTAGCCGCGCGGGTGATTATGGGCGCAACTCGTTACGCCCACATAACACCTCTCCTGCGCGAGTTGCACTGGCTCCCGGTGGTCTTCCGGGTGCGATTCAAGGTGTTAGTCATCACCTTTAAAGCGCTCCATGGCTTAGGACCTGGGTACCTACGAGACCGTCTTTTGCCACCAATAGCCTCCCACCGACCAGTTCGTTCTCACAGGGAGGGACTACTCAGGGTACCGTCAGTCAAATCATGCCGACTGGCAACTCCCAGGGGGAGGGCCTTCTCTGTGAGGGCTCCAACCCTTTGGAATGAACTGCCCCCCCCCCCGGAGATACGGAATATCCCTGATCTCCGTGCTTTCCGCCGTGCCCTCAAGACCCTGATGTTCCAACAGGCGGGGGTAAACATATGAACATGTGAATGTTCTTTTAAAATGTACACCGCCTTGAGTCCTAGGGGGAGAAAGGCGGTATATAAATATAATTAATAAATAATTAATAAATAAATAAATAATAGTAGAATAGGTAGAATTACTGGGACATCGTAATAACTTGCTGTTTCGCTTCTGTAAGAACTGCTTTGCTAAAAAGTGGAATTGCCTCGGCCATTTGCTCCTATCGGTGATCTCACTTTCTGTTATCTTGTTTTTCTGTAAAACTCCGAGCCTGGTACCTGTGTTGCTAAGCACACAGCCCCCCTGTTCCTTGCTGCACAGCCAATGCCGAGCTACAAGGAAAGGCATGGGCCAGAGGGTCAGAATTGGGTATTCTGAATGTATAAAAGCACGCCATACTTTCCCCAAGGTGTAGCTATTTCTCATATGCATTGTATCTGTATGTTTGTTTGTGTGTATGTATGTAGGTTTGGCTCTGCAACCCTACAGGACAGACAGAGACTTCGGAGGATAATTAGAACTGCAGAAGAAACAATGGCTACCAACCTGCCTTCCATGGAGGACCTGCATACTGCACGAGTCAAAAAGAGGGCTGGGAAAACATTTACAGACCCCTCGCATCCTGGACATAAACTGTTTCAACTCCCACCCTCAAAACGACGCTATAGAGCACTGCACACCAGAACTAGACACAAGGACAGTTTTTTCCCCGAACGCCATCACTCTGCTAAACAAATAATTCCCTCAACACTGTCAAACTATTTACTAATTCTGCATTACTATTAATCTTCTCATCGTTCCCACCACCCATCTCCTCCCACTTATGACTGTATGAGTGTAACTTTGTTGCTGGTATCCTTAAGATTTATATTGACTGTTTCCTAATAGGATTTGATTCAGAGGTCAGTTTCAGCAGGTTCTGACCAATTCTGGAGAACCGGTAGTGGAAATTTTGAGTAGTTCGGAGAACCGGTAGTAAAAATTCTGACTGGCCCTGCTGCCCCCATCTATCCTCTGCCTTCCGAGTCCCAGCTGATTGGGAGGAAATGGGGATTTTGCAGTATCCTTCCCCTGGAGTGGGGTGGGAATGGAGATTTTACAGTATCCTTCCCCTGCCACGCCCACCAAGTCCTGCTCCAGATGCAGATTATATCTGGTTTGCGGTAAAAAGCATCTATTAGCAGCCAAAGGTGGCCAAAGACAGCATCTCGGCAACATTCAGACATACTTACAGCCTCGTAATTTCGTCGACAATTGTGGCCTCTCCAATTCCGTTGGATCATGAGTGCCGCATTCCTCACTTTCAAGAAATGAGATCTGGAAAGAAAAATCGTAAATATCTGTTTGATGCCTTTGTCCTTGGAGCGGGTCTTTATCCACTCTCCTGCTTAGCAACCAACACTTCACTCCCTCACGAACGGGTGACGTTACCTACACTGGGAAGGAAACGTCTGCAGGGAAAAAAAACCCAGCTCGAGAGAAGATCAAAAATCCAATCATAAGCGGATTGTCTTTTAAAGGGGGAAAAATGAAAACGTAGGCACTGACATCAGAGTTGTTGAGAAACAGAGTCAACTCGTGAATTGCAGAATCCAAGTTTGTTTGGTTTTGGATCACAACCATTCAGAAGAAGGCGGTTAAAAATTAGCCACGATTGCATGATCGAAAGCTGGTCTATTTGTACACCCGTTGCGCAGACAATGCACCTAAAAGAGTGCAAAGCTTCAAGTTCACGACTCGGCTTTTTAAACACCCTTCCTTGTTCGCTGCAAATTTTGAACTCATTGCAATCGCAGAGAAAAAATTCACCGAAGCTGCTTCTTGTTCATGAGCTCTTACCCCCAAATTCAGCAAGTTAAAAATGTCAACATTTCAAAGGTCATTTTGCCATGTCCTCAAATTATGTATGTAAAATACCATGTAGTCCTCAACTTTTTTTTTTTTTAATTTGATTTATATGCCGCCCTTCTCCGGAGATTCAGGGCGGCTTACAATGCGTTAAGCAATAGCCTTCATACTTTTGTATATTTATACAAAGTCAGCTTATTGCCCCCACAATCTGGGTCTTCATTTTACCTACCTCAGAAGGATGGAAGGCTGAGTCAACCTTGAGCCTGGTGAGATTCGAACTCACAGTAATTGCAGGCAGCAGATGTAAGTGGATATTAATAACTGCCTTAGTCTGCTGAGCCACCAGAGCTCCTCTGGTCCTTACGACGGAGCCCCACATTTCTGCGGCTGAGCGAGACATTTGTTAAGGGGGGGTCTTGCTCCATTTTACAACCTTTCTTGACACCGTTGTTAAGTGAATCGCTGCAGATGTGAAGTCAGTAACACAGTGGTGAAATAAATCTGGCTTTCCCCATGGCCAGAACGTCGCAAAACAGGATCACGTGGACCCCGAGACACCGTCATAAATATGAGTCAGTTTGACAAGCGTCCGAATTTTGATCACGTGACCCTGGGGATGCTGCAGCGGTCATAAGTGTGAAAAACGGTCACAAGCCAGTTTATTTTTTAGTGCCGTTTTAACTTTGGTCACTAAACGAACGACTGTAAGTCGAGAACTAACCGCAGTTGTCCGTTAGCATAGTGCCATGATGGCGAACCTATGGCACGCGTGCCACAAGTGGCACACGGAGCCGTATCTGTGGGCACGCGAGCGTTGCCCTATCATACGTACGCGCGCCAGTCAGCTGATTTTTCGGGCCTTCCAGACTGACTGGAAGTCGGCAAATCAGCTGTTTCCGGCCTCCGGAGGACCTCTGGGAATGGGGAAGGCTGTTTTTGCCCTCCCCAGGCGCCAAGAAAGCTTCTGGAGCCTGAGAAGGGCGAAAAATGGGCCTACTGGGCCCACCGGTAACCTTTTTGCTGTCGCGTGCCAAAAGCAGGGGGAGGGCTGAGGGGGACGCGTGCGCATACGTGGGGGGGCATTGAATTATGGGCGTGGGCACGCGGGTGCGCAAACCCCCCCCGCGCTCCCCCCCATTTTTGGCACGCGACAGCAAAATAGGTTAGCCATCACTGGCATAGTGTGTTGTCCAGCCACTTTCCACAAAACTGTAATTATTTTTTCTTCTTAGTGGATTCTTGTTTTTCTGAATTCAGGAAGAAGGTCTTATCAGAAACTTCAACTAGGACAAAGTTGACTTCCTTCCCAGAGTCCCAAATCCTCTCCAAACATACTTCAGACCAAAATTAAGAATTTTTTTCCCCTTGCCGTTTTGAGAAGGACGTATCGCCCACAGCTGCCTTCGCCTCGAGCAGGCCGAATACAGGTAGTCCTCGAATTACGACCACAACAGAGGCCAACATTTCCGTCGCCAAGCGAAACAGTCTTTAGGTGACATTTAGCCCTATTTTACGACCTTACTTCCCATGGTTGTTAAGTGAATTCCTTGCAGTTGTTAAGTGAATCTGGCTTCCCCATTGTCGGAAGGTCGCAAAAGGGGATTGCGTGACCCCGGGACACTACAACCGTCATAAATATGAATCAATTGAATCAAGTGTCTGAATTTCGATCAAGTGACCACAGGAATGGTGCAATGATCATAGAAGGGTAAAAAAACGGTCATAAGTCACTTTTTGCAGTGTCGTCGTAACTTCAAACGGTCACTACATGAACTGTTGTAAATTGAGGATCACCTGAAGCCCTGAGATGATTATAATAATAACAGTTATAATAACAGAAATCTTGCAAGTCTGTTTCTGCTTGATTTCTTTCCCCTTTTCTGCAGTGAGATGGGGAAGTTTCTAACCAGGCTGGGTCCAAATATTATCTGAGTAATAGAATCACAGAATTGGAAGGGACCTCGGAGGTCATCTAGTCCAACCCCCCACCCCACCCAAGCAGGAGACCCTGCCTACATCATTTCTAACAGATGGCAATCCAGTCTCTTCTTCAAAGCCTCCAGTGATGAAGCTCCCACAACTTCTGAAAGCAACTTCTGTTCTATCGGTTGATTGTTCTCACTGTCTGAAAAGTTCTCCTTATTTCCAGGTTGAATCTCTCGTTGGTCAGTTTCCATCCATTGCTTCTTCTCCTGCCTTCAGATGCTTTGGAGAATACCTTGACCCCTTCCTCTCTGGGGCAGCCCCTCAAATATTGGAAGATGCTATCCTGTCTCCCCTGGTCCTTCTCTTCACTAGACTGGCCAGGCCCAGTTCCTGCAACCGTTCATTGTATGTTTTAGTCTCCAGTCCCCTCATCATCCTGGTTGCTCTTCTCTGCACTCTTTCCAGAGTCTCAACATCCTTTTTTATAGTGTGGTGACCAAAACTGGATGCAGTACTCTAGGTGTGGCCTTACTAAGGCTTTACAGAGTGGTATTAGTACCTCCCTTGATCTTGATTGTATCTCTCTGTTAATGCAATTTAGGATTGCATTGGCTTTTTTGGCTGCCGCCGCACACTACTACCTCATATTTAGCTGGTTGTCCACTAAGACTCCAAGATCCCTCTCACATTGACTGCTATTAAGTCTGGTTTCTCCCAAACTACATGTGTACTTTGGGTTTTTCTCGCCTAACTGTAAGAAAGTTCAATCTCTTCTTAAAAACCTCAAAATCCACAGGGGAACCTGAATAAAATTTCAAGGTCAGTAGCGTTACCAAATTCTAAAATCATGTTTAACTTATCCATGACACATAGAAGAAAGGAAATCTTGCAAAGTTTCCTCCTTGGGAATACAAAAGCTTTCCCACCACGGTTACAATTTAATAATTCCCGGATTACATTTCACACCAAGAAATATTAGCCCAACCTGTACCAACCTGTCTTTAAATCCGCGAACTACTTTCTGAATAAGGATAACTTTGTCGGTAATGGCTTTGTCCCGTTCAATTTCTAACAGCATATCATGGTGATCCTGGGAAAAAAATATATATATATATATAGCCATGGGTTAATTAAGATTAGATCTTAGCTGAATGGCAGCAAAGAGGGCTTGAAGTCATCACATGCACAAAGAAATTCATTTTATATTCCGAAATCAGAGAGGAATGAAAAAGACACCTTTCAGGCAGTCCTCGATTTACGGCCAAAACTGAGCCCCAAAATTTCTGTTGCTCAGCAAGGAAGTTGTTAAATGAGTTTTGCCCCATTTTATTACAGTATTTAGCATTAAGGAGAAATTTCCTGACAGTCAGAACAATTAACCAGTGGAACAACTTGCCTCCAGAAGTTGTGAATGCTCCAAATTTGGAGGTTTTTAAGATGATGTTGGATAACCATTTGTCTGAAGTGGTGTAGGGTTTCCTGCCTAGGCAGGGGGTTGGACTAGAAGACCTCCAAGGTCCCTTCCAACTCTGTTATTCTATTCAATTCCATTCCATTCCATTCCTATTATTTCTTTCATTCTATTCTATTCTATTCTATTCTATTCTATTCTATTCTATTCTATTCTACTCTACTCTACTCTACTCTACTCTACTCTACTCTACTCTATTCTATTCTATTCTATTCTATTCATGAGGTTGTTAAGTGAATCTGATTTCTTCCACTTGGCTTGTCGGAAGCCAGCTGGGATGGTTACATTGCAACCGTCATAAAAACGAGCCAGTTGCCAAGCGCCCGAATTTTGATCCCGTGACTATGGGGATGCTGGTCGTAAGTGTGAAAAATGGTCATAAGTCACCTTTTTTCAGTGTTGTTGTTACTTTAGTCACTAAATGAACCGTTATAAGTCGAGGATGATTGGTACCCCAGAGATTTCTATGGCTTACTAAAGCATCGACAACTTTATTTGCATAATTACAGGTAGTCCTCGACTTACAATAACAACGGAGCCCAAAATTTATGTTGCTAAGTGTGAGATTTGTTAAGGGAGTTTTGCCCCATTTTCACATTTGTTAAGTGAATCACTGCAGTTCTTAAAATTAGTAACCCAGTCGTTAAGTGAATCTGGCTTCCCCGTGGACTCTGCTCATCGGAAAGTTGCAAAAAGGGATCACGTGACCCCGGGATACGACGACCGTCATAAGTATGAACCAGTTGCCAAGCATTTTGATCACATGACCAGGGGGATGCTACAACGGTCGTTAAGTGTGAACAACGGTCATAAATTGTTTTTTCAGTGCCCTTGTAACTTTAGACGGTCACTAAATGGATTGTTGTAAGTTGAGGACTACCTGTACAGGATTTCCCAACCTTTGTTGTAGGTTAAAAGACTTCCTGTATTTGCAGTAATTTGTTTTTCCTGCCCTGTCTGGGGAAGTCTGTAGTTGATTCCAGGAATGAATTAAGTTCTTGGAATCAACCACGGAATTTCCCAAGCAATCAAGGGGGGAAAAAATCACTGCAAATAATATGCAAATACCAACACTGATAAGGAGAATATTTGTAGCTCAGGGCTGAACTGTGGGATAGGATAGGATAGGATAGGATAGGATAGGATAGGATAGGATAGGATAGAATAGAATAGAATAGAATAGAATAGAACAGAACAGAGATAGAGACAGAGATAGAGAATGGAATGAAATGGAGTAGAATAGAATAAAACAGAAGAGAAGAGAATACAGGAAGAGAAGAGAATACAGAATGAATAGGATAGGATAGGATAGGATAGGATAGGATAGGATAGGATAGGATAGGATAGGATAGGATAG
>WNWU01000067.1:3435331-3449714 GCA_012654045.1 Ptyas mucosa
AGGATAGGATAGGATAGGATAGGATAGGATAGGATAGGATAGGATAGAGATAGAGATAGAGATAGAGATAAAGATAAAGAGAGAGAGAGAGAGAGAATGGAATGGAATGGAATGGAGTAGAATAGAATAAAACAGAAGAGAAGAGAATACAGGAAGAGAAGAGAATACAGAATGAATAGGATAGAATAGAATAGAATAGAATAGAATAGAATAGAATAGAATAGAATAGAATAGAATAGAATAGAATAGAATAGAATAACAGAGTTGGAAGGGGTCTTGGAGGTCTTCTAGTCCAACCCCCTGCTCAGGCAGGAAACCCTACACCGCTTCAGACAAATGGCTGTCCAGTCTCTTCTTAAAAACTTCCAGTGATGGAGCAACCATAACCTCTGGTGGCAAGTAGTTCCACAGACTAATTGTCCTAACTGTCAGGAAATTTCTCCTTAGTTCTAGTTTGCTTCTCTCCTTGATGAGTTTCCATCCGTGGCTGAACTGAGTCTCTTTATTCTTAAGGCATGGGGGGGAAAAACAAACCCTGAATTTCAAACAGAAATTGTTCTTTATTTAAAGCGTGAAAACTTTTCTCCTTGTCTTGTCCTGGCGGGATTCTTCTCCGCATGGCTGCAAATAAAACCCCCTGTTTTCCGGATGTGAGCCAACTATCTGAGTAGACCTTTTCAAGCCGCAGATTTCCAAACTTCCTGATCACACAACTGGACAACGCTTGATAACACTTTCTGGACAGGGAGAACTTTCCACAGCTGAACACGAGATAAAGGAAGGATTTTAAAATGAAGCAACAGGTTGGACTGTAGAATGGAATGGAATAGGAATGGAATGGAATGGAATGGAATGGAATGGAATGGAATGGAATAGAATAGAATAGAATAGAATAGAATAGAATAGAATAGAATAGAATAGAATAGAATAGAATAGAATAGAATAGAATAGAATAGAATAGAAGGGACCCTGGAGGTCTTCTAATCCATCCCCCTGCTCAAGCAGGATACTAGAACATGAGATAAAGGAGGGATTTCAAAATGAAACAACTGATTGAACTGCAGCCGGAATGGATTAAACCGCCTTTTGTTTTTTCAACCTTGAAAGGCGAGGTCTTCAATTCTAGACATTTGCACCCCCTAGAAAGGCTCTGGAGCCTGGGGAGAGCGAAAAATGGGCCTCCCCACTTCCCCGGAGGTTCTCCGGAGGCCGGAAACAGCCTGTTTCCTGACTTCCGGTGGGCCCAGAAGGCCCAAAAACCAGCTGACCGGCGCGTCCGTGCGTGCGTGCCGGAGCTGAGCTCGTGTGCCCACCGATATGCTCCGCGTGCCACCTGTGACACGCGTGCCATAGGTTTGCCATCATGGGTATAGGGCCTGAGCAGGGGGTTTCAATTCCTGGCGCTACCGGTTCGCTAACGGTTTGCATGCGCAAAGCGTTTTTGATGACATCCGGGAGGATGGGCGGAGCCTCCTGCCTTCGCTGCTACCGATTCCCCCGAACTGGGGTGAACTGGTAGCAACCCACGACTGGGTTGGACTAGAAGACCTCCAAGGTCCCCTTCCAACTCTGTTATTCGGGGGCCACTGGCTCTTCTTTCCCCAGGGATCTTCCTCTTCCGCTTCCTGAAAACTCCATCTGATTTTGAAATAATCTGCCAACGTACCTTTAGGAAGATTTTCGTCTTGCCAATCTGCCAGTCGTCGTCTTTGCCCAGCACGGCTTCCGCGATGCGCTGGCATGTTCCGTGCAGATCTCCCTGGAAAGAAACGAGTCAACCGATTTCAAAGCTTGCACATCAAGCGGGAGGGTTGACTAGATGACCCTCTGAGGTCCCTTCCAGCGGTATGAATCTGCGAGCGCGTAGGTCTAATCCTCGACTTAACCTCAGCCGGAGTTAGAATTTGTTGCTAAGTGAGGCGGAGATTAAGTGAATTGCGCCCAATTTTACAACCCTTTTTTTTTAAAAAGGTCATTAAGAGAACCACTGTAGGTCGTTGAGTGAATTGCATGAACATGAAGCGAATCTGCCTTCCCTCGTGGTCCAGGAACTGCCTTTTGAGCAATATTTTGGTCAAAAACTGGTGTTTGTTTCTGATTTCCATGAAAAAGTAAACATACGAGGGGTGGGTTTAATTTTTTTTACTACCGGTTCTGTGGGCGTGGCTTATTTTGTGGGCGTGGCTTGGTGGGGGTTAATGTGACTGGGTAGGTGTGGCCAACTTTTTTTTTTACTTTTAAAAGTATTTTTTTCTACAACCTTAAGAGGTTGAGGAAGCTTTGAGCTCAATTACCTCTGCTTTATTGGAAAAAATTGATACTATATTTCAAGCTTTTCAAGCTGGAAACAATGAAATACATGGAAATACTGAGTTGCAATCTAGCAGTGGGGGATTGATTGAAGAGCTGGGAGAAGGAAAAGAACAACAACAACAGCCTACAGTATTTTTGGAGAGCAAGATGGATGCTTTGCAGAATAAGGAGCAAGAAATTTTGGGAGCTGATGAGACTCTTACTATACGAATTTTTTTTTTATTGAAAAAGTTTTAACAATACAAATTTTTCCCCCTTTTCCCCCCCCCCTCCCTAACCACAAATGTAGAATACATATAAAAAGAATATATAAATCCTTCCCATCCCCACCCTAACCCTCCCCCTCCTCCCTCTTCCCTCCCCCCCTTGACTTCCATTATATGCAATATTAATATTTCCAAACAATATATATGTTATTCAAACTTCCATATCTTTTTTCCTATATTTACTAACATATTAACATAGTCATCTCATCTAAAAGCGATATAATATTTTCTAGTCTGATACTTATTCTGTACATACTCAATCCATAATTTCCATTCCTGTATATACTTCTCATGCGTCTGATCCTTTAAAAAAGCTGAAACCTTTGCCATTTCTGCAAATCCAGCGATCTTCTGGGTCCATTCATCAACCGTCGGTAAAACATCACTCTTCCAATGTTGGGCAATCAACAACCTAGCTGCTGTCACCATATACAAAATCAATTTAGTTTCACCCAATGTAAAATCTTTAACTATACCCAATAAGAAAAATTGCGGAGAAAATTGTATTTTTTTCTTTAAAACATTTTGCATAACCCACCAGATTTTTATCCAAAAAGCCCTCACTTTCCTGCAAGTCCACCAGATATGATAATATGTAGCATCTAAACAATCACATCTCCAACATTTTGGCTGCACATTAGGGTACATACACGACAATTTCTTGGGGTCTAAATGCCATCTATAAAACATTTTATAAAAATTTTCTCGTAAATTTTGTGACTGTGTAAATTTAACGTTCTGAACCCATATTTTTTCCCATGTTTCCAACATAACTGGTTGAGAGAAATTTTGTGCCCATTTAATCATACAATCTTTAACTAGCTCATTTTCTGAGTCTCTTTCTATCAAAACATTATAAACTCTCTTAATATGCATTGGACCTGTCCGCTTCATCTGTTCAACCACGAATTTTTTGTTACAAAGTCCAACCTTCACTTAAAGAGCTGCTTTCAGAAGAAGTTATACTTTTGCAAAAATTTTATAATACGCAATCCCAAAAAATGCAAGATTATATTGGAGCTAAACAAGCCAGAGGAATCAGAGTGAAGAAAAGAGTTCGCAAAAAGGAGAAGAAGAAAGACTGGAGACAAGGAAAATAACCCTGCTTGATGAGATGATGGTCCTTAAAAAGTATTGTTTAAGTGTTTAAAGATTTTGAACTTTTGGAAGAAAACATCCAACAGCTTGATGCCAGTTAACTAAGTGATGAGCGACGATGAGGAAGTAACCTACAGTTGTATTGGAATATTTTGAGAAGAATAAACAGATCACTGCAATGCTGGTGTGTGGTTGTGAAATAAGCCTTGACCTGAGTGATTTGGAATATTTTATTAAGGACTGTAATAAATTTGGACTTAATTGTAATTGCAGAAGTTTTACTGAATATAGTAAATTGGAGTTTTCTGTTTGAAGGTAATAAATATAAGGCAAAAGGACTATGGGCCTAGGGCAATTGCAGCTGATCTGGTGGTTTCCCTAATACGTCTAATGAACTTATTAATCTAATTTTTGGCTGGATTCGATGGATACTATTTGATATACAATTACAAAGTCACTCGGGGGGTTTTTTTATATAAAGAAGCAATTTTTATTTAGGTGGGTAGATGCAAATGAAGATATTCTACACGCTGTTGGAAGATGTGAACATAAGAAGATTAACAATTGGTTTAATCTAGTATGAAGAATTTAAATGTTTGATATAGCTATTAAATGATGTTTTTAGTTGATTTGTTAATATGTACTGATAAATTAATAAGAGGTTTGATTACTACTTTTTAGTTAGAAAATGTTTTTTTTAAGTGTTTTAACTATAATTGGACCTTAATGGTTTAAAAGTGGAGGACGGAAGAGTTTATATAATATTTTATTTTAAATTTGGGGTTTTTGAATGAGGTTTTTTTTTTTGTTTTCAATGAAAGAAGTTATAAAATATCTTGTTAAACTGTATAGATTTAATAATCTGCTAAGTATGTATTAGTTAAATTGAGTAACGATAGGTTTGATTAGGTAATATTTAACTGTTTTATTTATTTGTTTAATGATTATGATAAGTGAGAGATGGAGTTGAATTTAGGGGATTTAAGCTGTATTTTGTATTTTGTATTTGCTCTGGGAAGTCGGGGGGGGTGGTTGGGGAGCGGGGGGAAATGTATGTAAAACTTTTAAAACTTTTTCAATAAAAAAAAAAAGAGGTTGCAGGAAAAAATGCTTTTAGAAGCCTCTGACGATTCCGGCTGAGCCGCGCGATCATCAGAGGCTTTTTTTTAACTTTTAAAAGCATTTTTTCGGCCGAAGAGGTTGTAGAAAAAATGCTTTTAAAAGTTAAAAAAAAAGCCTCTTGTGGAAGTGGGCGGGGTAAATGAGTGGCGACCAGACCGGGGACCGGTTCGGGGGTGTGGCCAGCCAATGTTATTATCGGTTCTCCGAACTACTACAAATTTTTACTACCGGTTCTTGCGAACCGGTGCGAACCAGGAGCAACCCATCACTGAAACATACATACATATGTCATACACAGTTTGTATTTCAATGATCTGTTTATACCTATTTTATTTGCTCATTCAAATATTATATAATGTATAATAACAACCAGCACGACTTACAACCATAATTGCCATCTCAATGACGGTCGTAAGTAGAGGACTTATCTGGGTTTTAGTACTTAAAAAGAATTTACAGGGTGACTCTCACAAGTACAGGTAATCCTCGACTTACCTCACTTAGCGACCATTTGAAGTTTCAACGCTACTGAAAAAAAGTAACTTAGGGCTGTTTTTCACACTTATGACGGTTGCAGCGTCCCCAGAGTCACGTGATCAAAATTTCAGAGGTTTGGCAACGGGTTCGTATTTACGACGGTCGTAGTGTTTGAGACCTTCTGACAAGCAAAGTCAAGGGGGAAGCCAGATTCACTTAATAACAACCCTGCGACTAACTTAGCAATGGTAGTGATTCGCTTAACGACGGTGGCAAGAAAAGTTGTAAAATGGGGCAAAACTGACTTAACATTTCTCTCGCTTAGCAATGGAAATTTTGGGCTCAATTGTGGTCGTAAGTCGAGAACGACCCGTAAGGATGGTTGGCAAGGAATTGTGGTTTTGTTTAAATATGATTATTTGTCTTTACCTGCTTATAGGCAGGTTTCACCCCCGGCATGAGGACTCGGTATCTGTCGACAAATTCCACAAAGGTGTATCGGATCGGATAGCCAGCTCTGCGGATTCGGATGGTTTCCATCATCCCGGAATATCTCAGCTGACGGACGCAGAGTTCCCGGTCAAATAACTTCAAAGAGAAAAAGCGGCTTTTAATTTCTCAGGATTACTTAGGAAGGAACTTCTAATGTAGCGTTTCTCAGTTTTAAGATGTGTGGACTTCAACTCCCAGAATTCCACAGCCAGTTCGGGGAATCTCAGAGAATTCTGGGAAATGCAGTCCACACGTGCAGTCCACACTTGGCTAGGGAATTCTGGGAGTTGAAGTCCTCAGCACTTAAAAGTTGCCAAGGTTGAGAAACATCAGAGAATTCTGGGAGTTGTAGTTTATATACACTATGCTAGCTGGGGAATTCTGGGAGTTGAAGTCCTCAGAACTGAAAGTTGCCAAGGTTGAGAAATATCAGATAAGTCTGGGAGTTGTAGTTTATACATGGGGGATGGAGAATTCTGGGAGTTGTAGTTTATGTGTTGGCTAGGGAATTCTGGGAGCTGAAGTCCTCAGAACTGAAAGTTGCCAAGGTTGAGAATTATTGGAGTGGGGTGGGAATGGGGATTTTGCAGTATCCTTTCCCTGCCACGCTCACCGAGCCATGCCCACCAAGCCACACCACACCCACTAAGCCACGCCCAGAGACCGGATAGTAAAAAACTTTGGATTTCACCACTGCCTCCAATAATTCCTTTTAAAATAACTTTCCCCACTGCACTTGTTCGAAAAACAATATGTACTGAGAAGATTCACTTTCAGGAAAAAAAATACACAGGCACCTAAATAATAATAATAATAATAATAATAATAATAATAATAATAATAAATCTCTGTTTCCTGTGTATTAACACAGAGCGATATACAGTAGTGGCCAAAATTGTGGAGACCTTTTGAGAAAAGTGGTATTTTCTAAAACTAGCTAATAACACCACTTTTTTTTTGGGGAGTAGTGCCCTAAAATTATATATCAATGGAAAGATAATTTAATCGAGAATGTAATGCAATAACTTTTATGAAGGATTTGCTTTTAGAATAGCAGTTACCGTATAAAGAAGAAAAGTGAAAAACGTAGAAAAATCGAGATATGCAAAAATGATCACCATGTCAGTTAAAACTTAGTTGGGTAACCTTTAGCATGAATTACGGCCTTACAACGTCTTCCCATGGAGGGAACCAAGTCTTTTAGTTCTGCAGCTGTTCTCATGGGAAACCAAGATTGAATGATGGCTTCTATTAACTGGGTTTGATTGCTGGGTCGCTTCTGACTAACCAGTTTCTTTAGTCGGTTCCATAGATTTTCCATTGGGGTGAAAGTCTGGGCTATTCCCAGGTCATTCCAGCAGTGGAATATGATTATTTTGAAACTCAAAAAAAAAGTGGTGTTATTAGCCATCAAACCTCAAAAATACACTTTTCCCCAAAAGGTTCCCACAGTTTTGGCCACGACTGTATCCCTTCCGTGCAATGTCATTCTGTGAGAAACAGATATTTTCCACTCTTTATTTTGGTTTCCTGAAACTCTGCTTCCTGCCCTTCTCAGCACTTGCTCACAGAAGTTTCATCATTTCCAAAGTATTGTTTTGGCTTTAGTTTTTACTGACCCGGCCAATTTTCTTATTTCACGGTCAAAGGCCCTGCGGGATGGAAATTATGGTTGTTACAATCCAACATAGAAGTTGGTGGGGGAAATTGGTGGACTTAATCCAGAGGTGCAGTTTAGAAGCAGTTGTGAGGGGGAATGATGGCCCTTTTATGACGTGGACTTCAACTCCCAGAATTCCTGAGAGTTGAAGTCCACAAGTCGTAAGGGGGCCACAGCTCCCCCACCTCTGCAGTAGATGATAAAGAAATCACCTGTTGACAAATTTCAAATCTAGGCTGCATATCTACAGGCAACCAATAGATGCCAGTAAAGAGACAGAGAAAACTATCTCTCTTTGCTGCCCCCTTTGGTCATTTGAATTTTTGCAACCCATCCTTTAGATGCTTGCTAAAAGATATTCTGCTCCTAAGGAGGAACGTTTCCCCCCTCCCAGGAAAACACACATAAAATTTATCTCAATGCACCATCAATAAATCTCTCTTATGAGTATAGTAACAGACTCCCAATTCTCCAATCTATTCTAAAGTTTGGGACAAGTGTGTTGCCCAAAGTTGCTTTGGGCAAGATGGTGGCTAGGTAAATTTGATTGATTCATAAATGCAATAAATAAATATGTGGAATGGATCTCATTGGCTGTTTTACAGAAAAGAGAGGGAGGGAGGGAGGAAGGAAAACAGAGAGGCTGGAAGGTTGGAAGGGAAGGAAAGGGAAAGAGAAAAGGGGAAGGGGAAGGAGAAGGAGAGGAGAGGAAAAAGGATAGAAGAAAAAGAAGAGTGGGGGAAGGGAAGGGAAGGGAAGGAAAGAGAATAAATGAAAGAAAGGGAGGGAGGGGAAAGGAAAGAAGGAGAGGAGAGGAGAGGAGAGGAAAGGAAAGGAGTGAGAATAAATGAAAGGAAGGGGGGAAGGAAAGGAAAGGAAAGGGAGGGAGGGAGGGAGGGAGAAGAGAAGGGAGAAAGGAGAAAGGAGAGGAAAGGAAAGGAAAGGAAAGGAAAGGAAAGGAAAGGAAAGGGAGTGAGAGTGAGAGTAAATGAAAGGGAGGGAGGGAGGGAGGGAAGGGGAAAAGAAAGGAAAGGAAAGGGAGTGAGAGTGAGAGTAAATCAAAGAAAGGGAGGGAGGGGGAAAGGAAAGTAAAAGGGGAAAGGGGAAAGGAAGGAAAGGAAAGGAAAGGAGAGGGAGTGAGAGTAAATGAAAGGGAGAGAGGGAAGGGGAAAAGAAAGGAAAGGAAAGGAGGAGTGAGAGTAAATGAAAGGAAGGGAGGGAGGGGGAAAGGAAAGTAAAAGGGGAAAGGGGAAAGGACGGAAAGGAAAGGAAACGGAGTGAGAGTAAACAAAAGGAAGAGAGAGAGGGGGGAAAGGAAAGGAAAAGGGGAAGGGGAGGAGAGGAGAGAGGGGAAAAGAAAGAATGAAATGAAATGAAGGGAAGGGAAGGGAGAGGGAGAGGGAGAAGGGAAAAAGGAAAGGGGAAAGGAGAAAAGGAAGGGGGAAAAAAAACCAAAACACAGAAAAATCAAACACGTAACATTTGAGTACAGCTGTCCGAGGACTCGCCGCCAGGAACAGATCCACGATCCCCCAACAAACCTTGACTCACCCCTGCCTCATTCGGACCCTCTTCCCAGAAGACCCCTCTGAGCTGGCTCAGTCCCCCCCGCCCGTCCCCTCCGTCCCCCCACTCTCCCCACTCACCATGGGCCTCTTGTACTCGTTGGGCTTGATGCACCGGACGAAGAAGGGCTGGCAGACTCCCAGCGTCCGCATCAGGAGCTCCAGCGAGCGCTTGAACTGGCTGCTGAGCGTCGGGGACCGTTTCCTGGTCTCTGCCCCCTGGAGAAAGAGCAGGATCGGGCACGGATCAATGTCAGGAAATGAAAAGATAACACCAGCAGCGGCTGAACCTTTCCCCCTCGGCCAGGCGGGAGTGGGGGGGACGCCCAGGAGTGTTCTCAACACAGGAAATTTTTCCCGCCCTGCTCGGGGTCCCGTTTTTTCCCATCGCCCAGGGTGCCTGCAATGCTTGTCAGCCAAAGTGGGGGAAAAAACCCAAAACTTATTTTGTGGCTCTTTATTTTAATTTAATTTATTTTACCTGGAGGTTGCCAAAGATATTTCTGAAACTTTTTGACTATTTAAGTGGGCCTTTTAGGGATGGGGGCGGGGGTGGGGAAGAAAAAACCATGTGGTTATTTGGTGCTTGGTGGTTTTAGAGCTTGGTTGGGTTGTTTTGCAGACAGCGGGTTATCCGACTAGGTCACGTCATCCGTGGGAGGAAGAGGAGCTGTGAGGTCCTTAGTGCTCTTTGAGATGGGTTTTCTTGTAGACATTTCATGACCCAACTAGGTAATATCATCAGTGGTACAAGGGGAAGGAGCTTGCAAAAAAGAGGAGGAGGAGAAGGAGGAGGAGGACTGTGGGGTCCTTGGTGTTCTCTGAGCTTGTTGGTTTTCTTGCAGATGTTTCAGTACCCAACTAGGTACCACCATCATCCCCTTCTAGAAGGGGAAGGTGCTTGCAAAGAGGCGGAGGAGGAGCAGGAGCAGGAGGAGGAGGAGGAGGAGGAGGAGGAGGAGGAGGAGGAAGATGACGAGAAGGAGGAGGAGGACTGTGGGTCCTTGGTGTTCTCTGAGCTTGTTGGTTTTCTTGCAGACGTTTCAGTATCCAACTAGATACCATCATCAGTTCTAGAAGGGGAAGGTGCTTGCAAAGAGGAGAGGAGGAGGAGCAGGAGGAGGAGGGGGGAGGAAGACAAGGAGGATGATGACGAGGAGGAGGAGGAAGAAGATGACAAGGAGGAGGAGGAGGAGGAGGAAGATGACGAGGAGGAGGACTGTGGGTCCTTGGTACTCTCTGAGCTTGTTGGTTTTCTTGCAGACGTTTCATGACCCAACTAGGTACCATCATCAGTGCTAGAAGGGGAAGGTGCTTGCAAGGAGGAGGAGGAGGACTGTGGGGTCCTTGGTGCTCTCTGAACTTGGTTGTTTTCTTGCAAACGTTTCATTACCCAATTAGGTAACATTGTCAGTGCTGGAAGGAAGGGGTGTTTGTGGAGAGGAGGAAGAGGAGGCATGTGGCATCCTTGGTGCTCTCTGAGCTGCATTGTTTCCTCGCAGACATTTCATTACCCAACTAAATAACACCATCCGTTCTTTCCTCGAGAAGAACCAGAAAAAGTGGGCCAAGCCAAACCATATCCCAGGGAAGATTTGCAGAACTTATTTTACCTTCAAAGTGGAGACTGGCGACTGGGCAAATGTAGAAGACGGACAGCCACAGAGAAACTATAGAGGAGAAGAAAAGGAAAATGAAACCACCAAGAAAAACACAAGAGAGAGAGAGAGAGAGAGAGAGAGAGAGGGAGGGAGGGAGGGAGGGAGAGAGAGAGAGAGAGAGAGAATAGAGGAGAAAATTAAAAAGTGAGCAGGAAGAATCGGGATTTCTCACCGCCGACGAAAGAAGGGCCCACTTGAACAGAAACCGAGGCAGAAAGTGAGGCGACGTGAAGCCTCTGTGGAGAACCTACCCCGGGGAAGTCTCTTTTGGTGATCGTTTCAATTTCTGGACTTTCCCTTCTGGCAAAAATGGCTCCTAAAAGGGGAAATGGATCCGAGTATGGTGCAAGTGAAGCTGTTTGCAACGATGTGATGGAAGGGTGGGACGCAGGGGTGGGGCTGCTGGGGGTTCTCAGGGGTTCGTGAGAACCTCTAGCTAGGATTCTGTGCAGTTCGGAGAGCCCCCAAATCCTACCCCCGGGAGCATGAGGAACAGCTCAACACAAGCAAGCCAAGTTTGCTCTGCTCATGTGCAGGATCTAAGGAGCGCATGAAATCACGCTCCCTCTGGTCCACGGAAAAGTTGTTTTCCGAGGAACTGGTCCCTGGTGCCCAAAAGATTGGAGACCTTTGGTTTAACCAAATCTAGTATCTATCTCCTGCCGTTCTCTCCAGCTACCAGTCCCATCACATCCATGGATTGCATCAGTCAAAGACTACCTTCTAATGCAGGGGTCACCAACCTTTCGGACCTCAGGGACCACTAAATTCATAATTTTAAATCCCGCGGACCACTAATATGAGCTACTTAATGACCGGCTGGGTGGACATGGCTAGGTGGTCATGGGACTGGGTGGGCGTGGCCAACTTGATGTCACTCACATCGAGGGGCACCTCGCCAGCCTCTACTCACTCCTCCCTTCCCAGCCACTCCTCGTCTGCCCGCCCGGGCTCCTTAGGGCCCCAACAGGAAGCAGTTGTTGGAGCTAAGCAACCACCAGGAGAAAGAGTTGGCAAAACAGCTCAGTTCAGATTGGATCTGGCCGAGGAGGAGGCTCAGCAGAAGCACCTCACTGAGGACTAGGAGCATAGGCTTTCCAAGCAGAGGAGTGCAAGGCCAGGGTACCGGCGCCTGGAGGCTCAGCGGGCTGAGATGGTCAGCCAATTCCAGGCCACGATGCAGTCCCACTGGAACGAGGCTCTCCGGCTCTTCGCCACCAGCGGCTCTTCCCTCCAGCCTTCGCCCAAAGCCCCCCACCAGGAGGCCGAAGCAGACCCCAAGTCGGAATTTCTGCCCCCCTCCGACCCCCACAAAAAGACCCCGAAGGGGGAGACTCTCTGCAGCAACACAAACGTTCACTGCACGTATCTGTCCCGGGGGGCGTAATTTGAGGACCCTTGATTTAGTGCAATATAAAAAATGCAAATAATTTTTCTGCAGGCCACCAAAATTTTCTCGCAGACCACCAGTTGGTGACCGCTGATCTAATGGAAGTCCCATCTTTCTCCATCCTGGCTCCCACCCTGGGGGACACCATCCCACCAGCTAAAAGTATGGAATTCAAAGATGGCCTTGAAGGACAACGTTTAATCAACCTTGGCAAGTTGTGTAGAACTAAACAGAATTATTCCCTTGCCGTCAATCCATCAATGCTTAACACATTGTAAGCGGCCCTGAGTCTCCGGAGAAGGGCGGCATATAAATCAATTTTTTTTTTAAAAAAAATCCAACATCCAATGCAGGACAAAAATAAAATAAAATAAAATTTCACTGCCTTTTTGACTTCCCAATCTAATCCAGCATTCCTGGTTTGTTTGGTTTTTTCCTACTGGTCTCTCATCCCAGCACAAGCCAGCGTCTTGTTGGATAGCAAAGCTAAGGTCAGCTACAAAGAAGTTTTCTAAAACAGGATAGTTTAGATTCCAAATTGTGGAATAGTGATCTCGGTGCCTGTATTCGTGTAGATCCCATAATCCAGTGTCAGATGGCAGGGACTGGAAGATGGGCCTTTTCTGCGGTGCCCCTGCTCTATGAAACAGCCCCCTCCCTTCAGAGATTAGATGGCCTTAACCCTGTTAGCTTTTCATAATGCCCTAAAAACAGGGGTGAAATCCAGCAGGTTCTGGAGAACCGGTAGCAGAAATTTTGAGCAGTGCAGAGAACCGGCAAATACCACCTCTGGCTGGCCCCTGAGTGGGGTGGGAATGGGGATTTTGCAATATTCTTCCCTTGGAGTGGAGTGGGAATGGAGATTTTGCTGTATCCTTCCTTTGGAGTGGGGTGGGAATGGGGATTTTGCAATATCCTTCCCTTAGAGTGGAGTGGAAATGGAGATTTTGCAATATCTTTCCCCCGGAGTGGGGAGGAAATGGAGATTTTGCTGTATCCTTCCTTTGGAGTGGGGTGGGAATGGAAATTTTGCTGTATCCTTCCCTTGGAGTGGGGTGGGAATGGAGATTTTGCAATATCCTTCTCCCTGGAGTGGGGAGGGAATGGAGGTTTTGCAATATCCTTCTCCCTGGAGTGGGGAGGGAATGGAGATTTTGCTGTATCCTTCCCTTGGAGTGGGGTGGGAATGGAGATTTTGCAATATCCTTCCCTTAGAGTGCAGTGGAAATGGAGATTTTGCAATATCTTTCCCTTGGAGTGGGGTGGGAATGGAGATTTTGCTGTATCCTTCCCCTGCCACTCCCACCAAGCCACAACACGCCCACCAAGCCACACCCATAGAACCGATAGTAAAAAATTTTGGATTTCACCACTGCCTAAAAACCTGGTTATATCCTTGTACCTGAGTTACTGAATATGTCAAGGGCCCCATTTCCTAGCACTACTGCTAACTGGCTAAGTATCTATGTGTATTTAATTCGGATGTTTCTATTTTATTGTTTTAAAATGTTTTTAGTATTTTAATTGTAATTTTTAAAAAAATTGTAACTCACCCAGACTGAGATGGGCAGCAATAGAAATGGGGTGGATGGATGGAGGGGGGGGGGGGGGGGGGGGTGGTGAATGAACGAATGAACAAATAAATGAACTGAATCCCCATCACGGATGGAATTGTACCAACTGCATTCTGCCACAGAAGACATGGGCTAACATTTTATCAGAAAAATAGCTTTGAAACAGGCTACAGGTCCAGAAACACAGAGCATTAGGTCAGCTGGTCAGAGGAAGGGAAAGCTTAAGGGGATAAATAAAAGATAAAGTGAAAAACCACTTCGAGTAGCAGCTCCACTGAGAGTGACTTCCTAAATTAATGGCCTGTAAACTTTTTTAAATCGTATGCCTCAAAAAAAAATTGAGCACCCCCAATTTCCATATGGTTATTCGATTTATAAATTATATATACATTCTACTGTTGAAGGCCCTGCCCTCGATCATTAATTTCTTAACTGGAGTATCCCAAACCATCTTGGCTGAAGAAAGGTTTATCCAGAACTCACTCACTCACTTTCTTTCTTTCTTTCTTTCTTTCTTTCTTTCTTTCTTTCTTTCTTTCTTTCTTTCTTTCTTTCTCTTTTTTCTTTCCTTCCTTCCTTCCTTCTTTCTTCTTTCTTTCTTTCTTTCTCTCATTCTCTCTTTCTCTCTCTCTCATTCTTTCTTTCTTTAACCCTTTCTTTAAGGAAGGAGGAAGGGAGGGAAGGAAGGAAGGAATGAAAGAACGAAGGAAGTTTCCAAAATAGAATAGAATAGAATAGAATAGAATAGAATAGAATAGAATAGAA
>WNWU01000067.1:3504758-3519477 GCA_012654045.1 Ptyas mucosa
ACATTTTATTTAAGTTATTTTATATTTTATTTATTTTACATTTTATTTAAGTTATTTTATATTTTATTTATTTTATATTTTGTTTAAGTTATTTTACATTTTACTTAAGTTATTTTATATTTTATTTAAGTTATTTTATATTTTATTTATTTTACATTTTGTTTAAGTTATTTTATATTTTATTTATTTTATACATTTTATTTAAGTTATTTTATATTTTGTTTAAGTTGCTTTATATTTTATTTTATGCTGTCCATCTCGCTGTCCAAAGCAACTCTTTCAGCTTTACCTGAATTATGACCGGCTGCCCTGGTTTTTTGCGGTAGAAAAGTCCTTTTACATCAAATTCCGGCGTCAGGGTGTTCTTCAGCACCGGTGATCGGATTTTCTCCCCTTCGCACTTTATGATCACATAAGGATCCACTCCTGAGGACGAGGGAAACAAAAGGAACTGTCACCTCATGTTTCCTGCTCCTCTTAAGTAAGTAAGCCTGTCCTGTCTTCTTGATTCTTAAATTCCTTCCTTAAAATTCGCACAATAATTGCATGACCAGTTTCCAAAATCCTCCAAATATCTCTGTATGCCCTTCGGCCAAACGTCTTCTACCACTATGAGGAACGTAAGAGGTGAAGGAGAGATTCCACCAATAGAAAAAAAATATTTGTAGCTCGGGGTTGAACTGTGGGGTTCTTGATGCTCTCTTGAGCTTGGTTGTTTTCTTGCAGACGTCTCATGACCCAACTAGGTAACATCCTCAATGCTAGAAGGGAGTGGGGTTTGCTCCTGTTTAGATGCAAGAAGCTTGCTTGCAAAGAGCAAATCTCACTCCCTTCTAGCATTGAGGATGTTACCTAGTTGGGTCATGAGACGTCTTCAAGAAAACAACCAACCTCAGAGAGCATCAAGGACTCCACAGTTGTCCTCTTCCTCCACCAGATGTTTCAACTACTTAGAACAGTGTTTCTCAGCCTTGGTGACTTGAAGATGGGCGGACTTCAACTCCCTGAATTCTCAACCTTCTCAAGCTTAACAACTTGAAGATGGGTGGACTTCAATTCCTGAATTCTCAACCTTGGTGACTTGGAGATGGGTGGACTTCAACTCCCCAAATTCTCAACCTTCTCAACCTTAACAATTTGAAGATGGGCGGACTTCAACTCCCCAAATTCTCAACCTTCTCAACCTGAACAACTTGAAGATGGGTGGACTTCAACTCCTGAATTCTCAACTTTCTCAATCTGAACAACTTGAAGATGGGTGGGCTTCAACTCCCCAAATTCTCAACCTTCTCAAACTTAACAACTTGAAGATGGGTGGACTTCAACTCCCTGAATTCTCAACCTTCTCAACCTTAACAACTTGAAGATGGGTGGACTTCAACTCCTGAATTCTCAATTCTCAACCTTGGTGACTTGAAGATGGGTGGACTTCAACTCCCCGAATTCTCAACCTTCTCAACCTTAACAATTTGAAGATGGGTGGCCTTCAACTCCTGAATTCTCAACTTTCTCAACCTTCAACTTGAAGATGGGTGGACTTCAACTCCTGAATTCTCAACCTTGGTGACTTGAAGATGGGTGGACTTCAACTCCCAAACTCTGGGAGTTGAAGGCCTCTCATCTTCAAGTCAAGAAGGTTGAGAATTCTGGGTGTTGAAGCCCACCCCTCTTCAGGTCACCAAGTTTGAGAAACACTGACTTAGAAGAAGACACCTATTTCCCTTCTCTTTGATCATGGTTGGAGTGAAACCAATATTGACACCTTCTTCAGCGCCTTTGTTCTTCAGCCCGGAAGCCGAGATGACATAGACCTGGGACACCAATTGGGGATAGCCACATATTCCACTCCAGCAGGTGTGAGGGGGCTCGTCCAAGGTCAGTTCTCTGGAGAAAGAAGATGAAAAACCCAAGAGATATCAGATATTTCAAAGACCAGGAAAAGAACCTCCTTTAGAAGCAAGGACCCAACTGTTGTAGTCTGCCAGCAGCCTGCGGAGTTGGTAGCAGAGTCAAACAGTGAGGAGGCTGGGGAGGACCATGGGCCACTCCTGGAGTCTGGGGAAGGCTCAGACGAGGGCTCTGCGTCTGAGGCAGAGAAAGGGCCATCTGTGAGGTACGGGCTGCCTCCGGAGCCTCCAGAGTTGGACTCAGCAAGGCAGAGGAACAGGGGGAGCCTGTTCCCAGTGCGCGCATGCGCAGAGCCGCCAGAAGGCAAGAACAGCTATAACGAAAGTGACGACTCGGGAGTAGGGCTGGGAGATGATTGGTCCCTCCCATAAGACTTAAAAGAGGAGCAAAGGCACGTGAGCTTTTGTAGGAAGCAACGTTTGTTCTTTTGGTTCAGCTTAAAGCCTGAAGCTCTGTTTGATTCTGGACTCCGTGGGGCTTTGCCAAGTAGGTCTTTGGCAGTTTGTCAAGGAAGATAAAGGTGGGCAATTATCCTGAAGGACTTCTCCCGAAGGATTTTTTGCAACTAATTGGGACTCAGCTGTGAATGAACGTAATTCACAGCTGTTGCAATAAAAGGGGTTTTGGGGACTATTCATCTGTTTTAAGGACTCAGGAAGCCTAGGTTACAACAGCAACCAGGCCAACCTTCACGCACAATCAAACGAAAAGCAGCTCTGAATTGTAGCTAAACAAGATAAGAAACTGTAAAATGCAAAGAGGAACTGGGGTGGACTTAACACAACATGCGTAACCGGATCGATGAAAGACCGAGGGACTGCATTCGCACGACACAAGTAGTTTTAACCCTGGTTAGGTTTTTGTGGCTTATCCAAATTCTAACCAAACCTACGTTTGCACGTAGACAATAATTTAGGTGAATTTGGAGAACCAGTTTTGTGAATGTGGTGAAGGTCCTGAGTCAATATGTCAAGAGAATTCATGACTGGCAGAGACATGGAAACAAGGTCAGCCAATGAATAGGCATAGCAACTGGGTCAGCCAATGGGGACTGTTTGGAAACTGAAACAGTATTTGCTGGAGACGGCTAGGAGCCTGGGCGTGGCTTAGGCTTAGGTCAGCGATGGCTAACCTTTTTGTCGTCGCATGCCAAAAGCAGGGGGAGCGCAGGGGGGGGGTCACACACGCACGTGCCCACACCCATAATTCAACCCTCCCCCACCCTGCCCCCCCTGCACATGCGCACATACACTCCCCGCGCCCCGTTTTGGCTTTAGCAGACCCTACTTGAAGCCTCCGGAAGCCGGAGGGCCCGGTGACTTCCGGTGGGCCCGGAAGGCCTGTTTTTCATCCTCCCCACGCTCCAGAGGCTTTCTTGGAGTCTGGGGAGGGCAAAAACGGCCTTCCTCACCCCTCGGAGGCCCTCCAGAGGCTGAAAACACCCTCCCAGAGCCTCCGCATGAGCCCTGATCTGGCATCCAAAACGGGCTGCGTGGAGATTCCTGGGAGGGGTGGCATGGGCGAGGCCAGCCGAAAATCAGCTGGCCGGTGCACGCATGCATGCTGGAGCTGAGCTAGGGCAACGGCTCCCCTGCCTGAAGATACGGCTCCTGTGCTACCTGTGCCACGCGTGCCATAGGTTCCCCATCACGGGCTTAGCTTAACTGCCCTGTATAGAGGAGGTCCTTTTTGTCTGTATTAAGCTCTGAGCTCTAAAAGTAAACTAACCAGACTGCTGAATTGAAACTGAAAACTGTTCTTTCCTCTGCTGCCGGCATTGTATGTGTTATTTTATATATAAAGAGAAGTTAATGAATCCTGCTGAATCAGATACCTTTGCGTGCTTTGATTTTTGCCAACAAACTCTGACACAATTATGTGTTAATTATATATTGATGGCTGTGACAGGCCTCCAAGCAAGATTTACACATTTCAGCTGCTGCAAGTTTGTTGGATTGCACGAAGCCGTACCCTCGTGTCCTTTTCTTTTTTTCCCCTTTTATTTAGATTTATATACCGCCCTACTCCCGAAGGACTCAGGGCGGTGAACAGACACAAAATAAAATATGTAATTCAAAAGTTAAACCATCAATAAAACCAAATTAAATAATTTAGCCTGAATAATTAAAATCCCAATAATTTAAAAACAGATTAGAAATTTCAATTTTTAAATTTTTTTTAAAAAAGAAACAGGGAAGAGGTTAGGCCAGGCCGGCTTGCGGAAACAGGAGAGTCTTAAGCGCACGGCGGAAGGTGCGCAGATCCGGGATCTTCCGTATCTCCGGGGGGAGCTCGTTCCAGATAGTGGGTGCCCCCACAGAGAAGGCCCTCCCCCGGGGGCCGCCGACATTGTTTGGCCGACAGCACCCGGAGGAGCCCCTCTCTGGGAGAGCGTACCGGCCGGTGGGAGGTTGTTTGTGGTAGAAAGTGGTCCCGTAATGCCCTCCCGACACAATTTTAAATGCTGCTCTTTGAAAATTCGGATCTTCTCAAACCCTATTATTAATATCCCAACTTGGTTGGATATCCCAACCATCTCAGGGAATGTCCACGGGAAGGTCAAAAAGGTTGAGGTGATGGGTACAACCGGTGCCTGGCATCTTAGCATTTTTGGATCCCCGTGAAACCCCCCATCACCCACCCCACTCTGTCTGGTTTCTACAGTCTGAGCTGTTTCTAGAAAGGCTTCGTTGCTGTACAATTTAGCAAGAAAAAAAAATAGAAGTACAGTAGGTAAAGATATTCATACATAGGTATAAAAAGTTTCTTGCATGAGATAGGAAGGAAGGAAGGAAGGAAGGAAAGGATGGAAGGAAGGAAAAGGGGGAAGGAAAGAAATAGAAGAGGAAGAAGGGAGGAAAGGAAGGAAGGAAGGAAAGGAAGGAAGGAAAGAAAAAGGGGAAGGAAAGAAATAGAAGGGGAAGAAGGGAGGGAAAGAAAGAAGGAAGGAAGGAAGGAAAGGAAGGAAAAGGGGAAGGAAAGAAATAGAAGGGGAAGAAGGGAGGGAAGGAAGGAAAGGAAGGAAGGAAGGAAAGGAAGGAAAAGGGGGAAGGAAAGAAATAGGGGAAGAAGGGAGGGAAGGAAGGAAAGGAAGGAAGGAAGGAAAAGGGGGAAGGAAAGAAATAGAAGGGGAAGAAGGGAGGGAAAGAAAGAAAGAAGGAAGGGAGGGAGAAAGGAAGGAAAGGTGGAAGGAAAGAAATAGAAGGAGGAAGAAGGAAAGGGAGGGGAGGAGGGAGGGGAGGAGGAAGGAAGGAAGGAACAAAAGGGGGGAAGGAAAGGAATAGAAGGGGAAAGAGGGAGGGAGGGAGGGAGGGAGGGAGGGAAGGAAGGAAAGGAAGGAAGGAAGGAAGGAAGGAAGGAAGGAAGGAAAGAAAGAAGAGAATATGAAGGGAAAGGAAGGGAAGATCAAATGCCTCCCAGATGGTAAGAAAACATCATGAGGCAGTGAATTCCAAAGGTGATTTCTACACTGTGCCAAGTAACCCCTTTTTCTGATTCCCCTGATCTGCTCCCACCCAACCTCTTTCGAAGGGAAGACGGAGGGGAGCCCCCTTGGTCCTTACTGGAAGTCAGAAGGCACGTCTGTGAACTGCCTGAGCAGGAACTTGGTCACATGGCCAGCCTCGAAAGTGGACGGTATGATGACATAGCGACCCTCTTTCAGGTCCGTCCTCAGGAAGACACTACGAGAATTGATGTAGATGGAGCTGGCGGCCTTGGTCTGTAGGGTGTGCATTCGATACGTCCGGTTGAGTTCCACCTAGGTGTAATAAAAAAAAAATCAGAGAAGGAATTAGGAAAAGGATTATGTCTGGGTTTTTCAACCTTGACGACTTGAAGATGGGTGGACTTCAACTCCCAGAATTCTCATCTTTCTCAACCTTGGTGAGTTGAAGATAGATGGGCTTCAACTCCCAGAATTCTCACCTTCTCAACTTTTCTCAACCTTGGTGACTTGAAGATGGGAGGACTTCAACTTCCAGAATTCTCAACCTTTCTCAACTTTTCTCAACCTTGGTGACTTGAAGATGGGAGACTTCCAACTCCCAGAATTCTCAACTTTTCTCAACCTTGGTGACTTGAAGATGGGAGGACTTCAACTCCCAGAATTCTCACCTTCTCAACTTTTCTCAACCTTGGTGACTTGAAGATGGGACGATTTCAACCCCGAGAATTTTCAACCTTTCTCCATTTTAATGACTTGCAGATAGGAGGACTTCAACTCCCAGAATTCTCAACTTTTCTCAACTTTGACTACTTGAAGATGGGACGATTTCAACACCCTGAATTCTCAAACTTTCTCAACTTTGACTACTTGAAGATGGGATGATTTTAACTCCCAGAATTCTCACCACCTCAACTTTTCTCAACCTTGGCGACTTGAAGATAGGTGGACTTCAACTCCCAGAATTCTCAACTTTCTCAACCTTTCTCAATTCTGGGAGCTGAAGTCCACCCATCTTCAAGTGGCCATGTTTGAAAAACACAGCTCTCCAGTTAGAACCAGAACGGTCCATTCTGGCCACCTCCAAACATCTAACAAGAAGTTGGTCATCAAAGCTTACCTTGAAGATGTCGAATCCTATGGCGAGGTTTTCTCCCTTCCCTTCCTTCTGGCTGGCCCGTTTGGGCTTTTGCTGGATGCAAACCAATACTTCGTCCTCTGCTTTCTTCACATCAAAAATGTACTGGGTGAAAAAGAGAAGCACACAATGATCAGATCTCTGAAGTCAGTCAGGTCAACAAAACGAGGAGGAAAAGAATGTTAGAAGGTATAACAACATGGCTGGGGAATTCTGGGAGTTGAAGTCCACATATCTTAAACTTGCCAAGGTTGGAAAACATTGTTCTAATGCAGAGGTATCAAACTCAATGCCCGGCGGCCAGATCTGGTCACAGGGTGCTTAAATCTGGCCCGTGGAGCTGGCCTGGAAATACCCAAGGACCGGCCCACGGTGACTGCTGGCTAAAACGGGCCACGGGGTGGCCACATGTGGCTCCCTCTGTGGCCCATTTTTGGCCTCCAAGGCCTCCTGCAGCACTCTGCCGCAGTGGTGAAATGTAAAATTTGTTACTACCGGTTCTGTGGGTGTGGTTGGGGGGGGGGGGGTTAATGTGACTGAGTGGGTGTGGCCAATTTTTTTTTAACTTTTAAAACTATTTTTTCTACAACCTCTTCAGCCGATTTTTTGTAAAAAAAGATGCTTTTAAAAGCCTCTGACGATCCCAGCCGAGTTGCCTGATCGTCAGAGGCTTTTTTTTTTTACTTTTAAAAGCATTTTTTCGGCCGAAGAGGTTGTAGAATAAATGCTTTTAAAAATAATTTTTAAAAAGCCTCTGATGATCGCATGGCTCAGCTGGGCATGGGGAGCGGGAGGAGGGGCAGGGATTTTTGCTACCAGTTCTCCGAACTGCCTGCTACCATCGCTACCGGATCGGACGATCCGGTCTGAACTGGGAGCATTTCACCCCTGCTCTGCCGGCCAAAAATGGGCCGCACATTTTTGGCCGGCAGAGTGCTGGGGGAGGCCGTGGAGGGTGAAAACGTGCCTTGTGGGGGCCTCCATGTGCTCCATTTTGGCCAGCAGGGTGCTGCCGGAGACATCCGTCTCATCTCTCCCTCCCTCCCCTCCTCCTGCTCCCGCCAGCCCACGGAGGAGAACTACAATGCTGATCCGGCCCTCAAAGAAATCCGGTTTCACACACACACACACACACACACACACACACACACACACACACACCCAGCTCTAATGCCTTTCTCGATCTCTCTCTTGACCTCCCTACCTGGGGGTTTTGCAAGAAAGTATCCCTGTTGTTGATGCAGCCTCCGCAACGGTTCTTCAAGGGGTCTTCGTGCCGCGTCCAGGCGCCCTTCAGGACCGCTTCTTCCCACGTCTTATGGATGCTCAGGTAGGACGTGTTGATCAGGCGGCATTTGATGATGTCGGTGAAGTACGTACAGAAGTCATCAAAGGCCATCCTAGGAAAAAGGAGGACCGGATATCCGATTCTGGAATATCTCACCTTTCATTGCTCTATGTAGGTCATCTTTCCTTGGCTACCCAAAGTGGATCCTGTATTCAAAAGCTTGCAGTTATCTTCTTTCGTGGGTCCAGAAGGAAAACACGCATTTTCCCTGTGCTTTCCCTAAGAAATACTCCAGTTGGATTTATTTTAAACACACAACTCACCTAAAATGTACTGAAATTTGCCTGCGATTTGGCAGGCAAATTCAAATTCCACCAGGCTCAAGGTGGACTCAGCCTTCCATCCTTCTGAGGTGGGTACAATGAGGACCCAGATTGTTGGGGGCAAGAGGCTGACTCTGTAATTCGCTTAGAGAGGGCTGGAGGGCTATTGCTATTTTCCTTTTTTCTTTCCTTCCTTCCTTCCTTCCTTCCTTCCTTCCTTCCTTCCTTCCTTCCTTCCTTCCTTCCTTCCTTCCTTCCTAAAGGTTGACTCAGCCTTCCATCCTTCCAAGGTGGGTAAAATGAGGACCCAGATTGTGGGGGCAATAAGCTGACTCTGTAAATCACTTAGAGAGGGCTGGAAAGCACTGTGAAGCGGTATATAAATGCTATTGCCCTTCCTTCCTTCCTTCCTTCCTTCCTTCCTTCCTTCCTTCCTTCCTTCCTTCCTTTCCTTCCTTCCTTCCTTCCTTCCACCCATCTATCCATGGTGTACATGGTTAGAATGCAGTCTTGCATGCTAACTTTGCCCACTGCCAACAATTTGGTATTAACCAGCTCAAGGTTGACTCAGCCTTCCATCCTTCTGAGGTGGGTAAAATGAGGACACAGATTGTTGGGGGAAAGAGGCTGACTCTGTAAACTGCTTAGAGAGGGCTGGAAAGCACTGTGAAGCGGTATATAAGTCTAAGTGCCCTTCCTTCCTTCCTTCCTTCCTTCCTTCCTTCCTTCCTTCCTTCCTTCCTTCCTGTTAGAAGGTAGTACTGCAGGCGAATTCTGCTGACTGCCAGCAGTTTGATCCTAACCAGCTCAAGGTTGACTCAGCCTTCCATCCTTCCAAGGTGGGTAAAATGAGGACCCAGATTGTTGAGGGAAAGAAGCTGACTCTGTAAACCGCTCGGAGAGGGCTGGAAAGCACTGTGAAGCGGTATGTGAGTCTAAGGGCTATTGCTAAGTGCTAAAACTAAAACATACAATGAACTGTTGCTGGAACTGGATTTGTCTAGTTTAATGAAAAGAAGGACTAAGGGAGACATGATTGCAGTCTTCCAATATCTCAGGGGCTGCCCCAAAGAAGAGGGAGTCAAGCTATTCTCCAAAGTACCTGAGGGCAGGACAAGAAGCAATGGATGGAAACTCATCAAGGAGAGAAGCAATTTAGAACTAAGGAGGAATTTCCTGACAGTAAAAACAATTAACCGGTGGAGCACCTTGTCTCCAAAAGTTGTGAATGCTCCAACACTGGAAGTTTTTAAGAAGATGTTGGATAACCATTTGTCCGGAAGGGAATAGGGAGGAGGATTAGAAGACTTCAAAGACTGTTCAGGAGACCCTCAACCATTTCAGACAAATGGTTGTCCAATCTCTTCTTGAAAATTTCCAGTGTTGGAGCATTCACAGCTTCTGGAGACAAGTCGTTCCACTGGTTAATTGTTCTCACTGTCAGGAAATTTCTCCTTAGTTCTAAGTTGCTTCTCTCCTTGATTAATTTCCACCCATTGCTTCTGGTCCAGACTTCAGGTGCTTTGAAGAATAGGGTTAGGGTTCCTCTCTGTTGACACCCCTCAAGCATTGGAAGACTGCTGTCAAGTGAGCCCTAGATGTGTCATTCTAGATGGACACCCTGGATGTGGCCATGAAATCAAGCAGAAGCTGATGTCAGGGTTCCTACGGATGCCCTAATTAAATCATGAGCCTCGAGCCAAACTTCAAAAGAAATCCAAGTATTCATGTCTGCACGTTCCCAAGTGAAGCCAGCTCTGACCCTATGTCATTTACGCTCCAATTATGACCCTGTTTCCCTCCCTTCACCCAGGGCGTGTCATCAATCACATTCCCAACAGAGCAATTTCCCGGATTGTAGAGGTCACTCCCCCCTGGCTGCTGTAGGTAACCCTGGGTTACAGCCTTGAGAGAGATAAGCGTGGAACGTGCATCTGTTTTTTGCTGCTGTGAAGTTTCACCACTTTCCCATTCTCCCCTGGCTTATGGCAACTTGAGAGCAGGCCAGGGATGCTTTGCGAGTTGACAGCTGAATTTGATTGGAAAAACATCTTGTTTTTCACGGTGGAAAGCTCTGCCAGCATATTGCCTAAGATCGATTCACCAAACTTTAATTTTCTTTGCACACCAGGGATGCTCACCAAAACTCTCCATCGTCCTCCACGGTCATTCCGAGTTTCTCTCGTTCACTGGTGCTGACTTTCTGCCATTCCTCTGAGCTGGAAAAAGAAAAATAAGATTTTGGGATGGTGAGAACACATTGGTGCCATGAAGGGCGGGCTTCAAATAATTTAACAACCGGTTCTCTGCCCAACTGCTGGGAAGGCGTGGCCATGTTGGGCGTGGCCTAGTCGGCCTCCTGCACCACCCTTGGAGCAAAAACAGGCCGCGGGGCCCCCATTTTCCCCCCTCCTGGGCTCTGGAGGCTCTCTAGAGGCCAGAAACGGGCCTGTTTCCGGCCTTCCGGAGCCTCCGGGAGGCCTGTTTTTCACCCTCCCCGAGGCTCCGCACAGGCCCTGCACTCACCTGGATCCAAAACGGGCCGCATGGGAACTCCTGGGAGGGGAGGGGAGGGGTGGGGCTAGGGAGTTGTCAGAACTACCTGTTGCGGCTCCAACCCCCGAGCCCATCATATCGGAGGAAGAAGGCTCCGAACATGAAGGAGAGGAGCCGGCCAGGCCTCCCTCTCCCGGCCCCTCCTCTCTGGCAATTCCTCAGGTGTCGGCCGAAGGAGAGGAGATTGGCCAGGAGCCAGGTGTCTCCGATCTGTCGGAGAGTGATGAGGGAGACAAGTTGTGGCTGGATCCACGCCAGCGTCGGCGTGCTAAACGGTCACAGCAGATGAGGAGGCGTGCCAGAGATTGAGCTGAGTCACTGGACCACACCCCACAGGCTATATAAGGGAGGGTGATGGCCATTCCAGCTCTGTGACGGACAAAGCAAAAACTCTGGCGAGTCACTTGCACTTCTGGACGAACAACGCCTCATCTGCTGTGGGTTTCTGTTACTGGACTACCTCAAACTGTCTGTATTTTGGTGTTATCTGGTGGAGGAACAACCCCTCCTTCTTGGAGTAAAAGCTCTTGGCAGGCAGCTGCTGCGTTGCTGCCAAGTTTTGATAACGAACCTTTGACTGTTTTGGAACAATTATTTAACCCTTTGGGGTGGGTGTTTGTGCGTGTGGGAGACGGGGACAGAACACTACCGGGTTGCCAAACCGGATGTAAAATTAACATGTAAAATTGGCTGAACCAATGCGAACCAGCTGAATACCACCCCTGGAGCCATGTCAGTAATTCTGCATTCTGAGAACAAGCCTATACATTTAGTCCTCGACTTACAGCCATTCATTTAGCGACTGTACAAAGTGAGCAATGAAAAAAGTCACTTATGACCGTTCCTCACAGTTACGACCATTGCAGCATTTCCCCAAAATCGAGTGATCAAAATTCAGGCACTTAGTTTGATCTCTATCTTTCAGGTTTTTTGTTAATTTATCTGCTTCCGCACAGTCCAAAATCTTCTTTATTATTGTTTCCTCTGATGGGGTATTTTTGTCTTTCCAGAGTTGGGGAAATGATAGAGACCAAACGCAAACTTGTTTATCTTGGGAAAAACTGTATATCTGGCTATCGAAGAGAAAATCACAACCCAAATTAGATTAGGAGTTGTATTTACTGAAAACTTTAGGTTATACAATTGAAGTGAGGTCGGATAGACCTGACTGATTTGTAAATTTGAACTTGTTTGTTCTGTCTCCCCCGGAATACAACATAGATCTATTGTATCAAATACCATGTATATATGTTCTTTGTTTTGTTGTTCTGTTTGTCATTTGTATGGTGCATTGTTTCTTTTTTAATGACAAATGTAAATAAAGATTATTCTTTTAAAAACAAAAAATCCAGGGACTTAGCAACTGGTATGTATCTAGGACAGCTGCAGCATCCCAAGGTCATATGATCACCAGTCGTGGTCACGATTTCACTTAACAACTAAAGTGATTCGCTTAACAACCGACTTCCATTTGGGCTACGTGGTTGTGATTTGCAATCTCCCCTGACTGGCTTCTAACAAGCAAAGTCAACTGGGGAAGCCTGATTTGTTTAATGACGTGATTCATTTAACATGGCAAAACGGTGACTTTGGGCCAAAAAGCCATGTGGGTAACTTTGGGCCAATCACCAGGAGACGGTGAGTTCTAGTCCCACCTTAGACATGAAAAGCGGCTGGGTGACTTTGGGCCAATCACTAGGAGGCAGGGAGTTCTGGTCGCAATTTAGGCATGAGAGCCATCTGGGGGACTTTGGACTTATCACCAGGAGACGGTGAGTTCTAGTCCCACCCAAGTCATGGAAGCCAGCTGAGTGACTTTGGGTCTATCACCAGGAGATGGTGAGTTCTAGTCCTGCCTTTGCTATGAAAGCCAGCTGAGTGACTTTGGGCCTATCATCAGGAGACAGTGAGTTCTAATCCCGCCCAAATCATAAAAGCCATCTGGTTGACTTTGGGCCAGTCCATCTCTCTCAGACCATCCCACCTCACAGGGTTATTGTGAGGAAAATAGGCATATATCTTACATATATTTGCCGCCTTGAGCTGTTTGTAAAAATAATAAAGACAGGTTATAAACAAACAAAATTGAGCGTTGCGGTAGCCTAGAGGTGGAGCTCTCGCCTCACAATCATAAGGCTGTGAGTTCGATCCTAGGTAGAGGCTGATATTTCTCTCTCTGGGCACAATGAGAATGTATCTGCTGAACAAAACTCCGCATTGGCGTCAGGAAGGGCATCCGGCCAGTAAACACTCAGCTCCATTCAGCTGCCCAGACTCCACCCCGCAAGGGATTATGGGGGGGGGGGCATTAAAAGAGGATGATGATGATGATAAATAAACAAAATTAAAATAAACCTTCTTAGTAAGCAAGAACAACATTCCCCAAGCTGCGTTTGTGCCCGCATGAGAAAGAAGAAAACATGTGCGCATGTGGACGGACGGTGCCCCAGCCAGACTTACGTGTCGCTCCAAGGGCCGTTCCACTCTCGCTCCCCCCAAGGGTTCCTCAACCGGATCATGTCCAGCTTTTCGGACTTGAAGAAGGCCAGCAAGCCGTGGCCAAGGCGGACTTTCCGGACGTCGGTGACTGCATAGGCGTGGCCTTTGACCAAGCCACAGTCCAGTCGTGCTTCCATATCGGCGGCTGACACGGCCTTGAAAAGAGAACGCATGAATTCGGTGTTTTAGGGTAGAACACTTGATTTAAAAATTGATTTTTGAGACCCTGGTCAAGAAACTCTGGCAATAAAATACAGACATGGTTGGAAAAAATGACAAGAAAACATATAGACTTTAAACCAGAGATTTGTTTTTTTTTATTAGGGATGGTGCCAGAAACATATAATAGAGAATTGAGATATTTGATTGTGAATTTGTGAAAATTCAAACACAAATAGAATTGTCCACAAACACAAATAGAATTGTGTTTGCTAAAAATTGGAAAAATGAGAGAGTGAACTCAAGATGAGCTCAAAATGAGCTCAAGATGAAGTTATTAGGAAGATTATGGAATGTGCTGAAATGAGTAAATTGACATTTGAAATTAGAGAGCAGGAAGATAAACAATATTGTAAGAGATGGGATTTATTTTATCAATGGCTAGAGAATAAAACATGGAAATGAAATAGAAATGAATGTTATAATACAATATCTGAAAATAATTTTTAAGAAACGATAAAGCCATAGTTAATTTGAAATTAGAGAACAGGAAGATAAACACTATTGTAAGAGATGGGATTTATTTTATCAATGGCTAGAGAATATAACATGGAAATGAAATAGGAAATAAGAAATGAATGTTATAATACAATATCTGAAAATAATTTTTAAGAAACGATAAAGCCATAGTTAATTAAATGACAAATGAGGCTACTTATTAATCTGATAACATGAGAAATTAGACAATTAGTTAATTCTGAATATGGGGATGAAGCACAAAAGACTTGTAACCGAGTTTGCAATTGTAATGGATGATGGATTTATGTTTTATGTTTTGTTTAAAAATAAAAAAAAATCTATAATAAAAAATAAATAAACTCTGGAAAGGATGCTCAAGTTGGTGAAATATGGGGAGACATGGATGGTCTTTAGAGGAAAAGTGGCAAGCCTCCATTAAAAATTTGAGTTTGGTTGCTGAAACTTTGGGATAAATGCATACCTACAGGTAGACCTCGACTTACAACCGTTTAGTGACCGTTCGAGGTTACAGCGGCACTGAAAAAACTAACTTAGGACCGTTTTTCAGACTTATGACTGTTGCAGCATCCCAGGGTCAAGTGATCAAACTTCCAATGCTTGGCAACTGGGATGTATTTATGTATTCTGGTTGGCCAGTTTGCAAATGGTGGTCATATGACCTCAGATAGGCAGCCGTCATAAATAGAATTCACCGTCTCCTGGTGATTGGTCCAAAGTCAGCCAGTTGGCTTTCATGGCTAAGGTGGGATTAGAACTCATGGCCTCGTGGTGATTGGCTCATAGTCACCTAACCGACTTTTCATACCTAAGGCAGGGCTAGAATTCACTGTCTCCTGGTGATTGGCCAGCTGGCTTTCATGCTT
>WNWU01000067.1:3525416-3545824 GCA_012654045.1 Ptyas mucosa
GAATAGAATAGAATAGAATAGAATAGAATAGAATAGAATAGAATAGAATAGAATAACAGAGTTGGAAGGGACCTTGGAGGTCATCTAGTCCAACCCCTGCTTAGGCAGGAAACCCTACACCACTTCAGACAAAATGGTTATCCAACCTCTTCTTAAAAACGTCTGGTGTTGGAGCATTTACAACTTCTAGAGGCAAGCAGTTCCACTGATTAATTGTTCTCACTGTCAGGAAATTTCTCCTGAATTCTAAGTTGCTTCTCTCCTTGATTAGTTTCCATCCTTTGCCTCTTGTCCTGCCCTCAGGTGCTTTGGAGAATAGCTGGACTCCCTCTTCTTTGGGGCAGCCCCTGAGATATTGGAAGACTGCTATCACGTCTCCCCTGGTCCTTCTTTTCATTAAACTAGACATACGCAATTCCTGCAACTGTTCTTCATAGGTTTTAGCCTCCAGTCCCCTAATCCTCTTTGTTGCTCTTCTCTGCACTCTTTCTAGAGTCTCCACGTCTTTTTAACATCGTGGTGACCAAAACTGGATGCCATATTCCAAGCGTGGCCTGACCAAGGCCTTATAAAGCGGTATTAACACTTCACGTGATCTTGATTCTATCCCTCTGTTGATGCAGCCTAAGACTGTGTTGGCTTTTTTGGCAGCTGCTGCACACGGCTGGCTCCTATTTAAATGGTTGTCCACTAGGACTCCAAGATCCCTCTCACGGTCATTAATATTGAGCGAGGTACCACCTATACTGTACCTGTTACATGTTGTTTTTCTTCCGAGAAGCAAAATCAGTGGGGAAGCCAGATTCGCTTAGTGACTGTCTCCCTTAGGAAGGGAGATTTGGGGCTCAATTTGCGGTTGTTAAGTTGAGGACTGCCTGTACGGGCATCAGTGCTCCTTATTGCGAACATATTTGACAAGCGCCAGCAGGAGGTTAAGCAAAAGACTAAAAAAATAGGAGGCACTTCAACAGAAGAAAATATCTGTAATTCAGGGTTGAACTATGCCGTTCTTGGTGTTCCCTGGATCTGGTTGTTTGCTTGCAGACGTTTCGTTACCCAACTAGGGAACATCATCAGTGCTAGAAGGGAGTGGGTTTTTTTCTCCATTTACATAGCAATCAGCTACATGAGAGACCACTAAAAACCCCCACCAAGAACCACTAAGAACATTCTCACCAACACCGACAGGGTAAGCCACTCATATATAGTATAAAAAAATAGCATACCCCTCTTCCTTCTAGCACTGATGGTGTTACCTAGTTCGGTAATGAGACGTCTGCAAGCCGAGAACCAAGCCCAGAGAGAACCAACCACACCGACAGCTTGTTTGGAGCTCCTGACATCGGCGCATAACCAGGAAACCAGAACCGCGTAGGATGATATTAATCAGGTTGAACATCAAGAAATCGAGCTGAAGAATCTTGGAAACCCAATAAGCCTCGCTGACGAATTCATTTAGGTTAGGGGTGTCAAACTGGATTTCTTCGAGGGCAGGATCAGCATTGTAATTCTCGTGCCCCGTTTTCAGCCTGCATGGCCTCCTGCAGCACCCTGCCGGCCAAAACAGGGCATTGGGGGCCGCATGAAGTCCCTTCGTGCCCCATTTTCAGCCTGGACGGCCTCCTGCAGCACCCTGACAGCCAAAACAGCACACGGGGGGGGGGGGGGGGGGGGGGGGGGGCTCATGTGCCCTCCCATGCCCCATTTTGGCTGCTAGAGGCACTGTAGGCCGGTCCTTTGCTATTTTCAGGCCGTCCCCACAGGCCACATTTAAGCACCCCGAGGGGCCGGATCCACCTTTTGCCAAATAAGATCTGTGGGACCCCCTAGGTCAGGAAAAGCTGGTAAGATACGGAATCCTCGGGTTCTCCTTACTTCGCATACGCTTTTTCCACCAAAGCGCACCACAGTTCGTTCTTGGAGTTGGAATGGCAGTAGATGAGTTGGTTGTGGAGGGTTGGCAGCCGGTCGTCGATCACCACATCGATCCAGCGGCCAAAACGCCAGAACTGGAAATGGAAAATCCCCGCATAATTTTGCGGCTTCTCCGAGGACCATTCTTGCTCTTTCCAATCCGGAATTACCTGGTGGAATTGATGGGAACAGACGAGAGAAAGAACGTTTAACAAACACAGGTAGTCCAGAATATTATTTTTTTTTGCCTTTGGGCATGTCCACCACATATGATGGTATGAACCCGTTATCTGATTGCATTTCCAACATTTCTGGATGAAAATACGTACATGGTTAGAGAAAATGATAAAGCAATACATATATTTAACGCCAGAAATATTTTTGTTACCGTGTTTTCCTAAAAATAAGACCCTGTCCTATATTTTTTTGAACCCTGAAATAAGCGCTTCGCCTTATTTTCGGTAAGGTCTTATTATTTTGGGGCGTGTGGAGCAAGATGGGAGTTCTCCTGCCGTTTTTCCTGATTTCCAGCTCTGTCTCACTAACCCTAACCAGAGGAAAGGGTGGGGACCAGCTGCGCATGCAGTTAAATATTTTCAGGGAGGCCTTATTTTGGGGGAGGGCTTATTTTTGGGGAAGGGTTTATTTTGGGGGGCAGGCCTTATTATCTGGGGAGGTCTTACTTTTGGGAAAACTCGGTAGGTATATTGCCAGAAAAATATGACAAAGGGGAGATATACTTAATACTACATGTTTTGACAGCAGCGGGAATTGTATTGGCACAACACTGGAAAAATGAGGAAATTCTTACAGATGAAAATATAATTTTAAAAAATATTAGATTGTGAGGAAATGGATAGGTTAACATTAAAGATAAAGGATAAAGAAGATACAGAATATTTTTAACATGGGATTTGTTTTACCAAGGGTTAGATAATAAAGGCAGAAATTAGAAGTTGGAAGAATACCACTATATACAAACCAATAATAATATTATTAATATTATTATGAATAAGTAAATTGACCCAGACAACCCTATCCCTAATCCTAACCCAGAATTTTTTTTTAAAAAAACCAACAACGCAGGTAATCCTCAACTTACAACAGTTCATTTAGTGACCGTTCGAAGTTACAAGCGCCCTAGGATTGTTTTTCACACTTACAATCCTTGCAGTATCCCCGTGGTCACATGATCAAAATTCAGAGGCTTGGCAACTGACTCATATTTATGACGGTCAGTTGATCCCCTTTTGCGACCTTCTGACAAGCCATGGAGAAGCCAGATTCACTTAAACCTTGTTATTAATTTAACAGCTGCGATGATTCACTTAACAACTGTGGCGAGAAAGGTCGTAAAATGGGACACAAAACTCACTTAACAACTGTCTCACTCAGTGATGGAAAGTTTGGTCTCAATTGCGGCCGTAAGTTGACAACTACCTGTAGTTAATTAATGTGTTGTCTGAATCCAGTTATGGACTCTAAGAATCCAGACTATGTATAACACAACCGCATCCAGGCATGGGATTCACCTGGTTCAGACCGGTTTGGGCGAACTGCATGTTAATTTTAATCTGGTTCGCCGAACCAGTTGTTCCAAGGACTGGCTGACCCCATCTACCACGCCCCTCCCAGGAGTCTCCAGGCAGCCCGTTTTGGATGCCAGGTAAGTGCAGGGCGCACGCAGAGCGTCTGGGAGGGCGAAAAATGGGTCTACCGGAAGTACCGGAAGTCTGAAAATGGCCCATTTCCAGCCTCCAGAGGGTCTCCGGTGCCTGTGGGAGGCTGTTTTTGCCCTCCTGAATGCTCCAGAAAAGCCTCCAGAGCCTGAGGGCAAAAAACGGGCCTACCGGAAGTACCGGAAGTCTGGAAACGGACCCATTTTCGGCTTCCAGAGAGCCTTCTGTGCCCAGGGGAGGCTGTTTTTGGCCTCCTGGAGGCTCAAGGAAAGCCTCTAGAACCTGGGGAGGGCAAAAACACCCCACTGCCATAGTGCAGGAAGCCGAGTAGGCCACGCCTCCGTGGCCACGCCCCCCCCCCAGCAACCTGGTTGCTGAAATTTTTCAATCCCATCCCTGACCGCACCCCTCAGTATTTTCTTTTCATGTTGAATGAAGGGAAAGGCATAAATATTAATCCTTTTTTGTGGCTGGAAAAAAAAAAACAGGACAAACTGTTCAAATATCCCTCTTTAAAAATCCATTGGCCATTGACACCATTTAAAGAAAGAAAAAATGATTGAAACCACTCAGTGGAACAGAGCGATCCATAAAAAAAATACCAATATTAATATTCACGCTGAACTCTTTTCACTTAAGAGCTGTCACAATAAGTAGGGGCAAACAGGGAATAAATTTCAAAAGGATTTTTTCTTCCATTAAAAAAAAAAAACCCGATATGATTTGCCCTTTTGATAGAGGTAGGAAAAAAAACCCTTTTAGAATGATTTGTGGAATGATTAGAAGTACATGCTATAATTTTTACCTTCTCCTTTTCTAGCGGTGCCAGAAGAAAAAAGTAAATAAAAACTGTTCGTTTTTTTTTAAGAAATCTGATTCACAGCAGAATTTTAGCATCCATGATAAACCTTCATCAAGACTACTAGTTAAGTTAAGGTTAGGTATATTTTAATATATTTTAATATATTAATCATTCTCTCTTTTTTTCTTTCTTTCTCATTCTTTCTCTCATTCTCTCACTCTCTCATTCTCTTCCTAATTCTCTCGCTCATTCTCTTTTTCTTTTTCTTTCTTTCTTTCTCTGTATCTATCTATCTATCTATCTATCTATCTATCTATCTATCTATCTATCTTTCTTCCTCTCTCTCTCTCCCCCTCCCCTTCTCTCTCCCTCCCTCCCTCCTTCTCTCTCTCTCTCCCTCCCTTCTCCTTCTCTCTTCCCCTCCCTCTCTTTCTCTCTCTCTGTTTATCTAGAATAGCCTCAGTGGCGCAGTGGTTAGAGTGCAGTACTGCAGGCTACTTCTGCTGACTGCCGGCTGCCGGCTGCCAGCAGTTTGGCAGTTCGAATCTCACCAGGTTCAAGGTTGATTCAGACTTCCGTCCTTCCGAGGTGGGTAAAATGAGGACCCAGATTTTGTGGGGGGAAGAAGCTGACTCTGTAAACCGCTTAGAGAGGGCTGGAAAGCACCGTGAAGCGGTATATAAGTCTACTGCTATTGCTAATATATTTTGCATCCATAGATAAACTATATTTGCAGACATCTAGTCATCTCCGCTCTCTGCCTTTTATCCCCAGAGCTAGGGTGGGGCTTCGCTAGCAGCGGTGGCTCTTTCGTCCCAAGGACCGGCCCATAGATTCCCACTGCTCTCCTCTCCTCTGCCTTCTGTGCATCCACGCATCAGGCACGGGACCCAGCTGTTCCTCCTCCTCATCAGCCACCTCCAGACCTGGGGGCTGTTGACTCTCCATCTGACGGCTGATGGACAGCCCAGGTTCCCCCTCTGTCTCTCTCTCTCTGCCAGCTCCATTCCCTCTTCCCCCCTCGGAGCTCTCAGGTTGCCCTGATGCTGATCCTGACTCCACGCCCCCTCCTCTTCCTCCTCTGATTCGGCAGCTGGAGGGGCTGGCGGCCAACAGGCCACAACACACCGTCATTCAAACACGGCAATGAAACACAAATCAGAAATATGTATCTTTTTTTCCTGTTTTTATTAATAGAGTGCTTTTTGTTCAAAGTACATTTGAAGAGTACAAGTAGTCATTACCGATTTTTATTTTCCAATCCAGAAGAAAAGAACCTCTTAAATTAAAGAGAAGACTGTGACTTTGTTATGACCCAGGAAGAGAGTTTAAGATTGTAACCGAGGAAATCTCAGTTCGGACGTTAAGATGAGGACTGAAGAAATCTTTACAGGTAGTCCTTGACTTACAACAGATCATTCAGTGACTGTTCAAGGTTACAACGGCACTGAAAAAAGGGACTTATCATTGTTTTTCACACTTACGACCGTTGCAACATCCCCGTATCATGTGATCAAAATTCAGACTCGGCAACCGACTCATATTTATGACGGTTGCAGTGTCCCGGGGTCATGTGGTCCCATTTTGCGACCTTTTGACAAGCAAAGTCAAATAGGAAAGCCAGATTCACTTAACAAACATGTGACTCATGTAACAACTGTGGCAAAAGAAAGGTTGTAAAATGGGGCAAAATTCACTTAACAACTGTTTTGCTCAGCAATAGAAAAGTTGGGTTCAATTCTGGTCGTAACTCGAGGACTACCTGTAATTTATCAATTATCAAAAAGGCTATTTTTGTTTCTATCAATCAAAATATGACACAATGTTTTCCTTTGGTATAGATTCATTTTATATTATTGTAGAAGAATATATATCATTGTTATGGCTAATTTGATATTTTTTCATATATATATATATGAAAGATACATGCAGGTGACTAATATATTCATTCTTGGGAGGATTGTTTTCTGTTTTATTTCAGTAATAAATCTAATAATTTTAATATTTATGCTAAATTATATTATCTCCTAAGGCATCTGCAGATTACTTTTCAAAAATGTGTCTGTGGTTTTTTTTTAAAGCTTTTTCTTAGTTTTGTTTTATCTGATTTTTTTTAAATTAAAAATTGCAATAAAACATTTTTAAAGGAAAGCGAGCACAGAAAGCCCAACATCGCGAGCTGAAGGCAAGCACTCTAGTTTATAACACCACACATTTTACAAGTAGTCCTCGACTTACAACAGTTCGTTTAGTGACCGCTCGAAGTTACAACGGGATTGAAAAAAGTGACTTACGACCGTTTTTCGCGCTAATGACCACTGTAGCATCTGCATGATCACGTGATCAAAATTCAGACGCTTGGGAACTGATTCACATTTATGACGGTTGCAATGTCCCAGAGTCACATGAGCCCCTCTTGCGACTTTTTGAACAGCAAAGTCAATGGGGGAAGCCCAATTCACTTAACAACCGTATGACAAACTTAAGAGCTTCAGTGATTCGCTTAACCACCGTGACAAGAAAAGTCATAAAATGGGGCAAAATTCACTTAACAACTGAAATGTTGGGCTCAATTCTGGCCGTACGTCGAGGACTACTTTTACTGTATGTGTTAATCTTGCTAGAGACTTCCCCCCCCCCTCCTCTGGCCACGTGGAACAAAGACAGAAATGTAGAGAATATATTGGATGGAGTAAACTAACAAAGGTTGCCACAACTGGTGTAAAAATGTAGAGAGAAATTTACCTATAATTTCTCTAACCATTTTTTTTTAAAAAATAAAAAGGGCTAGGAATTTGGGGATCATTTCAGTCATCAATTTTGTAAGTCTGTCATCTGTTGAGAAAGCTTTGATTTTAATCCTTAAACTGGACAAAGAGAGGGACTACCTTCTGCCCAGTTCTACAAATCAATGAATTGAAACCAAATTTGATGTTACTCCTTCTTTAAAGCATCTGAACTTGTGTTTCTCAATCGAGGCCATTTTTAAGAGGAATGGACTTCAACTCCCAGAATTCCCCCACGACAGCTGAGAAACACTGCAAGCAGCAATTAATACTGTATTCCTAAGCATATTCTAAAAAAGCCATTGCAGCTCGCATAGCTAAAAAAAAACAACCTTTCCTTGCCACTCCAATAATTGAAATGTCCCGCGCTTTAAAGCTTGACTTTTCTCCTAAGGGAGACATTGCTTCGTCTCTTGAAAAAGTTCGTTTTTGGAACAGCATCTATAGGAGCATCTCAGGTCTTAGCACCATGCACCTGAAGGAGGGAGGGAGGATGGAAAGAAGAAAGAGTAGGAGAAAGAACAGGAAGGAAGGAAGGAAGGAAGGAAGGAAGGAAGGAAGGAAATGGCAGAGGGAGGGAGGAAAGGAAGGAGATGGCAGAGAGGGAGGGAAAGAGGCAGGGAGGAAAGGAAAGAAAGAAGAAGGGAAGGAAGGAAGAAAGGCAGGGGAGGGGAGGGGAGGGGTGGTGAGGGAGAGTAGAGGGGTGGGAGAGAGGAAGGGAGGAAAGGAGAAGGGAGGGAGGAAACAAAGGAAGGAATGAGATGGCAGAGAGGGAGGGAGGAGAGAGAAAATGAAAGAAAGGGAGGGAGGGAGGGAAGGAAGGAAGGAATGAATGAGATGGCAGAGAGGGAGGGAAAGAGGCACGGTGGAAAGGAAAAAAAGAAGGGAAGGAGGATGGAAGGAAGGAAGGAAGGAGATGGCAGAGCGGGAGGGAGAAAAGGAAGGAAAGGAGGAGGGAGGAAGGGAGGGAAGGAAGGAGATGCCAGAGAGGGATGGAAAAAGGCAGGGAGGAAAGGAAGGAAAGAAAAAGGGAGGGAGGGAAGGAAGGAAGATGACAGAGGGGGGGAGGAGGGAGAAAACGAAGGAAAACAGAGGGAGGGAAGGAGGGAAGGAGAGACAGGAAGGAGTAGAGGAAGGAAGGAAGAAAGGAAGGAAGGAAGGAAGGAAGGAAGGAAGAAAGATCTAATACAGGGCAACTGCCAATATTCAACCTAGATGGGAGCTACAGAGCAGGAAGAAATTATCCCTGACTTCTTAAGAGGCATTAAAAGAGGATTGAAAACTATTCCTTTACAAATAGTTCTCAATTTACAGTATGACCAGTCAGTTATCAATGGTTCAAATGACAAATGGCCCTGAAAAAAGCAACTTACGGCTGGTCCTTGCACTTACGACCATTGCAAAATTTGGGCGGCTGGCAACAAGCATGTATTTATGACCGTTGCAACATCCCAGGGTCATGCAATTGCCACCCAACCAGCAAAGTCAATGGGGGGAAGCTGGATTCACTTAACCATCACATGATCCACTTAACGACCCGAGATTCACTTAATGACCACGGTAAAGAAGAGTGTAAAATCAGGCACAACTCACTTAACAATCACCTTGCTTGTGGTCGTATGTTGAGGACTACCTGTAATTTTAAGGCCACACATAAAGGAATACCCACCAACAGCTCCCGGCAATTCCCCCATGTAACAACCTCGCAATTTTCTGGAAGGGATGTTTCAAACAACCCTATACCCCTAGACATACTTCTTCTTTCTTCTTCTTTTAAGGACCGCATAATCCCTTGCGGGATGGAATCTGGGCAACTGAATGGAGCTGAGTGTTTACTGGCCAGATGCTCTTCCTGTCGCCAGTACAGAGTTTTGTTCAGCAGAGATATTCTCATTGTGCCCAGAGAGATAAATATCTGCCTCTACCTAGGATCGAACTCACAGCCTCCTGATTGTGAGGCGAGAGCTCCACCTCTAGGCCACCGCACCACTCCCTAGACACACAACTACACACTCAGATTATCTCCCTCCCTCCCTCCCTCCCTCCCTCCCTTCTCTCCTTTACATTCAATGTGCCCTTAAGCTGCTAGGGATCCAACCCATACAGAATTAATACTCTTTCCCCCACTGCGATTCGAAAACCGCAGGCTTATTCCCGCAGTCACAATGCGGGAGTACACAAGAACACAACACCTCCCTTTCAGTCTCGTTAACACACTGTTGACAAAGAGGACTGGAGTCCTTGTTGGTCTCAGCTTGGTGATTTTCCTGCAGACGTTTCATGACCCAGCAAGGTAACATCATCAGTGCTGAGACTGGAGAATTTGCTGATCAGCAGAAAACCTCTCAAAGTCCCAGAAAAACAACTCCCAATGGATTCCGGCGTTCGATTCCGCTTCGTGATTCTCCCCATCTGGAAGGGCTTCCCAAAGGTTGGGTGAGAAGGAAGAGCCATCAGAAGGCCGAAACACTTGGCTAAATTCAGAGGGGCAAAAAAAAGAAAAGAAAAAAGAACATTGATCTCATAGAGGGTGGAACTATCAATCAATCAATCAATCAGGACAGAGCTGGAAGGGACCTTGGAGGTCTTCTAGTCCAACCCCCTGCTCAAGCAGGAAACCCTACACCACTTCTGACAAATGGTTATCTAACATCTTCTTAAAACCTTCCAGTGTTGGAGCATTCACAACTTCTGGAGGCAGGTAGTTCCACTGGTTAATTGTTCTAACTATCAGGAAATTTCTCCTTAGTTCTAAGTTGCTTCTCTCCTTGATTAAGTTTCCATCCGTTGTTTCTTGTTCTGCTTTCAGGAGCTTTGGAGAATAGCTTGACTCCCTCTTCTTTGTGGCACCCCTCAAATACCGGAATACTGTTCTCACGTCACCCCAATCCTTCATTTCATTAAACGAGGCATACCCAATTCCTGCAAACGTTCTTTGTATATTTTAGTCTCCAAGCCCTTCATCATCCTAGTTGCTCTTCTCTGCACTTTTTCCAAAGTCTCAACATCTTTTTTGTAACGTGGTGACCGAAACCGGATCCAGTAGTCCAGGTGAGGTCTTATTAAGGTTTTATAAAGTGGTACTAATACTTCACGTGATTAATAGAACTGTCAGACGTCCAAAGTCCCTTCTAACTCTGTTTATTCAGTATTAGAAGTGCCTCAAGAAAAACCAGCCAATTTTGGGTGCCTCCAAGCGAAAAAATTTCTCCGATCAAGCAAAAGATGCTGTGTCGAGCTTTTCATTCTACCTCCGTCAATCAAGCAGAAAATGGTTTAAACGCTTCTTTCAAACCTCAGATTCGCACAAAGGGATGAAAATCACTGCTTGCTATTTAAAAGGATTTAATGCACTGTGTAGCAAGGCACTCGTTTTGAGTGGTGGCAAATCTTTCATTTTCCTGGAAAAGCAAGCAAGGGGATGGAAGCGATCTCGAGATCCTGACGTTCAGATCCAAATCTAGCTACGGATCTACCAGAAAGTGAAACTGTTACCTCTGGTCTTCAGGTCCCAGTTTAGGCAAATGTGCCAATTTTGCAAAAGAGGGAAAAAGAGGGCACCTGTTTAATACTTGCATGCTTAACGTGCTCCAATCGATGGTGGGTTGGTAGTGCTGGAGAACATAAAATAAGTTAGGAAAACTTTTGATTAAGAAAAGTCAACGTTTTTCTCAGCCTCCATGAAAATTAGGGCTTACTTCGAAAGAAAGTAAGTTTTAAATGATCAGGCGCCTGGATTTAGGCAACGCTGCCCCTTTTGAGAAGCGCGCAGGTGACTGCAATAAATCGGATCAAAGGAATATCAAGATATGCCTGGGTTTTTTTTTTCCACACCCAGCCCTGCTAGGTAGGCTTCTGAGACAGTCCATGGGCCTAATAATCCCCTTTTCTGGAGGTCTTGAGTGCGGTGGGGAATCGCTCCAAATCTTCAAAGGCTCCTTCCACACAAGCCAGCTCGTTTTCTGTTTGGAGAGGCGATAGTGAAACGGATGGCCTATATACATTGAATTTTTTTTTTAAATGAAAAACTTTTGGAGAACGTCTTCAACGTTTCAAACAGCAGATTTCCCAGCCTAGCGAGGGGAGGTGGTGTTCCTTAAGTCCTCCTTAGAGCCGATCTAACGTCAGGCTGAAGGTCAAGGAAGGTCAACGTGAATTCTGCATTTCGAAAGCGCGTCTGGTTTCAAAACTAAAGTCACGGTTGGTGCTGCAGAGCCCAAAACAAAAGGAAAGACTATTTCAGAGGGGGAAAAAAGCCACCGAGAAGAGGTGGTAGGACCACCAGAATTCAGATTTTGAATATCACGGAGCATTTAAGGTGAGCTGGCTCCAGACCGTCGCTGAAGGCCACTAGGAAATACATCACTTTCCGGATTTTGGCCAGCTCCACCAACCTTTCTCCAAATTCCAGGGCGTCGGCTTCGTTGCAGTCTACCACGTCGGGCGCATCCGGCTTCTTCCAAAACACTCCCACCGGTTCCAACAGCTGCCTTCTCATGAGGTTGGTTAAGTCCGGCGTCCAGTGTTGAGATGTCCCAATAATGGTGGCCTTGCCCGGCTGGTCCAGGATCACTTTCCAGCTCTGGAAACGGAGACCGTGTTGATGGGAGAAGTCCAGACGGAACACGAATTCGTTGTCCTGAAGGAGCTTCTCGCCGTCTTGAGGCTTCTCGTTTTTCTGATGGAGGGTCGTCACTCGAATCCTCATCACCTCCGTCAGCTGGACATCTTGGACCAAATGCAGCTCCAACTCGGAACTCATAATTCTCTTTTCTTTGGGGGAGATTCTGCACGGATTGACGAGCGACTGAGGTGTCTGGCAGGCAAAAGGAAACTTCCTTGTGTGTGTCTTTGCTCGCTGGCTGGTACCCCAGTGATGCTAAGCAACCTGGCCTGGGGAAGGAGGAAGCCCGAGGGGGTTTCCTCTGGGCATCTCATTTTCCAGGGAGGGACACGATCATCGATGGTACGATGATACAAGTCTCTTGGTATCGGCTGCCTTAACAACCTGGGTTGACAACCGTTCCCAAGCAAGAACACGTTTAACAGAATAACAGAGTTGGAAGGGACCTTGGAGGTCTTCTAGTCCAACCCCCTGCTCAAGTAGCAGAACCTCAACCATTCGGGATAAATACCTGTCCAGTCTCTTATTAAAAGTGACGGAGCATCTGCAACTTCTGGAGACAAGCCGTTCCACGGATTAATTGTTCTCCCTGTCAGGAAATTTCTCCCAAGTTCTCAGTTTCTTCTACAGATGAAACAGATTAACAGAGTTGGAAGGGACCTTGTAGGTCATCTAGTCCAACCCCGCCCTCCCAAGCAGGAGACCGTACACTATTTCTGACAGATGGCAGTCCAGTTTCTTCTTGAAAGCCTCCAGGGATGAAGCTCCACAACTTCCGAAGGCAACTAATGTTCCATGGGTTGATTGCTCTCACTGTCATAAAATTTCTCTTTATTTCCAGGTTGAATCTCTCCTTGTTCAGTTTCCATCCATTATTCCTTGTCCAGCCTTCAGGTGCCTTGGAAAATAGATTGACCCCCTTCCTCCTCTCTGTGGCAGCCTCTCAAATATTGGAAGATGCTCTTCTGTCTCCCCTGGTCCTTCTCTTCACTAGACCAGCCATGCCCAGTTCCTGCAACCGTTCATCATATGTTTTAGCCTCCAGTTCCCTCATCATCCTGGTTGCTCTTCTCTGCACTCTTTCTAGAGTCTCCACATCTTTTTTTTTATAGTGTGGTGACCAAAACTGGATGCAGTACTCTAGGTGTGGTCTTACTTCTCTCCTTGATTAGTTTCCATCCATTGCTTCTTGTCCTACCTTCAAGTGCTTTGGAGAATACGTGGACCCCCGTTCTTCTCTGTGGCATCCCTTAAATATTGGAAGACTGCTATCGTGTCACCCCTAGTTATTAAACTAGACATATCCAATTCCTGCAACCGTTCATTGTATGTTTTTATCCTCCAGTCCTCTATTCATCCCGGTTGCTCTTCTCTGCGCTCTTTTCCAGAGTCTCAACATCTTTTTTATATTGTGATGACCAAAACTGGATGCAGGATTCCAAGGGTGTTATAAAGCAGCACTAAACACTTCATGCGATCTTGATCCTATCCCTCGGAAGAGCCGTCCAACTAAACAGCATTCTCAACATGGCCTAAAATTCAACTTTGTGGTCAAAGGGCGGACGGAAAGGAGAGATGTTGAAGAGGGCTTTTTATAAGGCTTAATTGCAACCCTTTTTCCTAATGGTGATTCAATTCAGGAAGCCTGCCAAAAGATTCTGGGTTCCAGATTCTTTCGGGATTTAAAGATGGTTTACAGAAAACAATGCACTTTGCAATTCCACTCAGGGATTTGACCGGTAGCTGGCAAAACACTTTCGGCTTTGCCAAAATGGGGGTCAGGATTAGATGTTTGATCCACGGCTCTGCTCGAGCAGGGGGTTGGACTAGAAGACCTCCAAGGTCCCTTCCAATTATTCTAATCTATTATTCTATGTTCTAAACCTTCCCTTAGGAAAAGCAGAACTCGGTTCTCTGACTGGAGGTTAAAACATACGATGAACAGTTGCAGGAACTGGGCCTGGCTGATCTAGTGAAGAGAAGGACCAGGGGAGACAGGATAGCATCTTCCAATATCTGAGGGGCTGCCACAGAGAGGAGGAAGGGGGTCAAGCTATTTTCCAAAGCCCCCGAAGGTCAGACAAGGAAGAATGAATGGAAACTAATCAAGGAGAGATTCAACCTGGAAATCAGGAGGAATTTTCTGACAGGGAGAACAATCAACCCATGGAACAGAAGTTGCCTTCAGAAGTTGTGGGAGCTTCATCCCTGGAAGCTTTCAAGAAGAGACTAGACTGCCCTCTGTCAGAAATGGTGTATGGTCTCCTGCTTGGGCAGGGGGTTGGACTAGAGGACCTCCAAGGTGCCTTCCAACTCTGTTCATCTGTTAATCTGGTTAAGGATCTCATGAATGGAGGGCATGTGACACAGCCCACGGCGAATGTGATCATGGAAAGAGGATAGTCCCTCGGTGTGTCACTTTCCAAGTTTCATTCATTAGGAGGTTCTCTGGAGATCTAGGCAATGGCGTCGAACGGAGGGTTACAACACAGCTGTAGCGCCACAACAGCGCATTCTAAGTTGAATGGGACACAATGGAAGTTGCGGTTCCAGTTAGTCAGTGGCATCTAGTCAATCTTCCCTGATATTTAGGAAACCTGGAAGCTCCGGAATTTGGTTATTTATGATGATTTTGATCACAAGTCGCCCTCGATCTGCAATTGTTCATTGAGTGACCGTTTGAATTGACAACGGCACTGAAAAAACTGACTTGAAACCCGTCCTCCCCCTTACGACCGTTGCATCCCCATAAGTCACGTGATCAAAATTCGGACGTTTGGCAACTGGCTCATATTTATGACGGTCGCAGTGTCCCAGGATCCTATGATCCCCTTTTGCGACCTTCTGACAAGCAAAAGTCAAAGGGGAAGCCAGATTCACTTAACAGCCGTGTTGCTTATCTTAACAACTGCAGTGATTCACTTAGCAACAACGATTCACTTAGCAACACGTGGCCAGAACGGTCATAAAATGGGGCAAAACTCACTTAACAAGTGTCTTGCTTAGCAGTGGGAATTTTGGGCTCGGTTGTGGCCGTACGTCGAGGACTACCTTTGCATTAAAGTTGTATTTCTCAAGTTCAGCAACTTGAAGACTAAACTTTAAGCACTTTTTTTTAGTGCTTGTTCAGCTGAGAAAATTGTTTCACGCTTTTGTGGTATTTGGGGCTACGCGGAGAATTCAGACATGTCAACGGAACTAGTGTCTGAATTCCAACCTCCTTTTTTCCGCCTTTAATATAATTTGAATTCAATTCAATTTCGAAGGGAAACGTGAAAATTCAAACTAACATAAAAAAGAGAAAAACAATTTAAAAGTGACCACAAAGTACATCCATTTACGATGAAGATGGCCTCCGATTTCCTTTCAAGTCCAGTGATAATAACACGTCAACAGCCTCTCTCTCCATTTAGGTATCTTAATAATACCAGCATTTCAAAATACAGAAGACCTCGACTTACGACCACCATTGAGCCCAAGATTTCTGTCGCTAAGCCAGACAGTCGTTCAGTGAGCTTTGCCCCACTTTACGACTTTTCCTGCCACCATTGGTAACCGAACCATCACAGTGGGTACCCGTTCGTGGTTCTAACTATATCGATATACAGGTAGTCCTTGACTTGGGACCACAATTTATGTTGCTAAGAAAGACAGTGGTTAAGCGAGTTTTGCTCTGTTTCGTGACCTTTCTCGCCACAGTTGTTAAGTGAGTCATTGCGGTTGTTAAAAGTTAGTAACACAGTTGTTAAATGAATCTGGCTTTCCCCCATTAATTTCGTGTGTCAGAATTTTACAAAACATGGCCCTCCGGCTGTGACCGTCATAAATATGAATCAATTGCCAAGGGTCTGAATTTTGATCACGTGATGCTAGGAATGCTGCAAGGGTCATAAGTGGTGGAGCCTTGGTGGTGCAGCAGACTAAAGTGCTGTTAGGTAGCACTTAACTGCCAGCTGCCTGCAATTAGTGTGAGTTCGAATCTCACCAAGGTTGACTCAGCCTTCCATCCTTCCGAGGTAGGTAAAATGAGGACCCGGATTGTGAGGGCAATAAGCTGGCTTTGTAGAAACACTGCTTAAGGGAGGGCCAAAAGCCCTAATAAGCAGGTATATACAAAAGAATGAAGGCTATTGCTATAAGTGCATTGTAAGCCGCCCTGAGTCTTCGGAGAAGGGCGGCATATAAATCGAACTAATAAAATGAATAAAATAAAAATAAATAAGTGTGACAAATGTTCATCAATCCTTTTTTTTCCCCCCCAGTGCCGTCACACCTTCTAACGGTCACTAAAACGAACGCTGGTAAGTGGAGGATTGCCTGTTCCAACCATCCATTTCTAAAACATCCATATTCATAAATATTCGTAAATTTTCCTTTCAGGGCAACGAGCACAAGGAGAAATTTCAAGCTCCTTTCGGCACAAAAGGCCACGATGGAAAAATCAGCGTTGAGCAAACAAGCCAGGAGAGATTTGGGAGTCCAGAGAGGAAGAGGAAGATTTGAAATAATAGGACTCAAGTGAGCCTTCTTCCTCGGCTTGAATAACATCCCACAGGAGCAAAGAGGGAGGCTGGAGGATGTCGGTTGTGTGTCTGTGTGTGTGTGTGTGTGTGAAACGAAACACAGTTACCGGTAAATCCTCAACTTACAAAAGTTGTTTAGTGACCATTCAAACTCACAATGGCACTGAAAAAAGTGACTTAGCACCACTTACAACCTTTGCAGTATCTCCATGGCCACAGGATCAAAATTCAGATGCTCGGCAACTGACTCATATTTATGACGGTCGCAGTGTACCCCTTTTGCGACCTTCTGACAAGCAAAGTCACTGGGGGAAGCCACATTCACTCAACAGCCGTGTGACTCACTTATCAACTGCAGGCACTCACTTAACAACCGTCGTAAAACGGGGCAAAACTCACTGAACAAACGTCTCACTTAACAACAAACATTTTGGACTCAATTGTGGTCGTAAATCGAGGATTACCTGTATATAACGCTTCACGGCACTTTTCCAGCCCTCTCTAATCAGTTTACAGAGTCAGCCTCTTGCCCCCCAACAATCTGGGTCCTTGATTTACAACCATTCTTTTAGTGACCGTTCAAACTTACAACAGCACTGAAAAAAATGTGACGTATGACAAGTTTTTCACACTTAAGACCGTTGCAGCATCCCTATGGTGATCAAAATTCGGACGCTTGGCTATTGACTCATATTTATGACGGTCGCAGCGTCCCGGGGTCCTGTTTTGCGACTTTTTGACAAGCAAAATCAACGGGGACCGTGATACTGTCTTAACAACTGCAGTGACTCACTTAACAACGGCGGCGAGAAAGCTCACGAAACAGAGCAAAACTCACTTAACCGCTGTCTTTCTTAGCAACGTAAATTGTGGTCCTAAGTCAAGGACTACTACCTGTATATCGATACAGTTAGAACCACAAACGGTACCCTCTTTTGAAGAGGCAGAATTTCACCAGGTGTCCACTAGAGGGCGACACCTCCCTCCAGGTAAGGAAGGGAATACAGTAAAATGAAAGCAAGTTTTTCTCTCCTGTGTATTATCCTCAACTGACTTGCAAAATACAATACAACTAATTATCCGACTTTTTTTTTCCAGCAAGCTTCCCAATCGGAAAAGGAGCACGAAATTGCATCCCACAGGGGGAAATTGCTTGCAAATCTATCGATCCGTGATGGCGAACCTATGGCACGCGTGGCACACGGAGCCATATCTGTGGGCACGCGAGCATTGCCCTAGCTCAGCTCCAGCCCGCAGGTGTGCGCTGGCCAGCTGATTTTTGGGCCGTTTCTGGCCTCCAGAGGGGCTCCGGGAGAGTGGGGAAGGCTGTTTTCGACCTCCCCAAGCTCCTAGAAAGCTTCTGGAGCCTGGGGAGGGCAAAAAATGGCCTACCGAGCCCACCGTGCCATCGTGTGCCAAAAGCAGGGTCGTAAGGGCAGAGCGCATTGAATTATGGGTGTAGGCATGTGTGCGCTCGACCCCCCCATGGGCACGCAATGGCAAAAAGGTTAGCCATCACTGCTATAGATATTATAGAGATGGATGGATGGATAGATAGATAGATAGATAGATAGATAGATAGATAGATAGATGGTAGAGGTGGGTGGGTGGGTGGGTGGGTGGATGGATGGATGGATGGATAGATAGATAGATAGATAGATAGATAGATAGATAGATAGATAAATATAGATATAGATATATAGATATAGATATATAGATATAGATATAGATAGATATAGATATAGAAGATATAGATATAGATATATAGCCATCACTGCTATAGAGAATAAAATATACCTGCAGTTTTTGTTTGGATCACATTGATCCTAAGCCAGTCCCCCTCTCTCAGCCTAACCTACCTCACAGGGTTGTTGTTGCGGGGGAGGGAGGAAGAAGGAAGGAATATTAAGAATATTTGCCACCTTAAGTTACTTCCAGAGGGAGTCCCTGACGTAGAACAGTTCATTTACTGACCGTTCGAATTTACGACGTCACTGAAAAAAGTGACACGACGGTTTTTTCACACTTACGACCGTTACAGCATCTGCACGCGATCAAAATTCAGGCCCTTGGTAATTGACTCATATTTATGACGGTGGCAGTGTCCCCGGGATCATGGGACCAACTTTTGTTGACCTTCTGACAAGCAAAGTCAATGGAGAAGTCAGATTCACTCAATAACGGTGTGACTAACTTAACCATTGCAGTGATTCGGTTAATGGCGGTTGCAAAATGGATAAAGCTCACTTAACAACGGTCTAGCTTAGCAAGAGAGATTCTGGGCTCAGTTGGTGTCGTAAGTTGAGGAGCACCTGTTACAAACCCAGTTCACACGACAGCTAAGCTACAGTGGTGGCCAAAATTATGGAAACCTTTTGGGAAAAGTGTATTTTCTAAAACTAGCTAATAACACAGTTTTTGGGGGGGGGAGTAGTACCATAAAATTATATATCCATGGAAAGATAATTTAATCAAGAATGTAATGCAATAACATTTTGTGAAGGATTTGCTATTAGAATAGCAGTATAAAGAAGAAAAGTGAAACGCGTAGAAAAAACGAGATATACAAAAATGATCACCACAGAAAAATCGAGATACGCAAAAATTATCACCATGTCAGTTAATACTTAGTTGGGTAAGCTAGCTTTCTTTCTTTCTTTCTTTCTTTCTTTCTTTCTTTCTTTCTTTCTTTCTTTCTTTCTTTCTTTCTTTCTTTCTTCCTTCCTTCCTTCCTTCCTTCCTTCCTTCCTTCCTTCCTTCCTTCTTTCTTTCTTGACTGATTGGTTCAATTTATATGCCGCCCTTCTCCGGAGACTCAGGGCGGCTTACAATGCATTAAGCAATAGCCGTCATACTTTTGTATATACCTGCTTAGTAGGGCTTTCGCCCCTCCCCCCCCAAAGCGGTGTTCTTTTTTAATACAAAGTCAGCTTATTGCCCCCACAATCCGGGTCCTCATTTTACCTACCTTGGAAGGAGGGAAGGCTGAGTCAACCTTCAGCCTGGTGAGATTCGAACTCGCAGTAATTGCAGGCAGCTGGCAGCTAAGTGCTACTTTAACAGCACTTTAGTCCATTGCACCACCAAGGCTCTTTTTAGCATGAATGACGGCCTTACAACGTCTTCCCATGGAGGGAACCAAGTCTTTGAGTTCTGCAGCTGTTCTCATGTGAAACCAAGATTGAATGATGGCTTCTATGAACTGGGTTTTATTGCTGGGTCGCTTCTGACTAACCAGTTTCTTTAGTCGGCTCCATAGATTTTCCATTGGGTTAAGAAGGTCTGAGCTATTCCCAGGCCATTCCAGCAGTGGAATAGGATTATCTTGAAACTCCTCCCCCAAAAAGTGGTGTTATTAGCCATCAAACCTCAAAAACACACTTTTCTCAAAAGGTTTCCACAATTCTGGCCACTACTGTACATTGTGTCAACAATGGGAGCAAACAAGATTATTTTTTTTTCCTGACAATTTCCAAACCAGTTACCTTCTGCCACAGGGCCTCTCTGGATGCCAACGCTGAACAGGCAGCCACGAACCAACAGTTGCCCACCTGCCCCTGATGTAAGTCATGAGAGCTGATTCCATCCACAAAGAGATGGGGGTCCTCACAGATGTCCTGCAAGAGAGAGAGAGAGAGACAAAACAGGTTTCAAGGTCAAGGCCAGGAAGGAAAATGTGGATGCAGAAGCTGAAGACGTTCTTAAGGCCGTTTCTGTCCCAATCTTCATCTTTGATACGTGAACCTGGGAAAGAAGCTTTATGGATTTCTTTGTTGGCTAGAAGTTTGTGCCGGGATTTTGTTCTGGTTCATGGAAACATAAACGCCCTCTCAAATTTGAACACTCCTTCCCAACAGCAACCATGCAAAGTAGATTGGCTGTGGCTCTATTCCCACAAACAACTGAGTCAAGAATGTGGTTCAGTTCCAACAACCAACTCAACTGGGTCAATGCTGGGTCCTATTCCAACAACCAACTCAACTGGGCCAAGAGACATGGTCCTATTGTAACAAACAACTCAACTGGATCAATGCTGGCTCCTGTTCCAAGAACCAACTCAACTGGGCCAAGAGACGTGGT
>WNWU01000067.1:3569747-3583140 GCA_012654045.1 Ptyas mucosa
TCTTATTCTATTCTATTCTATTCTATTCTATTCTATTCTATTCTATTCTATTCTATTCTATTCTATTCTTCTATTCTGACTACCTCTGCATGATTAATTTTGTTCTATGCCTGCAGCCATGATGCTCTTTTCCAGTAACCTAATTTAGGAGAAAGGATCAAAACAATATTAGAAGACTTAAGAGCTGTTTTTCTAAAAGTTGGAATCAGCAATGTTTCCTGATTCAACACAGAGCATTAGGGATACCTAATCAGCTCTTCACCATTCCTGGATCACGTCCAGCAATCTCAATTGTTGGTTGATGGAATGTCCCTTTCAAGGAAGAAAAAAAACCCATTTCTTGCTTGGACCTCCTTCATAGCGGAATCACAAGACAAAACCACAAAGGAAAAAGAAGATGGAACAGATGTTTTAACAGATACGTTGCTATGTCTAATAATCTAATGAAAAGAAGGACTAAGGGTGACATGATAGCAGTCTTCCAATATTTGAGGGGATTCCACAAAGAAGAGGGAGTCAAGCTATTCTCCAAAGCACCTGAGGGCAGGACAAGAAGCAATAGGTGGAGATTAATCAAGGAGAGAAGCAACTTGGAACTAAGGAGAAATTTCCAGACAGTGAGAAGAATTAACCAGTGGAACTACTTGCCACCAGAAGTTGTAGATGCTCCATCACTGGAGGCTCTTAAAAAGAGACTGGAGAGCCATTTCTCTGAAATGATGTAGGGTTTCTTGTATGAGCAGGGGTTAGACTACAGGACCTCCAAGGTCCCTTCCCACTCTTGATACATGTTCTTTACAGAAAGCACAGAATAAATATATATATTTACTTACTTACTTACTTACTTACTTACTTACTTACTTATTTATTTATTTATTTATTTATTGGTTCAATTTATATGCCGCCCTTCTCCGGAGACTCAGGGCGGCTTACAATGCTTTTAAGCAATAGCCTTCATACTTTTGTATATACCTGCTTAGTAGGGCTTTCGGCCCCCGCTAAGCAGTGTTCTTTTTTTATCCAAAGTCAGCTTATTGCCCCCACATTCCGGGTCCTCATTTTACCTATCTCAGAAGGATGGAAGGCTGAGTCAACCTTGAGCCTGGTGAGAATTGAACTCGCAGTAATTGCAGGCAGCTGGCAGCTAAGTGCTATTTTAACAGTAGTTTAGTCCACTGTGCCACCAGGCTCTTCAATCAAAATTTATTTGATTGACCGCCATTGGGTGGCAAAGATTTGCCCACCTATATGGATAATTTGAAGAGAGTCCTGGGCAAATTCACGGAATTTGCAGATTGCCGTCGTTTTTTAGGATTGAATTAGCTCGTCCCTGATTTAATTCTCTTCCTTTTCCCTTGATTTAATTAATTAGGCTGCTTGGATCTAAGCCAAAGGTTTCCTGATATAGATTACTTTTTCCCAGCAGGAAACGGCTTCACAAGGACACGTAAAACTTTCTCCATCCTCAGTGAGATCATTAACAACTGGCAGCTTAACATCTGTGGCAAAAAAGGATCGTAAAACTGGGCACAACTCACTTAACAACTGTCTTGCTTAGCAACAGAAATTTTGGGCTGAATTGTGGTTTGCTAAGCGACCGGTCGTTAAGTCGAGAACTACCTGTACTGTTTATTCAGTTAGTGATCAGCAAAAAAATTTTTAAAAAATTGCAACAAAAAAAGTAATGGAACAGAAGAAATAAAACAAGACGTAACAAAGATAAAGTAACAAAATGGAACATGTGTTACTATAATGTTATTAACAGAAAAAATGGAATTGGAAGGCAGGGTTAATTCCCTGTGCCTGCGTAAATCTAAAATATTACATTATGAAGTAAAAATACATATTACCTAAAACAAGGTAGCTAAGCACATATTAAGCGCGAAGAGATGAACGGAACAGAAGCAATTATTCCTGGGCTTTATTTTCAATGCGGCAACGTAGAATTTTGTCTCCTGCGCAAGCGATAAAAGGATTTGCAATCTTCTAGAAGACCGTTCACACCTAAACATGGTCTGCGCTGCCAGGAAATTTACATATTGGGGGCAAAATAGAAGCAGACCCCATATCCCTGTAAAATTGGGCAACCTAAATAATACATGCAAAATGTATGTTAATCTCCTTGTCAGCAGCTGCGCAGACACTCTCAGCTAAATGGATTTTTTTTTTTGGACTCTCCTTATCTACTTTGTAGCAATGCAGATGGTAAAAAAAAAAAAGTGGCTGCAGGTCCTTGCAAAAGTTGCTCGGTAATTATAATTGGGGCATTATTCATTGTTAACTGCCTGCGTTAACTTTTAAAAGAAACATTAATTAAAACGTTGCAGGGGTGAGTTAAGTTTGCCCTGGCACCATCCATTTCTCTGTCACGTTTCCATTTCCTTTTGGATAAGTGGTCAATAGCCCACCTTTCTAACTCTTGGTGGGTTTCAAATCCAGATTTTTTTACTATCTGGTGTGGGTGTGGCTTAGTGGGCGTGGCAGGGGAAGGATACTGCAAATCCCCATTCCTGCCCCACTCCTGGGGGAAGGATATTGCAAAATCTCCATTCCCACCCCACTCTGGGGCCAGCCAGAGGTGGTATTTGCCGGTTCTCCGAATTGCTCAAAATTTCCGCTACCGGTTCTCCAGAACCTGTCAGAACCTGCTGGATTTCACCCCTACTCACTCCAAAAATGTGCACCCTGCAACAATGAACAATAGACGTGCTGGATAATTTCTTCACTGTATTGCTTCCTAGAGCAGAGTTAAGATGTGTGGTTAAGACGCGCGGACTTCAACTCCCACGATACCCCAGCCAGCCATCAGATTGGTCATATGACCGGTCTGTCTTACAACTATTAAAACGTACATGCAGTCCTTGGATTTACGACCACAATTCAGCCCAACATTACTGTTGCTAAGCAAAATGTTTGTTAAATGAATTTTGCCCCATTTTACGACCTTTCTTGCCATGGTTGTTAAGTGAATCACTGCACTTGTTAAGTTAGTAACACGGTTGTTAAGTGAATCTGGCTTCCCCATTGACTTTCCTTGTCTGGAGGTCGCAAAAGGGGTTTACCCAGTGACCCCAGGACACTGCAACCGTCATAAATATGAGCCAGTTGCAAAGCGGCCAAATTTTGATCACATGACCATGGGGATGCTGCAATGGACATAAGTGTGAAAAATGGTCTTTTTTTCCCCCAGCATCGTTAACTTTGAATGGTCACTAAATGAACTGTTGTTAAGTTGAAGATTTCCTGTACATCGTAGTGGGCAGGTTCCATTGTGGTTATATTATATGCCCAGGACACTCTGTAGAGAGGTAGTTCTTAACTTACGACCATTTCCTTAGCGATTGTTCGAAGTTACAGCAGCACCGAAAAAAGGGACTTACGACTTATCCTCACACTTACAACCATTGCAAGCACGTGATCATAATTTGGGCGTCTGAAAAGCGGCATGCATGTACAGTGGTTGCAGAGCCATGCGAGGCCATTTGCAACCTTCCCAGCTGGCTTTGCTAGCAGTGGTGGCCCTTCCGTACCAAGGACCGGCCCATAGATTTCCATTGCTCTCCTCTCCTCTGCTTTCTGTGCATCCATGCGTCAGGCACTGGAGCCAGCTGTTCCTGCTCTTCCTCATCAGCCACCTCCAGATCTGGGGGCTGTTGACTCTCCATCAGAGGGCTGACGGACGGCCCAGGCTCCGCTTCTGTCTCTCTCTCTCTCTGCCAGCTCCATTCCCTCTTCCCCCTTGGAGCTCTCAGGTTGCCTTGATGCTGATCCTAACTCCCATGCCCACTCCTCTTCCTCCTCTGATTTGGCTGCTGGAGAGGCCGGCGGCCGACAGGCCACAGCATCTTCCCAGCTGACTTCCAACAAGCAGAATCATTGGCAAAAATCAGATTCACTTAACAACCCGATGACTGATTTAACAAGTGAGCTATTTGCCTAACTGTGGCAAAAAGAGGTTGTATAATCTGGCCTTTCATTCACTTAACAACCGCACTGCTTAGCCATGGAAATTCTGTTCCCAACTCTGGTTGTAAAATGAGGACTATCTGCGACCCAGCTCTCGTTCTGCCATACCTACATTTGCATTGTTCATTTTTGCGATGATGGTTAGCATCTTTTCCCTGCACCACGCCCAGAGTCTCTTTGGAATAGGGTGGACATTAAACACTGTAAAATAAATACAATAAGCACTAAAAAAATAAAATAGTTTCGTCTGCAAATCCCTCTCGCTCTACCGGTTTCTGAAATGGTGGGGCTCTTTTGCTTCTTTCTAATCCAACAGTTTTTATCAAAATACTTTGCTGAAATAATGTTGCTCCTGCAGAAGAAAAAAAAAATCTCCCGAGTCACGATGATAAGAGAGAAATCTGAATTTTGCAATGTATTGATTTACATCTTATAACATAATAAAACACTGACTTGGTCGGAAAAAACTGTAGAGAGAAGATAATTCTCCTTTATCTCACACTATGGAATAGTCTTTGACCTGCAACCACAATTTCCATCGCTAAGCAAGACAGTCGTTAAGTGAGTTGCGCCTGATTTTAGGACCTTTTGGCCAATGTTGTTGTTAAGCAAATCATTTGCAGTTGTTAAATGAATCACAAAGTCGTTAAGTGAATCCAGCTTCCCCTTACTATGGCTTTGCCTGTCAGAAATCGCAAAAGGGGATCACTGGGACATTTGCAACGGTCATAAATCCGTGTCGAATTTTGATCTTGTGATTGTGGGGATGTCACAATCACAATTTTTTCACAAGTGTGAAAAAAGGGTCCCAAGTGTGACAGTCCCAAGTGTGAAAAAGGGTCGTAAGTCACTTTTAACAATGCCATTGTCACTTTGAACGGTCGCTAAATGAATGGTTGTAAGTCGAGGACTACAGGTGTCCTAAACATAGGACCACAATCGAGCCCAACATTTCTGCTGTGAAGCGAGACACCTGTTACGTGGGTTTTGTTCCATTTTACAACCTTTCTTGCCACAGTTGTTAAGTGAATCACTTGTCAGGTGGTTGCAAAAAAGGGATTGGGACACAGCAATGGCCATAAATATGAGTCACTTGTCAAGCTTCTGAATGTGGATCATGTGATCACGAGGATACTACATGTTAACTGTGTGTAACTACATGTACATTTCACATGTAACTGTGAAAAATGGTCATGTCCTTTTTTTTCAGCGCTAATGTCACTTTGAACAGTCACTAAGTGAACTTTGTAAATTGAGGACTACATGTGGAAAATGTAAACACATGTCAATAAAGGCGAGGCACACGGATGTGTCTCTTTCTCCCTAAAAAGGGATGAGGTTCCTCCCCGATACTTTGCAAAGCTTTGCAAATAATAAAACAATGAATCAAACAATTCTAGATAAACTCTTTTGGTGGGGAAAAAAACCACACAAAGGTGTTTAGGGCAGATCCGGGTAAACGAAAAGCCTCCACTGAACAAACTGTTATCGGTTTTCAATCACAAGGAAACAATAGCTGGGCTAAAAAAGCTTCTAGTCCTCATGATCTCCTGATTTTTAAAAACGCTCCTGAGGAAAAAGCAGCAAGGCAGCAGTTTGACTCTGGGGTCAATTTGCACATCATACAAGGCCAAAAGGTGGTTTGCTTAGTTTCAATATAATGGGTGAATCAGGTTAACTGGGGTTTGAATAACTGTTAAAGATATTTAATTTAATAGTTGGAAGAGTAAAGTGTATAATGGGCCAGAACACACAAGTTGTAGTTGATTGATGGGAGAGGGCCGACGCCTACATGAGGCAATCTACATTCTGATTGGTTGAGGAGTCTAAAGGGGGAGGTTCCCTTTTTTCCCGCCTTTTTCTTCCATGTGCTCTGTATGCTGTTCTGTGATTTACCTCACAAAGCAGTCATGTGCCTGATTATCTTGTTCGATTCAAAATATAAATGCAAAAATACATTTATTTATATAAAAACACAAGTTTGTGTCATTCGCTGCACAATTCCCTGACAGTAACCACGGGTTGCTGAGCAAACCAGAAAGAATACACAATATCAAGAGTTTGGAAGGGATCTTGGAGATCATTTAGTCTGACCCCCTGCTCAAGCAAGAGACTCTATAGTACCATTCCCGTCAAATGATGGAGGATCCACAACTTCTGAAGGCATTCCACTCGTTCCACTGATTTAATTGTTTTCATTGTCATGAAATTTTTAGCAAAACACATCAGTCTGGTCCCATTTTAGCTGCTGCATTCATACAACGCCCTTAACCTGGTTACTGAATTAAGCCACCTTCTGGCTTTCCAGTCAGCCAGATCAAAAGACTCGAGTCCGCACAATATTCTAAGCCCCTCTTTCAATGAATGAAGGTTAAAAACTGATAAAGTCAGTTAAACTATTTAGGTATAACTTGACTTATGAGTGTGGTGTGAATTCGACAAGGTATAAGCTTTGATCCCTAAACCAGAATGGCTGCGTTCAACTCCAATTCAAGCCAACATATCTTAGCCTAATGTGTGAACATAAATCATTATCAATCAACTCAGCCAAAAGACATTTTAAGGAGAAAAACGCTGCACGCAAGCTCAAAAATAAAATTATTTTGGTTGAAAAGAAGGATTGTGCTTTCAGGCTGATTCCATTTATTAAAAGCAGCCTCTCAAAATGTCTAGCCAGACCTGTTATGACACGGGTCATAACATCACCATGCAATGAAGTTAGTCCTTGACTTATGACCACAATACAGCCCAACATTCCTGTTGCTAAGTGAGACATTCGTGAAGTGAATTTTGCCCCGTTTTACAGCATTTCTTGCCACAGTCGTTAAGTTACGACCACAATTGAGCCTAACATTCCTGTTGTTAAGTGAGAATTGGCTAAGTGAGCTTTGCCCCATTTTATGACGTTTCTTGCCGCAGCTGTTAAGTGAATCCCTGCAGTTGTTAAGCAAGTCGCATGCTTGTTAAGTGAATCAGGCTTCCCCATTGATTTTGCTTGTCCGAAGGTCACAAAAGGGGATCACATGACACTGCAACCGTCATAAATACGAGTCAGTTGCCAAGCGTCTGAATTTTGACCACAGCTGTTAAGTGAACCACTTCAGTTGTTAAATGAGCCGCATGCATTGTTAAATGAATCTGGCTTCCATATTGACTTGGTTTGTCAAAAGGTCGCAAAAGGGGATCACATGACCCCAAGACACTGCAACCGTCATAAATACGAGTCAGTTGCCAAGCGTCTGAATTTTGATCATGTGACCATGGGGATGCTGCAATGGATTTAAGTGTCAGTCATAAATCACTTTTTTCAGTGCCGTTGTAACTTTGGTCACTAAATAAATGGTTGAAAGTCGAGGACTACCTGTACATGATGTCAACTGCCCTGTCCTTATAGCTTTAAAAACTGGACATTTTTAAAAACAGATTGGATAACCATTAGTCTGAAATGGTTTCCTGCTAAGCAGGGGGTTGGACTAGAGGACCTCCAAGGTCCCTTCCAACTCTGTTATTCTATGCTATTCTTTTGCAAATGAGATTTTTCAAACCAAGAGGAATTATAGCACGGATAAGGCAGTTCGTTCACACATTGCATTCAACTCTCCTGGGGTTGACTTTGTTTTAGGTCCAAAGCCTAAGCAGGCTTTCCGCTTGTGGCTTGCGAAGCGTAACTTATGGCTTATGCAATGGAATCCAGGGAATCCAGTCAACTGTGGCTTATTCAACAAAGCATTGTTATAGAAACCTGGCATATTTGAATCCAATCCAAGTGCAGACCACATGTGACCTTGTAAAGGTTGCCCGGACATCAAGCTCATTGCCTTGCTTGCGTTTTGTGAGTATCTGCACCAGGGTTGCTCAACCTGGGCAGTTTTAAAATGGGTGGACTTCAACTCCCAGAATCCCCCAATCGACTTCAGCACCCAGAATCCCCCAGCTGACTTCAGCACCCAGAATCCCCCAGCCGACTTCAACACACCCCAGCCCACTTCAACTCCCAGAATCCCCCAGTCCACTTCAGCACCCAGAATCCCTCTGCTGACTTCAACTCCCAGAATCCCCCAGCCCACTTCAACGCCCAGAATTCCTCTGACTTCAACTCCCAGAATCCTTCTCCTGACTTCAACTCCCAGATTCCCCCAGCCCACTTCAACACCCAGAATCCCCCAGTCCACTTCAACACCCAGAATCCCCCAGCCAACTCAATTCTGGGAGTTGAAGTGCATCCGTCTTAAAACTGCCAAGTGTCAGGGTTCTGATGGATGCCCTAATTAAATCCGACAGATGCCTTAAATTAAATTAAAGGTTGAAAAAATCCTCACGCAGATATACCTGGGACGCGATACATCTACTATGGGAAATGGAATTTAATTACGGGTAGTCCTCGACTTACAACCACAACAATGGCGCCCAAAATTGATGTTGCTAAGTGAGACATTTGTAAAGTGACTTTTGCCCCAATTTATTTATTTATTTATTCATTCATTCATTCATTCATTCATTCCAATTTATATGCTGCCCTTCTCCGTAGACTCAGGGCGGCTTACAATTTTGCGACCTTTCTTGTCAGTTATTCAGGGAATCATTGCAGTTGTTAAATTAACCTGGAATTAAGGACAAACTTCCTGACAGTGAGAACAATTAATCAGTGGAACAGCTTGCCACCAGAAGTTGTGGGTGCTCCATCAATGGAGGTTTTTAAGAAAAGACTGGACAACCATTTGTCTGAAATGGTATAGGGTCTCCTGCTTGAGCAGGGGGTTGGACTAGAAGACCTCCAAGGTCCCTTCCAGCTCTATTTTGAATGATTGATAGTAACATGGCTGTTAAGTGAATCCACCTTCCCTATTGACTTTCCTTGTCAGAAGGTCGCAACAGACCCTGGGACACTGCGACCGTCATAAATATAGTTGCCAAGCATCCAAATTTTAATTACATGACTGTTGTAAATTGAGAACTACCTAGATTAATCCTATTAGTCCTTTCCCTGTAGAGGTAGTCCTTGACCTACAACCATTCGTTTAGTGACTGTTCCAAGTTACAACAGCACTGAAAAACTTCTGTTTTTCATACTTAACGCCCACTGCATCATCCCTTTGGTTACATGATCAAAATCCAGATACTTGGCACCTGACTCGTATTTAAGACGGTCGCGGCATCCCGGAGTCACATGATCCCCATTTGCGACCTTCTGACGAGCAAAAAAAAAAAAATCTCCGCTACGGGTTTGCGCGAACCGGTACGAACCGCCTGAATACCACTTCCGATTGTAGCTCAATTTCTCCCAGCTGCAAGCCAATGTCCTGAGCAGGATTTACAAACAAGGATTAGGAACTACTAGGCTGAACGTGGTGCGATAAGCTGGAACAATAAATTTCCCTGCTGTTCCATTACTAGAGCCATAAATATTTATCGAACGCCGCAGCCATAATTACAGGGCTGACCTGTGAAGTCATTTGTATGACAATTGGATGTACCCAGGGGAAAGCAAAAAGCTCACAGAGCCTAACGGAAGTCAAGTTTTCAGCAAAACCAAGGACTACAGATAGTTCTCCACTTACAACAGTTCATTTAGTTCTGGGGTCTGCAACCTTAAACACTCAAAGAACCATTTGGACCTGTTTCCCACAGAAAACAAAACACCGGGAGCCACAAAAACTCTTCCCGTGCCTGACTATTTCTTGAGCGGCCACAAAACTAGCATCTGTAGTTGAATTAAATGTTCAGTTTTCTTCTGAAACTTTTCTTTTCTTGGATTTATCCATGGTTGGCCTACCGGGGGTTGGAAAGCTCAATAAATCGCGTGCTGGCAGGTGTTGCACATTGGTGGTTGTGACGCATATTTTGAGTGACAGGGAGCCACAGCAGAGGGGTGAAAGAGCCACATGCAGCTCCAGAGCCACAAGTTGCTGACCCTTGATTTAGTTCAAAGTTACAACAGGACTGAAAAAAAAGTTATTTATGATCGTTTTTCGCAGTTACAAGCTTTGTAGCATCCCTATAATTGTGTGATCAAAATCCCCATGATTGTGCGATCAAAACGCTTGGCAACTGATTCATACTTACGACCGTGGCTTGTGTCCTAAGGTCACGCGATCCCCTTTTGCGACCTTCTGACCAGCAAAGCCATTGGGGAAGCCAGACTCACTTAACAACCAGGTTACCGACTTATCAACTGCAGTGATTCACTTACCGACGCTGGCAAGAAAGGTCGTAAAATGGGACAAAACTCACTGAACAAATGTCTCACTTAACAACAGAAATGTTGGGCTCCACTGTGGTCGTAAGTCGAAGACTACCTGTATGTCACATCACATCCTTACATGTACCATCAACAAACTACCACCGAGTTTGATGTACCGAGAAAAATATGTTTAGCTGACTTCTATTTTTAAAAAAAAATTGAAAAAAATTAGGTTTTAGCTCCCATGCTATACACAGGTAGTCCTTGACTTATAATAATTTGTTTAGTGACAATTCAAAGTTACAACAGCACTGAAAAAAATGGGCTTATCATCAGTCCTCGCACTTATGACCATTCTTCATCCTCACAGCCACGTGATCAAAATTTGGGCTCTTGGAAACCAACATATATTCACAATTTTGCAACATCCTGGGGTCCTGTAATCACAATTTATGAACTTCCCAACCGGCTTCTGACAAGCAAAATCAATGGGGAAAATTAAGATTCAGTTAACATCCGGATGATTCACTTACTGAAACAAAGTCAATGGGGGAAGCGGACTCGCTTAACATGCACATAAATCACTTAAGTGCAGTGATTCGCTTAGCAACCATGGCAAAACGGTTGTAAAGTCAGGCACGGCTCACTTAACAACCACCCTGCTTAGTGTCAAAAATTCTGGTCCCAACTCAAGGATTTTCGGTAGCGAACTCAGGCTGAGGCAGCACTATTTCAACCCCGATTTATACAAAACTGTGTGCCTATTTATTCATGCCACCAGCCGTCTGCCTCCGAGACACATTCAACAATGCAAAAACCGATGTTCTATGCAGAAGAGATTGCATGCCTGCGAAACACGGAATCTTCAGGCCGAAATGGGTTCCGAGAGGCCATTTAATCCACCCTCCTGCTCAACAGGAATCAAACTGAATGGCTGCCCATCAAATTCCCTGCCCAGCTTCTTGCACGGAGACATCTATAAAAAAAATTGGAGAGTCCACCACACCCTTTGGCCAGTATTTTTTTTTTAAGAAAAGAACATTGTTGGAATCTGCCTACCTGCATCTTAAAGCAGACCAGCCCTGAAATAAAATAAAATTTATTTATTTATATTTGATATTGACATTAGCTTTTGATCTACCTTTCTCTCTCACCTGCTTCAGATACCTGGAGTGGTTGATCCTATTTTTTTTTTCATCACCGCTCTTTTGGGCAAAGCTCTTTCAAATTTCTCCTAGAAACTCAAGAGTTGAGTTCTCTTGAGGACCTCAAGGGTCCTCAAAGGTCATCAAGTCCAGCCCCTTGCATACAGGATTCCCTAACAGCATCCCTGACAGATGACTAGCCAACCTTTGTGTAAAAACCACCCACAAAGGAGAGGAAACCCTATTCTTTGGATTGACAGGTCTTTTACAAGACCTCTTCCTAAATGATCTACCTATCTACATCAGTGTTTCTCAACCTTGGCCATTTTGAAGATGAGTGGACTTCAACTCCCAGAATTCCCCAGCCAGCTGGGAGCAAAGCTGGCTGGGGAATTCTGGGAATTGAAGTCCACCCATCTTCAAGTTGCCAAGGCTGAAAACACAGAATAATAAAGTCGGAAGAGACCTTGGAGGTTTTCTAGTCCAACTCTCCGTGCTCCAAGAGACTTTTATCTACATCCTTGATATTTTACCTCATGAGTTCTAGGAACTTGGCGAGGTTTTAGGGAAGGGGCAGAGAAACGAAACAACGAAGCAATGGCCTTTGTAGAAGAGGAACTATGTTACAAAAACAGTTGAATTGGGAAGTTAGGGACTCCACTCCCTGTTTAACATCAAAACACAACTCCACAATTGATTCCACACAACGCACCAAGCCCCCTTGTGACTTTCCAGCTATGGGCTTAGAGACAGTGTGAGGGCTAAAGCTGGTTACCACGGGGTCGTAAACCATGGTTTATCGTTGGCGCAAAAGAGCTTGTCGATCAGAAAGGTCGGCAATTCGGCGGTTCGAATCCCTAGTACAGGTCTGCTGCTCGAGCGGGGTGGGGGGTGGACTAGATGACCTCCAAGGTCCCTTCCAACTCTGTTACTGTTAATCAGTCCAGCTCAAGCCAGACCTAAGCTTAAGGAAGGGGTCTTTTTTAAAAAAAAAAAAATCTCCAATCCAGTGACTTCTTGGCTTTTCCTTACTTTTTCCTTCAAGTTTCTAGTCCCTGGGGCAAAGTGGGGGGGGGAGAGGTGTTTGGCCTGAAGAAACTTCTTGGAATTAGGCTGCTTCAGGAGGAGGTGGAGGCTAGTACCAACAGGTTCCTTGTTCCTCCTGGGCAAACAGCACCCCGTCCCCACCTCCTTTGCCCCAGGGACTAGAAACTTGAATGAAAAAAAAAGTAAGGGGCAAAGAGAAGAGCGGAAGCCGGCGAGCTAAAAAAAAAAAGGGGGTACATATTCCTTTAAACTAAAGGCAGAAGTCAAGGTCTCCCCCACGAACAAATCCCGTTTTTTCTTTCTTTAGCCTCGGGTCGCTCCACCTGCAAGCTGCGATCTCTCCACGCTCTTTTTGCCCGGAAGCCCCGAGGGAAAAGCCAAGGCGGTTTCTTTGCAAGCCAGGATTGCCCGTGATTTTTGCAAGCCACCATGGCACAATTGCAAAGACCCCTCAAAAGAAGCAACGAAAGAACCCATTGTTGCAAGATTAAAGACCCCCCCCCCCAAGAAAAACAAGCAAGGGAGGAGGAGGAGGAGGAAAGCGGGGGGGGGGATCGAGTAGATCTCCGGGGATCCCTGCACACACACACACACACCTCGATCTGTCTGCAAGAGCTGGAAATGCATGTCTGGAACCAGCCCCCCACCCCCACCTCCCCAACCCAGCCAAGCACACGGCAGCCTCCCCGCTTTAAGCGAGCTTTTAAACCCGCGTCTCCTGCACCAGGGAACGGCGGAGGGGAGCTCTGGCTTTGCAAGACGGCGCCCGCGGTCGCCGCAACCCGCCCCAGCCATCCACGGCCGACGCTGCTCCGGCGATCCTTGCCTTCCCCCAGCCTCACCTCGCTCGCCAGCAGCCGCTCTCCGGCTCCGAGCCACCTTACAGTTCCCACCGCCAGCTGTGAATTTTTAAAGGGGAGGGGCTTGGCTCAGAGGGAGGGGCGACAGCCCGCGCTTGCGCGTCCCTCTCCACGGGTGGGTGAGGGGGTGGGAGGGAAGGAATTAATTAGAATAGAATAGAATAGAATAGAATAGAATAGAATAGAATAGAATA
>WNWU01000067.1:3583150-3595419 GCA_012654045.1 Ptyas mucosa
TAGAATAGAATAGAATAGAATAGAATAGAATAGAATAGAATAGAATAGAATAGAATAGAATAGAATTCTTTATTGGCCAAGTGTGATTGGACACACAAGGAATTTGTCTTTGGTGCATACGCTCTCAGTGTACATAAAAAGAAAAGATACATTTGTCAAGAATCATAAGGGACAACACTTAATGATAATCATAGGGTGCAAATAAGCAACTGAATCATACTAGGAAACAATCAATATAAATCGTAAGGATACAAGCAACAAAATTACAGTCATACAGTCATAAGTGGGAGGAGATGGGTGGTGGGAACGATGAGAAGATTAATAGTAGTGCAGACTTAGTGGTTTGACAGTATTGAGGGAATTATTTGTTTAGCAAAGTGATGGCATTCGGGGGGGAAAAACTGTTCTTGTGTCTAGCTATAGAAGAGAAGGGAAGGGAAGGGAAGGGAAGAGAAGAGAGAAGAGAAGAGAATATAGAAAAGAATTAGAAGACAAGATAGAAGATAAAAGAGAAGATAATATACAATAGAATTAGAAGAGAATTAGAATAGAATATAGAATAGAATAGAATAGAATAATAATTAGAAATAGAATAGAACAATAATTAGAATAGAATAGAATAATAATTAGAATAGATTGGGTGCTTTGCAACTCTCTTTGCAAATACACGATTGCACATCATGAATTTGCAAAGAGAGTTGTGGTGCACAAATAAAGAGTTCATGAACAGGGAATCCCCGTAACTTGTGTGGGGGTTAGAAATGAAGTTAACCTTAGGCCTAAAACACTTTTACTTTCCTGATCTAAAGTGACGTGAAGAAAAGCGTTTTAAGTATTCAAATATTCATTGCATAAGAGGTGGTGTAGATATATCGCTGTGAGAAATCAAGGCGGAATCCTAATTACATAACTTGTATGATTTGCCAAGTAGTTTCAGGTTAATGTTATGTTGGATTTGCCTTGCTCTGATCTGTGGCACACCCGGAAGTAAAGTTTATCGTGGTTTGAACTGCCATTTCTTATCTCTTGGTTGGTTGCACTGTGGACTGAGAGAAACACAGCTGTTAACCGTAGAGATCGTGTCTTTTTTGTTTCAATAGTAATTTTATGAAAAATTACAAAGAAAAAGATGGACATTCGTACAAAAGAAACGTAAGGGGAAGAATAAAAAGGAAAAAAAAGTGGAAAATAGAAAAGAAGAAAAAAATAATATGCTAAAGAAACAGAAAAATAGATCAAGAAATGATTGTTCCCTTCATCACAAGCATAAATAATGTTAATAATTGATCACATACTCTTAAAATATCCTAGACAACTTTCCCGGATTGCTTAATATACAGTACAATAAAAATTCATAGTACAGGTGGCGCTTGATTTACGAACACAATTAAGGCCAAAACGTCTGTGGCTAAGCAAGACAGTTGTTAAATGAATCACTGCTGTTACCGTAAGTGAATGGTGTGGTTGTTAAATTGAATCTGGCTTCCTCATTGACTTGGCTTCTCAGAAGATCGCCAAAGGGGATCCTGGGAAGTTGCAACCATCATAAATATGAATCAGTTGCCAAAGGCACAGATTTTGATCATGAGACTTTGGTGATGCTACAACGGTCATAAGAACCGGTTGTAAGTTGCTTTTTTCAGCGCCATCGTAACTTTGAATGATCTCTGAACAAATGGTTGTAAGTCAAGGATTATATAGTTGATAAACAAGGGAATGGATAGAAGTTGGTTTCCTAGAATACTCCTAACCTTTACCGTCAATCAAGGGATTCTATCAAGATCAAGGGAGGTACTAATAGTACTCTGTAAAGCCTTAGTAAGGCCACACCTAGAGTACTGCATCCAGTTTTGGTCACCACGCTATAAAAAAGATATTGAGACTCTAGAAAGAGTGCAGAGAAGATTAACCAGGAGGATTAGGGGAATGGAGGCTAAAACATATGATGAACGGTTGCAGGAACTGGGCATGGCTAGTCTAGGGAAGAGAAGGACCAGGGGAGACAGGATAGCATTTTCCAATATTTGAGGGGCTGCCCCAGAGAGGAGGAAAGGGGTCAAGCTATTTTACAAGGCACCCGAAGGCCAGACAAGGAACAATGGATGGAAACTGCCCAAGGAGAGATTCAACCTGGAAATAAGGAGGAATTTTCTGACAGGGAGAACAATCAACCCATGGAACAGAAGTTGCCTTCAGAAGTTGTGGGAGCTTCATCCCTGGAGGCTTTCAAGAAGAGATTGGACTGCCATCTGTCAGAAATGGTGTAGGGCCTCCTGCTTGGGCCGGGGGTTGGACTGGATGACCTCCAAGGTCCCTTCCAACACTGTTATTCTTCTGTTATGATATAAACAGAGGAAGAAACAAACTTCAAGCTACAATTGGAAACTGGAAAACATTTCCAAACGGCCAATCACACAACATTGCTCAATATATATAGTGAAGTGTATTGAATATATAGCACAGGTTAGTCCGTGACTTACGGCCACAACTGAGCCCAACATTTCTGTTGTTAAGGGAGACATTTGTTAAGTGACCCTTGTCCCATTTTACGACCTTTCTTGCCGCAGTTGTTAAATGACTCAGTGCAGTTGATAAGTTAATAACCCGGTCGTTGAGTGAATCTGTCTTCCCCCATTGACTTTGCTTGTCAGAGGGTCACAAAATAGGATCATGTGACGTTAGGACACAGCAACGGTCGTAAGTATGAATCAGTGGCGAAGCGTCTGAGTTTTGATCACGGGACCATGAGGATGCTACAACGGTCGTAACTGAAAAAACGGTCCTAAGTCTCTTTTTTCAGTGCCGTGGTAACTTTGGACGGTCACTAGATAAATAGTTGAAAGTCGAGGACTGCCTGTACATGATGTCAACTGCCCTGTCCTTATACTTTTAAAAACTGGACATTTTTAAAAACAAGATTGGATAACCATTAGTCTGAAATGGTTTCCTGCCTAAATGAACCGTTGGAAGTCAAGGACTACCTGTATAGAATTACAGGAGATAATTTGTAATAAATGAAATAACAGTTTCATTGCAGTGGAAGTGAGGAATGTTGAACCATGCAATTTTAAAAAAAAATATTTTAAATTTTATTAGAGCATCAAAACTAAAATTAAAAAAATGTATAATAATTTTTCTATCACGGTGTAACATCGCCAAAATATCCATATATATATATATATATATATATATATATATATATATATATATATACATACATACACACACACCAGTAATCAGAGAGTAAAAATAGAAAATATTTACAGATTCTTGTATACAAATTTACCTTATTGATTACCATAAATATACAATCATCTATAATTATAATCCAACATTATCCTTTGTCTCTCTCCCATCGTTTCTGGGTCCAATCATACCACATATTCCAACTACCATAAAAGTCTGAGTCTCTTTTACCCTTGATCAGTTTTGTAAGTCTGTCGGATTCTGCACATTCCATGATTTTATAAATTATTTTTGAGTCTGTTGGTAAATCCTCATTCTTCCATTCTTGTGCAAATGCCAGTCTCCCTGCAGTAATTATGTGCAGCATCAGATACCATTTAGCCAATCCAATATTTGGGGTCTAACCCCCAACAAAAGTTTCTGTTTTCAGTTCCACTCTACACTGTGTAATTTCAAACAACCATCGTCGTATTTTCATCCAATATTTAGCTGCCAGCGGGCATATCCACCATTAGTGGAAGTAAGTTCCATTGCTATGCCCACATTTCCAGCACTGTGAAGATATCCCGGGGAACATGTTAGCTAATCTTGGTGTAGGTGCATCGATAAACCATCTTATAAATATTCTCTTTATAAGAGGATGCCATAGTTGATTTTAAACTTTCTAAGCCAATGTTTTGAACTGTGCAATTTTTATTTACTGCTCACTTGTGTGAGAACGGATGGAAAGTTAGTCTTTTATAAAACGTATCGGAAGAATTATAAAATACTTTTAAGTCAATAACTTACTGCAAGCCTCAGTAGCAAAGCCAAATAAAAACCACAAATGATAAAGAGACTTTCACTGTGTCAGCTTGATCTGAATGTTCAAGGAAGTAAGCCCATACTCCGGACAAATGGTAAAAGACAAGATAAGATAGTTCTTGTTGTAAAAAGACAAGGGTAATTACGTTTGTCATAAACACAGAATGTAAGGGATCTTAGGCGTGACGTATATTGTGTGGACATGTATAAATGCATGGTGTGAAACAATCTCAATCCACACTGGGAAGGGACGTGGAGGCCTACCTTTGCAAACGCAATTCAATAAACCTTCTTTGTTCGACAACGTCAGAGTCGTCTGTCGAATTAGTAAATTTTGGATGTTTTAAAATCTCACACTTGGGAGATTCCGAAAAAAAATTGTGTTACACACCAAGGTGGCAAGGTGGAATTCTAGGAGTTGAAGTCCAGACATCTTACAGTCACAAAGCTTGGAAAACATCGTTCGGCATCAGGGGTCTCGAACTTGGCAACTTAACAACTTGTGGACTTCCAACTCCCAGAATTTGCTAATTAACTGGGGGAAAAAATAATCCCGCTCGTTCCCAGATAGTTTTAAAGAAATTCTGCTTGGTAAGATGCTTGCTTTTTAGGGCATGAAAACTATCATTTTCTTGCAGGAAATCAACCAACAACAACAACAACAAAGTCTAGAATTTAAGAAGCCGGCAATGCAAAAAATCAATTGTAAGTGAGTTTCATCTCAGTCCTGGTTTTGTGTGTTTACTCGGAAGGAAACTCCACAATTCCAGGATGAGACACCTTTCCCAAGTATACTCGTGGGAGGAAAGATAAGTTATAACATTCAAATCAGTGAGTATTATTTATTCATTTTTATAGTTATTTTTATAAATAATTCAAGGCAGCAAACGTACCTAATATTTCTTCCTCCTGGTATTTACCCCAGAACAACTACTGATAAGCAGGAGGGTCTGGCTCAGTTACTCAGCCATTGGGTCATTGTTACAGAGGTATTTCCTCACCTGAACAAAGATACAGAATAATCACAGGTGAGCAAAAAGGCAGAGGGAGGGAGAGAGGGAGGGAGGGAGGGAGAAAGGAAAGAGGGGAAAGAAAGAAGGAAGGAAGGAAGGAAGGAAGGAAGGAAGGGGAGGGAGGAAGGAAAATGAAAGAGACAGAAAAAAAGAAAAAGAGAAGGAGAGAGAGAGAGAGGAAGGAAGGAGATGGGTGAAAGGAGGAAAGAGATGGAGATAAAGAGGGAGGGAAGGAGGGAGGAACAAAAGAAGGAAAGAAGTGGAAGGAAAGACAGAAAGAGAGAGAGAGAAAGGAAAGAAGGAGATGGGTGGAAGAGAGAGATAAAAAGGAAGGGAGGGAGGGAAGGAAGGAAGGAAGGGAAGAAGAGCTAAAGAAAGTGAGAGGAAGTAAGTAAATGAGGTGGATGTGTGGAAGGAAAGAAAAAAGGGAGGGAAAGAAAAAAGAACAAAAGGAGGGAAGGAAGGGAGAGAGGGATGGAGGGAAGAAAGAAAGAAAGAAAGGGAAAGAAAGAGAAAGAAAGAAAAGAAAAAAGAAAAGATGCAAGGCACCATAGAGAGCTATGAAGGATCTTCTACTGCCCCCTCCTGGCCACTAGAAATTCTGATCAGGATGAAGAATTACAACCTTGAGTTTCTACAACTTTTAAGATTCCATCTGCCAAACGCCCTCTAGAAAAAAAAAAACTCTTTATTATAAGAAGTTTCCGGAAGGTCACCAGAGCCACTTCTTGGGAACGGCCATTTCCAAAGTTCAGGTCAATGACACCAAAAACAACCCTGACCTCCAAACTACTTTTCCCAGCATGATTGAAACGGTTGGGTGCCAATTCAGGTGGGGAGATGGAAATCCTGATGGTAATCTGGTGCCAAGCCATAAAAGAGTGGGTGGGTTAAATTAAAACCAGGCAAAATTCATTTGCCTTCCAGAGCTGATGTGAAGCCAATACGGGGGGCCTGCAAAATACGACAATGTAGCCCCAAATTTCTGTTGGGTAGAGAGACAGCTGTTAAGTGATTTTTGTCCCCATTTTACAACATTTCTTGCCACAAGTGAATCTCTGCAGTCGTTAAGTTAGGAACACGGTTGTTAAATGAATCTGGCTTCCCCATTGATTTTGCTCGTCAGAAGGTCTTAAAAGGGATCACATGACCCTTGGGACACTGCGACTGTCATAAATATGAATCAGAACAGAATACCAGAGTTGGAAGGGACCTTGGAGGTCTTCTAGTCCAACCCCCTGCTCAGGCAGGAAACCCGTTACCATTCCAAGACAAATGGCTGTCCAGTTTCTTCTTAAAAACCTCCAATGATAGGAGCGCCCACAACTTCTGGTGGCAAGCTGTTCCACTGGTTAATTGTCCTCACTGTTAGGAAGCTTCTCCTTAGTTCCAGGTTGCTTCTCTCCTTGATTAGTTTCCATCCATTGCTTCTTGTCCTGCTCTCTGTTGCTTTGGAGAATAGCTTGACTCCCTCTTCTTTGGGGCAGCCCCTCAAATACTGGAATATTGTTCTCATGTCCCCACCCCCCCCTAATTCTTCTTTTCTTTAGATGGCCAAACACAAATCCTGCAGCCATTCTTTGTATGGTTTAGTCTCCAGGCCTTTGATCCTCTTAGTTGCTGTTCTCTGCACCTTTTCCAAAAGTCTCAACATCTTTTTTTGCAGCATGGTGACCAAAATTGGTTGCAGTATTCCAGGTGTGGCATTACTAGGGTTTTGTAAAACAGTACCAGTACTTCACATGTTAAGTTGAGCAGGGGTGAAATGCTCCCGGTTTGGACCGGATCGCCCGATCTGGTAGCGATGGAGGCGGGAGGTTCGGAGAACCAGTAGCAAAAATCCCTGCCCCCCCCCCATTCCCAGCTGAGCCGCGTGATCATCAGAGGCTTTTTTAAATTTTATTTTTAAAAGCATTTTTTCTACAACCTCTTTGGCAGGAAATATGCTTTTAAAAGTAGGGGGGGGAAAAGCCTCTGATGATCGCGTGGCTCAGCTGGGATCGTCAGAGGCTTTTCAAAGCATTTTTTTCTGCAACCTCTTTGGCCTTAGAGGTTGCAGAAAAAATGCTTTGAAAAGCCTCTGACGATCCCAGCGGAGCCTCGCGATCATCAGAGGCTTTTTTTCCTTTTAAAACCATTTTTTTCTACAACCTCTAAGGCCAAAGAGGTTGTAAAAAAGATGCTTTTAAAAGCCTCTGCCGATCAGGAAAGTCAGCTGGGATCGTCAGAGGCTTTTAAAAGCATTTTTTTACCACCTTTTCGCCGAAGAGGTTGTAGAAAAAATGGTTTTAAAAGTAAAAAAAGAAAAAAAAAGTTGTCCACGCCCACCCAGTCACATTACCCCCACAACCACCAAGCCACGCCCACAGAACCGGTAGTAACACATTTTAGATTTCACCACTGAAGTTGAGGCTGTAAGTTGAGGACTAGCTGCATTGGTGTGATCAGATCCAAGCTTGGCACTTCCAACGCCTTTAGGGTGGCAAAATTCAAGACATTCTTCCCAGCAGATGGCGGCCTTCGCTTAAGAATGTTTTACTCCTGGAGTAAAACCAGGAAACTGAATATACAGATAATCCTGGACTTAATGACTGCAGTTGTGGCCCAAAGTTCTGTCGTTGAGCGAAACATTCGTTAAGTGAATTTTGCCCCGTTTTACAACTTTTCTCGCCGCATTTATTAAGTGAATTGCTGCAGTTCTTAAATTAGCCGGCCGGTTGTTAAGTGAATCTGGCTTCCCCAATGACTTTGCTTGTTGGAAGGTCAGCAAAAGGGGAATCACCTGACTGCCACCCACCCACACGGGCACTGCAACCGTCATAACCATGAACCAGTTGTTCGAATCTCACCAAGGCTCAAGGTTGACTCAGCCTTCCATCCTTTCTAAGGTAGGTAAAATGAGGACCCAGTTTGTGGGGGCAATAAGCTGACTTTGTATAAATATACAAAAGTATGAAGGCTGTTGCTTAGCGCATTGTAAGCCGCCCTGAGTCTCCGGAGAAGGGCGGCATATAAGTCAAATTAAAAACAAAAAACCAAAGAGCCTTGGGTAGTACAGTGATCTAAAGCACCCTGTTATTAACATCAGCTGCCTGCAATTATTGCAGGTTCAATTCTCACCAGGCTCAAGGTTGACTCAGCCTTCCATCCTTTCTAAGGTAGGTAAAATGAGGACCCAGTTTGTGGGGGCAATAAGCTGACTTTGTATAAATATACAAAAGTATGAAGGCTATTGCTTAGCGCATTGTAAGCCGCCCTGAGTCTCCGGAGAAGGCGGCATATAAATCAATTTTTTTTAAAAAATGCATGTAAATCACATGACCGCTGCAACGGTCGTAAGCGTGAAAAACAGCCGTAAGTCCCTTTTTTAAGTGCTGTTGTAACTTCAGTCATTAAACGAACTATTGTAAATCAAGCATTTTCAGTACTAACCTCCGTGTTTTTTCCCTCCCGAGTCGTGCTGTTGTGTCTAGATATATACTTTATGTACATATAGGTAGTCCTCGATTTACAACCATAATTGAGCCATACATTATTGCGGTCGTTAAATTGAAGCAGAACGTAAGCCAGATCCAATTTTGGGGGGGGACATTTCTGCAGTGGCCGCTAAATGAACACTTCAGTTGTTAAGCTAACACTGGGGTTACTAAGCGAACACCGTTGTCTTTGTGTGACTCTATTTTACTCCATGGCCGTAAACCCGAAGTAAACACTGGGAACCCAAAACAGTTTCGAATGTCTCTTGTCACATGACCGTAGGATGTTGCAAGACGGCCATAAAAGTGAACCAGGTGCCAACGGTCAAAAATATGACGATTGCAGGGGTGTGTACAAGACATAACTTTCCTAACTTTGAAACTGGGTCATAAGTAACTTTGGGGAGGTCTGTCATAACTTCGAATGGTTGTGAAACGACTCGTCGTAAGTCGAGGTCTACCTGTATTGTAAAGTTCTATGGGCCACCCCTTTCATGTTCAGAACGCTAGTAAACCTTCAGTTGGTTGTATAAGGAGTGTACTGTCAGTGCAGTGAAGCTTATATTAAAATACAGGATAACGTACGTGCGTTAAGACAGCTTTACTGGGCAACTTTTAAGCTTGGTGGACTTCAGCTCCCAGAATTCCTCAGCCCGAATGGATGAATTCTGGGAATTGAAGTCCACAAGTCTCAAAAGAGCCTTGGATAGTACAGTGGTCTAAAGCCCTGTTATTAACACCAGCTGCCTGCAATTATTGCAGGTTCGAATCTCACCAAGGCTCAAGGTTGACTCAGCCTTCCATCCTTTCTAAGGTAGGTAAATTGAGGACCCAGTTTGTGGGGGCAATAAGCTGACTCTGTATAAATATACAAAAGTATGAAGGCTATTGCTTAGCGCATTGTAAGCCGCCCTGAGTCTCCGGAGAAGGGTGGCATATAAATCAAATTAAAAAAAAAAAAGTTGCGGAAGTTTCGAGAGAGTTTGGAGGGAAAAAAGGAAAAAAAAAAGAGAGAGACCACGGTGAAATTTTAATTACAAAAGTCCTTTAATGGTATGGATTAGCTATAAATTCATAATTAGTGCTTTAAGAATAAATGGATTAAACACATTATTCTTCAATAAGCCGTTATAGATCGCCTTTATGTATCTGTTATCGAGAGATACGGGTAAGACAAACGTATTTCAGACGTATTTCAATAGATATCAAAATGCTTCGACGTTTATTTATTACATTGGTCTTTATATACAGTTAGCGGCTGTTTCCGTAATTCAGCCACGGTAAATTTACCTGTAAAATAGGAGAAGAAGAAAAAACAACAACAAAAGAAACAAAAACAACCCCCCCCTCCCCAAACCCAGATCTAGATTAAATCAAAACCATAATGGTTTGGTTGCTTTCCATAATAATAATAATAATTATAATTATAATAATAATAATAATATAAAAAGATATCACTTATTCCTTTTGGCAGGCTGAGTTCCACACTCACATTTCAAAGTAAAGCATTTGAGAATCAGTGCATTAATGTCTGTCCCCCCCACAACCAAATAATGCTAGTTAGAAGGTTGTTAAGAGTCCTCCGAGACAGGTTACAATTTAGAAGCTTAGAAATGAAATTCGAATTAAACAGGAACAGCCATGGGTATATTTAACGGGCTTGGAGGCTCTGCCTTGCTGCAGGAGCCAAGGGTCAAGGCTGCATAAGTGAAGTCTTTCTCTGAACATCTGGTTGGGGCCTTGGAGAACATCTGGCAGAGCCAAGTGGAGTACCGAGGAGCATCTTTCTGTTTCATCTTGCACGCATCGTCATCTCCGTTTAACGGCCCCATAATCCCTTGCCGGGTGGAGCCTGGGCCACTGAACGGAGCTAGCAGTGTGTTTTATTGGCCGGATGCCTTTCCTGTCACCGATGAGGAGTTTCGTTCAGCAGATATATTCTCGTTGTGGCCCAGAGAGAGAAATATCCGCCTCTACCTAGGATCGAACTCACGGCCTCCTGGTTGTGAGGCGGGAGGATCCACCTCTCGTGGACAAAAATGGGAGTTCTGGGAGTTGGAAGTCCACCCGGCTTCAAGTTCTGAGGGTGAGAAACACTGAATTCAGGTCTCTCTAGGACAGTGATGGCTAACCTTTTTGCCGTCGCGTGCCAAAAGCGGGGGGAGCACGGGGGGGGGGTTTGCGTGATTGCGTGCCCACACCCATAATTCAATACGTCCCATCCCCCCGTGCATGCATGCGCTCTCCCTCCCATGCCCCCCCCCCAGCTTTTGGCACATGATGGAACAGTAGGCCTGGTAGGCTCGAGGCTTTCTTGGAGGCTGGGGAGGGCGAAAACGGCCTTCCCCATCTCCCAGAGGCCTTCCGGAGGCCGGAAACGGCTTGTTTCCCAACTTCCAGTGAGCCCGGAACGGCAAAAAATCAGGTGGCCGGCACGCACATGCGTGCTGAGGCTGAGCTAGGGCAACGCTCATGTGCCCACAGATATGGCTCCACGTGCCACCTGTGGCACGCGTGCCACCGGTTTGCCATCACGGGTCTTGGAGCTCCTTGGCGTTTTTTATGGTCTGATGGCCACCCAGGAAACCGAGTCAGGTTTCCACCAAAACCCACGATACAAAATAGTCAAAATGTTCTTGATTCCCAACTGTAGCTTGGTACTCCTTGGTGCAGAATCCTAAACATTTGGAGTTAAGCACGGAGGGAAACCGGAGCAATGTAAGCAATGTCAGCCAAACAAACCGCTCCAATCTCTGCGGTATTTGTAAGCCGGGATGTTCCATCTTGGTTTAAAGATGGTTTAAAGCATCTGCAAGATAACTTTTCCCCCCCGATTCTCAAATAATTACACAGAGGTTGTTGCTGCTGGCATTATTTTAATGAAGCACCACCGTTTAGAAATCCAGTGAAAGTAATGCTAGGTACCGAACAGATTCTCAAAAAGTTTTGGAAGTAAAGAGCCGTGTTAACAAGGGCAGGGGAGGAAGGGAAGCTAAATCGTGGTTAGTGTAACCATGGTTTATTGCATCGGCCACAATCGATTGGATTTTCCCTATCATCAGATCTAACTAGGATACCTTAGGAGGGATCCAACCGATCAAATTTTGATGTTGGGAGAAGAACTGTAGCCAGTTAGCAAAACTTGATTTAACGCCAGGATAAAAAGAGGACATTAGAAAGAAACTCAAGATTGCAGGGCCTTGATTTTCCTTTGTATATAGGAGGAAGGAAAGAAAATATTTTAAGATCAGCTCACCGCAGCCACATCACTTCTTGTTTTCCTGACTTGGCCTACCTGAAAGGGCTGGGATTTGGCTAATTAAAAATAAACAAATGAATAAATCGCTCTCAAAAGGGAGGGGGGGGGGAATCCAATCTTGCACAACGAAATTTCCCAGAAATCGTGAGCCCCTTCTTTCGATTCGCCCTGCAATTTTCAAATGTGGGGAACGTTTTGTTCACGGTGGTTAAATGAAATCGGTCTTCACCACTGACTTTGCCAGGTTAGAAAATCCCGAAAGGCGAATCGCAGTGCAACCGTCGTTAAGTACATGCCAGTTGCCAAGCATTTCGATTTCGATGTGACCGTGGGGATGCCGAAACGGTCGTTAAGTGTGAAAAGCGGTCGAGCGTAACTTTTCAGTGCCGCTGGGACTTGGAACGGTCGTAAGTCAAGGGCTAGCTGTTCTCTTCCTAGCTAGGCCATCCCAGGGTCTGATATTTGAGAGCAGATTAAGAGAGGGGTGTCCAAATTATAGAAGATAAGCAATATTTCCTCTTGTCTTAAGAA
>WNWU01000067.1:3651412-3665384 GCA_012654045.1 Ptyas mucosa
TTAATTTAATTTAATTTAATTTAATTTAATTTAATTTAATTTAATTTCCACCCCTCTCCGAAGACTCAGGGCGGCTCACAATACATTTAAAAAAATCATTATAAAAAACATTTAAAAATTAAAAACATTAAGAACATTAAAAACTCATTCACGCCATTCATTGACCCATGACAGCAATTCTCAGGGCAAAGAACTATGAATTAGCATAGAAGCATTTAAGGAATGAACCAAAAACTGTTTGTTCGATCCTTTTTTGCCAACAAGCGTCTCCAAAATATTTCATTCTCTAGGAGAGTGGGTGGGGGCTGACTTTCTACACCAGGACACTGCAACCGTCATAAATACGTTGCCAAGCGTTCAAATTTAGATCACGTGACCATGGGGATGCTGCAACGGTCATAAGTGTGAAAAACGGTCACTAAGTCACTCTTTTCAGTGCTGTTGTAACTTCAAGCGGTCACTAAATGAATTGCCATAATTTGAGGACCACCTCTACGAGGATCATTTAATTTAATTTAATATTTAAATTTATATACCGCCCTTCTTCCGAAGGACTCAGGGCGGTGCACAGCCAGAATTAAAAAACATCAAATACAAAATTTAAAAACAATTTAAAAATATATTAAACAATTTGGCCCAACAGTTAAAATCCCCCATTGAAAAGTTCAAATTAAAATTACACAATTGGAGAGTTAGGCCAGCCCGGCTTGATGAAATAAAAAAGTTTTGAAGGCCCGACGGAAAGTACGTAAATCTGGAATCGTCCATATCTCCGGGGGGAGCTCGTTCCAGAGGATACCTCATTCTTCAGAGGATACCTCACTGAGGATACCTTCAGTGCTCCTGCAGCAGGAGGCTCTCATAACTTTGGAAATTGGTTGTGGATGACAGAAGTGGATGCTTTAGGGTAGAGGTGTCAAACTCAACTCATGTCGTCCGGATCCGGTCAATGGGGTACTTAGATCTGGGCTGGCCCATAGGATCAGTCTGGAAATAGCAAAGGGACAGGCCTGTGTTACCTCTGCTAGCAAAAATGGGGTATGGGGGGGGCCGTGCAAGGCCTCCGACACCCCATTTTAAGCCCGGACGGCCTCCTGCAGCACCCTGCCGGCCAAAAGGGGGCACGGAGAGATGGGGGGGGACGTGAGGGGGACGCATGCACCCCATTTTGGCCAGCAGGGTGTTACATGAGGCATCTGTCCTGTCTCCCCCATGTTATTTATTTATTATTTTGTCGCATTTCTATGCCGCCCAACTCCCAAGGGACTCTGGGAGGCTTACAACACAGAATAAAACAATGCGAACAATCCCATAAAAAAAAAATGTTAAAAAGAAAAACATTAAAACATTAAAAACTTTAAAAACGTTAAAACACATGCACTCCTATTCGTGGCCGGGTCTCGCAAGATCGCTATAACGAGATCAACGGCCCCAAGCCTGCCGGAAGAGCCAGGTCTTCACCGCTTTGCGGAAGACCAATAGGGTGGAGGTAGTCCGTACCTCAGGAGGTAATTGGTTCCAGAGAACTGGGGCAGCCACAGAGAAGGCCCTCCCCCATGGGCCCGCCAGCCGACATTGTGTAGCTGATGGGACCCGACTCTGTGGGATCTTACTGGTCGCTGGGAGCTATGCGGTAGAAGGCGGTCTCGAGGATAGCCTGGCCCTGAGCCATGTAGGACTTTAAAGGTAATAACCAACACCTTGAATTGTGACCGGAGACCAATAGGGAGCCAGTGCAGCTCGCGGAGAATTGGTGTAATGTAGGTGCATCTAGGCGCACCGACGATAGCTCGCGCGGCTGCATTCTGGACCAACTGTAGTCTCTGAACACTCTCCAAGGGTAGCCCCATGTAGAGCGCGTTGCAATAATGTCCCGTCTCCCCGCTCACCAGCTGGCCCACGGCGGCAACTACAACGCTGATCCGGCCCTTCGAAGAAATCTAGTTTGACACCCCTGCTTTAGGGGGTCCCAAGAAAACCAATTTGCTAACTGACCAGCCGGTTAGCATTTCTGCACTAATGAGTCCCTCTACAGCAAATGCCAAACACGTTAAGAAAATGCAAATTTTTATAAATATTCCCCTTGGCTCTGATTTTGCCGGTTTCTCTGCTGCTCAGCAATTTCTTCCGGAGTTTGATCACGGTGGATGATCAAAGCAGGAACAAGCCGCGGCTTGTTCTTTCCCTCGCAAATTAATGCCTTAGTCAAGTTAGTCCCTTTGTCATTTGCAAAGACCCACTGTCCGACAGACGGCAAAATTAAAAGGCAAAACTTAAAAAGTATCTGAATGGCACTTTCACATCTGATTTCTCATCTTTTTAAACCCTGCCTAGAAATTATGGTTTTATTTTAATGTTTTCCAGGCAGAGACGGTATATGAAGCCCATGCACAGGTTTTAAGATAGATCAAGGGTGTCAAACTCAAGACTCGTGGGCCGGATCTGCCCCGCTATGTATAAAGGGGCCAGCTGTTGTGGCTCCGACCCCCGAGCCCATCGTATCGGAGGAAGAAGGCTCCGAACATGAAGGAGAGGAGCCGGCCAGGCCTCCTTCCCCCGGCCCCTCCTCTCTGACAATTCCTCAGGTGTCGGCCGAGGGAGAGGAGATTGGCCAGGAGCCAGGTGTCTCCGATCGGTCGGAGAGTGATGAGGGAGACAAGTTGTGGCTGGACCCACGTCAGCGTTGGCGTGCTAAACGATCACAGCAGAGGAGGAGGCGTGCCAGGGATTAAGCTGAGTCACTGGACCACACCCCACAGGCTATATAAAGGAGGGGGGTGGCCGTTTAGATTCTGTGACGGACAAAGTTAATTCTTGCAAGTCCCTTTGGTGCAAAGCCTCAGTCTGCTGAAGGATTGTGAATTGGACTGTTTTTTCCCAGCCGGTGTGTATTGCATTTGTTATCTGGTGGAGGAACACCCCCCCCTTCTTGTTATAGTAAAGAACTTGGCAGCCGGTTCCCGTAGAGCTGCCAAGCCTCTGATAACGGAACGCTTGTGTGTGCCAATTATTTAACCCTCGACTGTCTGTGTGGGTTTGTGCGTGTGGAGGTTGGGGACAGAACACCAGCCCGCATTGCTTGGCTCATCCCATCCCATTCCGGTGGGCGTGCACATGTGCAGGAGGTGGTGGGCACATGCGTGCACAGGTCTAGCCCATGCCATCCTGGCAGGCACGCATGCACACAGGAGTGGTGGGCTTACACACAGAGAGACCTGGCCCACCTCATCCTGGCCTGCGCACGTGTGTCCGGCTCCTCCTGTGCGCACACGTGCCTGCCGGGATGGCGTGGGCTGGGCCTGTGCACGCGTGTGCCCACCACCTCTTGCGCACACGCACACCAGGGTTGAAATGTAAAATACCGGTTCTATGGGCGTGCCTTGGTGGGGGAGGGGGGGTGTAATGTGACTGGGTGGGCGTGGCCAACTTTTTTTTAAAAAAAAAACTTCTCAAAGCATTTTTTCTAATGCTTTGAAAAGCCTCTCTGCCGATCAGGCAACTCAGCTGGGATCGTCAGAGGCTTTTCAAAGCATTTTTTTTACCACCTCTTCGGCCGAGAGGTTGCAGAAAAAAATGCTTTGAAAAGCCTCTGACGATCCCAGCTGAGCCGCGCGATCATCAGAGGCTTTTTTTTTTAACTTTTAAAAGCATTTTTTTCCAGCTGAAGAGGTGGTAGAAAAAATGCTTTTAAAAGTAAAAAAAAGAAGAAGCCTCTGATGATCATGCGGCTCAGCTGGACATTGGGTGGGGGCTGCAGGGATTTTTGCTACCGGTTCTCTGAACCACCCACCGCCATCATTACCGGATTGGGCGATCCGGTCTGAACCGGGAGCATTTCACCCCTGATGCATGCCCTCCGGGATGGGATGGGCCAGGCCGAAGCGACGCGGGCCAGCCCCTTACCGTTTCCAGGATGGCCGCATGAACCGGATTCGACAAACATCGGGCCTTGAGTTTGTGCTCTGCCCCAGCTCCGGATTCCCAAGGATTGTGACACACACCAACGGTCCTTATCAAATTTATAACGTACCAAGAATAAACAAAGTCCGGCAAAGGTTGGCAACCAGCCCAGAAAACAAGATACGATAAGACACTCACTCTCCAAAATGCTCTGTAATATTTACACGTTGTTTCCAGCAAGAAATTACTAACGGCGTGTGACTTAAATAGGCTAAGGGAGTGGCCAATTATCCTCAAACCTTGCTCTCGAGGAGACCTCCTCCTCCTGAGTAGCCACTCCTGCCTTTTGGCAGCCCTGCGTGCTCGAGCATTGAGGAAAGGCTCCTCCATTTCGCTCTCTCCACTTGAAGGAGACTCTGGAGGTTCTGAAGGCCCAGACTGAGTCTCTGCCTCTGGCACCACATCCTCTTCAGCCTCCTCGCTGTCCGACTCGAGCGCCGGCTGTGCAGGCTGCTGGCATGACTCCACACCAGCCTCCTTGTCGGGGATCAGCCATGATCCGTGCAGGCTGCTGGCGGGCCACAACAGTTTGACACCCCTGCTGTAGAGATTACCAACCAACTCACAGGATTGTTGTTAAGAGGAAGACAGAGGAGGGGCAGAGGTGGTATTCAACCAGTTCGGACTGATTTGGGCAAAGCGGTAGTGGCGACCTGCGCCCCCCCTCGCCCAGGCACAATCCCGTCCTATATCGCTGTGTTTTTGATGCCCCACACATGTGTGGATAGTGTGCGCAAGCAAAATGCCATGTTGTTTGATGTTACACGCATGTGTGGACAGCACGCGCATGCAAATTGCCGTGTTTTGTGACTCCGCATGCATGCATGCGCGGATGGCGTGTGCTCACATTTCCGATGCTGGGTGAACTGGTTGCTACGGTATGTGAAGGCCACTTCTGAGGAGGAAGTGGGCTTCACATGAGCCTTGGTGGCGCAGCAGACTAAAGTGCTGTTAAGTAGCACCAGCTGCCTGCAATTACTGCGAGTTCGAATCTCGCCAGGCTCAAGGTTGACTCAGCCTTCCATCCTTCCGAGGTAGGTAAAATGAGGACCCGGATTGTGGGGGCAATAAGCTGACTTTGTATAAAAAAAGAACACCGCTTGGGGGGGCCGAAAGCCCTACTAAGCAGGTATATACAAAAAGTATGAAGGCTATTGCTTAACGCATTGTAAGCCACCCTGAGTCTCCGGAGAAGGGCGGCATATAAATCGAACCAATAAATAATAATAAAGATATGTTGAATAGGTTCATCACCATGGGTTGTTTGTAAAAATAATAAAAAGTCAGGATGCAAATCAATAAATAAACTGCATCAAGCTGTCTAGCCTCCTGTGTCCTTTTTTTAAAAGTGGGATAAAAACTGAAAAAACGAGGGGGACTCTACAAAAACTCCTGCATCCCATAATATTACAGGTAAGATAATACATGCTCTTCCAATGAAGCATGAATCGTAAATCTCAAGGGGAAAATCTCCTTGGTGCCGAATCCTCCATCTACTTCATATTTCCAATCACCGTTGGGGGGGGAAGTGCCACCTTTTCAGAGAGAGAGAGAGAGAGAGAGAGGTGCCTTGTAAAGTCGTTTTTTCCAGAATTATTTTCTCTCAGTTATTTTCTTTAAAAAACAAAAACGAGGACGCCCATCAAACAGACGCACCCTGAACGTTGCGGGTTTTTCTGCATCGTGGTATCCCTAACATTGGACAATTCCACTCAAGAATTTGGTAAGTGGATTTCTGCCCACACCTGAATAGCTTTTCCGAGTTTGGCTTTGGAAAGAGAGAATCGACTATTTCATCATTATTATTATCTTTATTCATTAAATATGAAACTCAAGTCAACTGAACATTCAAAAATGCATCACAAATACTAATGGTTGATATGGGTTGCTGCCAGCATCCTAGGGATCAACCAAGTATCTTCTTAAGATACTTATTATTAGTAGTATTAGTATTATTTGATCTTCCTGGTACTCTGGCATCTCTTTGCTGTGTTACTATTATTTATTATTATTATACATTTATTCATTAAACATGAAACTCAAGTCAACTGAACATTTAAAAATGCATCATAAATACCATTGACTGGTGCTAATGGTTGATACGGGTTGCTGCCAGCGTCCTAGGTATCAACCAAGTACCTTGTTGGTTTTTTATTTTTATTATTATTATTATTATTATTATTATTATTATTATTATTATTATTATTATTAAATCCAAATCGTTGTAAACGCCTCACTTGACTTGAGAAAGCTGCTTGATTTCAAGCAATATTTGGAAGTCGAGGCATCCTTATCTTGGCCGCTTGCTAGAGAGACCATTTGAAATGTTAAAGGCTTTGATATATTTGAGGAAAAATTACTTTCCCTTATTATTCAGTTCTGCAAATCTCTCTTCCATCCATCCACGCAATATCCGTTAAAAAAAACCGGGTTAGAAACTGGTAGAACAGCAATGGGTCACTCCCAGTGTTTTATAGCAAGAGAATGAGAGAGAGAGAGAGAGAATGAGAGAGATAATGACAGAGAGATGAGAGAGAGAGAATGAGAGAGAGAGATAAGAGAGAGTATGAGAGAGAGATAATGAGAGAGAGAGATGAGAGAGAAAGATGAGAGGGAAAGATGAGAGAGAGAGAATGAGAGAGAGAGAGAGAATGTGTGTATGTTTGTGAGGTAGTCTCTCTAGGTAGTCCTCAACATACGACCACAATCGTGCCCCAAATTTCTTTCTTTCTTTCTTTCTTTCTTTCTTTCTTTCTTTCTTTCTTTCTATCTATCTATCTATCTATCTATCTATCGATGTAGATATAGATGTAGATGTAGATGTAGAGGTAGGTAGATAGATAGATAGATAGATAGATAGATAGATAGATAGACAGACAGACAGATCACATGATCATGAGGATACTGCAAAGGTCGTAACTGTGAAAAATGGTCATAACTCACTTTTTTCTGTGCCATTGTAACTTTGTAACACTAAATGAACTGTTAGGACTAGCCATAGCAGTAGCCCTTAGACTTATATACCACTTCACAGTGCTTTACAGGCCTCTCTAAGCGGTTTACAGAGTCAGCCTCTTGCCCCCAACAATCTGGGTCCTCATTTGACCCACCTTGGAAAGGATAGAAGTCTGAGTCAACTATGAGCCTGGTGAAATTCGAACTGCCAAATTGCTGGCAATTGGCAGAAGTAGCCTGCAGTACTGCATTCTGACCATTTGCCACCACGGCTCTTGTACTTACAACTGACTCATCTGACGCGAATCTCTCAGTTCTGTCTTTTAACCTCTTCTCTCCTTCAACAGGTTGGTCATCCTTACCGATGGTTGTCTTGGCCTCCCGAGCTGGGAATACAATGGCCGATAAGCTTGTCTTCTCCTCGTATGTCAGATGGCCCTCTTGGATCTTCTTGAACCTTCACAGGGGTATCATCTTAGGGATGGTCCTGACACTTTCTCCAGCCTGTTGCCCAGCCCTTAAAATCGGTCTGGTGGGACCTTGGTCCTGTGACTCCTACTTCTCCAATGCCCTGCCTGAAGTTGCCACTCAACTAGCTATGGAAAGGATCAAGAAGGACCCTTCCCTCGCCGCGGTCCATCCGCTGGATTACGTATTGTTTGAGGAAGATCTCCAGACTTGGAAAGCAATGGCTAGATTTGTTGACTCCTCCAAGAATCGGTCAGCATTCATAGGACCGCTGAATCCTAGCTATTGTGAGGCTGCCTCATTGCTAGTCCAAGTTTGGAAGCAACCCATGTTATCTTGGGCCTGTCTAAACGATGACCTGGATAAGCCAATTAACCAACCGAGATTTATCAGAACTTTGCCTTCTGCGGCTTCTGTCCTCCTCACCGTGTTGAGATATTTCAACTGGGCTCATGTCGGCATCATCTCTTCCAAGGGGGACCTTTGGGTCGACACAGCCCAGAAGCTGGCTAGTGTTCTCAGAAGCCACGGGCTACCTGTGGTTCTTGTTACATCCACGGGGACGGAAACAGAAAAAGCAGAAGAGGCTTGGACCAAGATAGAAGCTGCTGGAAACATCAAAGGTAATGTTGCGGCTCATCAGTGGCCAGTGGAGCTGGCAGCAGAGTCGGACAGTGAGGAGGTTGGGGAGGAACGTGGGGAGGAACGTGGGCCAGTCCTGGGGGCTGGGGAAAGCTCAGACAAGGGCTCTGCGTCGGAGGCAGAGAGGGAGATAGACAGCAGCGAGGCAGAGGAAGAGCTGGAGCCTGTTCCCAGTGTGCACATGTGCAGAGCTGCCAGAAGACAAGAACAATTAAGAAATCAGGGTCGACTCGGGAGTAAGGCCACACCTTGGAGATAATTGGCCCCTCCCATAGGACATAAAAGAGGAGCGAATGGGACGTGGGCTTTTGCAGGAAGCAATTAGTTCATTGGGTCGATTCAAGATTGGAAAGTTCTGTTCGTGAACTCTTAATAGAATCTGTGCCAAGTTTGGCCTTGCCCTGCGTTTGGAAATTGGTTCTCTGGCAGCGTTCCAAGAGATACGGTGGGTGTTGATCAACGTTCCTCTGAAAGACTGTTTGCCAAAGCCTTGTTGACTGTGAATGACCGTAATTCACAGTCGTTTAAATAAAAGAGGTTTGGCTGGAATTAAGACTTTGCTTCAGGCTTTCTAAGGAAGTCTAGGTCAGAACAGGTAAGCAGGGAAGTGATTTGGATGGAAAGCTAGCAAAATGGAGATTGATCAGGTCCCATCTTACATCTCAATGTCTTGGAAAACCTTTCAAGATTCCATGGAAGCAACTATTTGGAGCTCAGGATCCTTGGTGGTCTCTGAGCTGGGTTGTTTGCTTGCAGACGTTTAATTACCCAGCTAGGTAACATCATCAGTGCTAGAAGGGAGCGGGGGTTTGCTCTCTGCTTATATACTGATGGCTTGCCCTGTCAGTGTTGATAGAAATGATTTTGGTGGTCCCTTGTTTAGGCTGTGGTTTACTGTTGGGTTGTTTGTCTGAGTTGGTGGTTCCTTGATTGAGGAAATGTCTACTCCTTGATTGCTGGTCTAATATTTTCCTTCCTTCCTTCCTTCCTTCCTTCCTTCCTTCCTTCCTTCCTTCCTTCCTTCCTTAACCCATGGTTAAATTATTTGAATCCCACCACTGCACCAGAGGTGAGTTTCAGCAGGTTCTGACCAGTTCTGGAGAACCGGTAGCGGAAATTTTGAGTAGTTCAGAGAACCAGTTGTAAAAATTAATTAATTAATTCAATTTATATGCCGCCCCTCTCCGAAGACTCAGGGCGGCTCACAATGCATTTAAAAGCATTATAAAAACATTTAAGAATTAAAAACATTAAAAACATTAAAACTCACTCACACCATTCATGGCCGGATCTCGCCGAATCGCAAGAGCGAGATCAATAGCCCAGGCCTGCCAGAAATTCTGACTGGCCCTGCCCCCATCTATTCTCTGCTTCCCAAGTCCCAGCTGATCGGGAGGGAATGGGGATTTTGCAGTAACCTTCTCCTGGATTGGGGAGGGAATGGAGATTTTACAGTATCCTTCCCTTGGAGTGGAGTGGGAATGGAGATTTTACAGTATCCTTCCCGTGCCACGCCCACCAAGCCACACCCACCAAGCCATGCCATGCCCACCAACCCCCCCTGAACCGTAATAAAAAAATTTGAAACCCACCACTGCACTGGATGGATGTTCATCCTATTGCAAGGAGTTGGACTAGAAGACCTCCAAGGTCCCTTCCAACTTTGCTATTAATTCTGTTTTTCTTTCCCTTCCTTTCCTGTGTAAACAGAAAGCTTTAACCCCTTCCTTTCCTCCTCTCAGTCCTTCTCCTCTGCATGGCGTCTGCTCTCATCGGAGGCGAAGACCAAGCGACCTTTCTAAGCAAAGCCCAGGAACTCGGACTGGCTGACGGCAGATACGTCTTCCTGCCCTACGATACTCTCTTCTACAGCCTCCCTTACAGAAACCATTCCTATTTCCTTCTGGAAAAAGATGGAGCCTTCCGGAAGGCTTATGACGCAGTGCTGACAATTACCTTGCAGTCTGGAGAATGGACTTTCTACCAAGCTTTCCAAGCGGCCAAAGAAAAAGGAGAAATAAAAGCGGATTTGGAACCAGAACAGGTCAGTATTCATCTACAGGTAGTCCCCGACTTATGACCACAGCTGAGCCCCAAAATTTCTGCTGCTAAGTGAGACATTTGTTAAGTGAGTTCAGACCCATTTTACAAACCTTCTTGCCACCGTCGCTAAGTGAATCACTGCAGTGGTTAAGTTTGTAACACGGTTGTTAAGTGAATCTACCTTCCCCATTGATTTTGCTTGTCAGAAGGTCGCAAAAGGAATCACATGAGTTCGGGACACTGCAACCATCATAAATATGAATCAGTTGGCAAGTGTCTGAATTTTGATCACGTGACCACGGGAACGCTGCAATGGTCATAAATGTGAAAAATGGTCATAAGTCCTTTTTTTCAGTGCCGTCATAAGTTGAAACAGTCTCTAAATGAACAGCTGTAAATCAAGGACTACCTGTTCCTTGAAGTCCTTCATTCTATGTGCAGCTGTAATGTATTCGCGAGAATGCCATAGTCCTACCGAATTTTCAACCAGGCTGCCTTCACAGAATACAATTAACCTGATTATAGAAATTATGCCTTTTCTGGATTCGCACGATTGCTCCAGGCAAAATCTAACCAATCTCGATGGATCGGTACTGTGGTCCGAGCAATATTCCTTCATGCCCACCCACTGAAATTAAGCAAGGGTAAAATTAATCTGTGGGTCTTTCTACCATGATTTTTTTCATTATGCCAATTGATAGATATACAATTGATATACAACCAATTTTGTTGTATACCTGATGTACAATGACAATAAAGGCTATTATTATTATTATTATTATTATTATTCATTTTATTCATTAAACATGAAAGAGCCTTGGATAGTACAGTGGTCTAAAGCCCTGTTATTAACATCAGCTGCCTGCAATTATTGCAGGTTCGAATCTCACCAAGGCTCAAGGTTGACTCAGCCTTCCAGCCTTTCTAAGGTAGGTTAAATGAGGACCCAGTTTGTGGGGGCAATAAGCTGACTTTGTATAAATATACAAAAGTATGAAGGCTATTGCTTAGCGCATTGTAAGCCGCCCTGAGTCTCCGGAGAAGGGCGGCATATAAATCAAATTTAAAAAAAAAAAAAAACTCAGTCAACAAATACCATTGACTGGTGCTGATGGTTGATACGGGTTGTTGCCAGCGTCCTAGGGATCAACCAAGTACCTTCTTAAAATATATGATGTTCCGAGTAGCGCAGTTTTTTGCAGTTCCGCTGGTGTTATTGTAGGAAGCTGCAATTCCTTGATGTGTTGTTGTTGTTGTTATTGGAACATAGTAACTATCATTGTGAGAGCCAGTTTGGTGAAGTGGTTAAGGCTTCAGTCTAGAAAACAGGAGAGAAAGTTAGTTCTAGGCTTGCCTTAGGGCGTGGAAACCGACCGGGTGACCTTGGGCCAATCACCAGGAGACAGTGAGCTCTAGTTCTGCTTTGGCAGGAAAGCCAGTTAGGCGAAGAGGTTGTAAAAAAACGCTTTCAGAAGGCTCTGACGATCCCAGCTGAGTTCCTGATTGGCAGAGACTTTTTTCTTTTAAATGCCTCTGACGATCGGGCAACTCAGCTGGGATCGTCAGAGGCGTTTAAAAGGAAAAAAAGGGGGTTTTTTTTCTTTTAAAAGCCTTTGACGATCCCAACTGAGCCGCGCGATCATCAGAGGCTTTTTTTTTTAACTTTTAAAAGCTTTTTTTTTTTTGGCCGAAGAGGTTGTAGAAAAAATGCTTTTAAAAGTAAAAAAAAAAAAAAAGCCTCTGATGATTGTGTGGCTCAGCTGGGCATGGGCGGGGCGGGGGGCAGAGATTTTTGCTACCGGTTCTCTGAACCACCGGCCTCCATCGCTACCGGATCGGGCGATCATTTCACCCCTGAGTTGAAGTCCACAAGTCTTAAAATTGCCAAGTTTTAAACCATATTAAGTCCAATTTACCGTATTTTCCGGCGTATAAGATGACTGGGCGTATAAGATGACACCCTACTTTTCCCATTAAAATATAGGGTTTGGGCTATACTCGCCGTATAAGACTACCCCTCAATGTTGTTGGCGCTCCCGTAGCGTCATCGGTCAGCGCCGGCAACTCAGATTCGGGAAGCTGTGCCGATCTCGTCAAGGCTGCATGCCGCTGAATGCTGGACCCAGCTGGTTGCTGTGCGGAGCTTCCCCCACCATCGCAGGCATCCAGGTGGATATTACCGACGTTCCGACTTCCCCAGACAGCTGGGGCTCGCCATCACTAGGGGTCAGCTGGGGAAGTCGGAGCGTCGGTAGGCTTATGCCCGGCGTATAAGACGACCCCCGACTTTTGAGAGGATTTTCCTGTGTTAAAAAGTAGTCTTATACGCCAGAAAATACGGTATTTTTATCCTTTTGTCCTATCATGTAAGGACTGCTTTATAATAATAACAAGTTCTAGTCCTACCTTAGACAGCAAAGCTGGCTGTATGATTTTGGGCCGATCACCGGAGACAGTGAATTCTAGTCCCGCCTTAATCATGAAAACTAGTTGGGTGCCTTTTGGCAAATCACCAAGAGACGGTGAGTTCTAGTCCCGCCTTTGGCAGGAAAGCTGGCTGGGTGACTTTGGGTGAATCACCAGGAGGCTGTGAGTTCTACTCCCGCCTTAGGCATGAAAGCTGGCTGGATGACTTTCAGGAGATGGTGAGTTCTAGTCCCACTTTAGCCATGAAAGCCAGCTGGCGTTCTTTGGCCAGTGGCTCTCTCTCTCAGCCTGACCCACCTCACAGGGTTGTTGCTGTGAAGAAAACAGGAGGAGGAAGGTGGGTTGGTATTTTCCACCTTGAGTCATTTGTACAAATAACAAAGGCGGGATATAGACAAATGAAATAAACACCTCAAAACCTATTTTTTTCTGGCTTGTGTTCTTCTGCAGGTCACTCCACTTTTTGGGACGATCTACGATGCCATTTACCTGCTCACCAAAGTCCTAGCCAAGGTAGCCCGGCCCCAAACTTCTGAACTCTTAGGAACAACTTTGATCCATCATGTCCGAAATTTGGACTTTGTCGGCTTCAGCCACAGGATTCAAGTTGACAGCAAAGGAAGGCCGCTGGCCAGATATGTGATTCTGGACACGGATGGCAAGGAAAGTCACCTGTACCCCACTTACCTGCTGGAGGCATCTTCAGGCATGATGCAGCCCCTCGGGAGGGCAATACATTTCCCTGGGGGGAGATCGCCCCCAGTTGACTCGGCCTGCTGGTTTGAACCCGACGTCCTCTGTGAAAGCGATGACGCCTGTTAGTATCACGCCATGGGAAAAACAAACCATTTGCACAATGATTACCCTGCAAATATTGCCAAGAGCTTTCCCTAGCTCATTTTCCTGCTTAGGGACCACCATTCCCGATTTCCTGGAGTTCTGGGAATTGTCACTTCCATACAATTGGATGTTCTCCTTCAATGGAACAATGGTTTATAACAGTCATGGCAAACCTTTTTGGCACCGAGTGCCCAAATGCGTGTGCATCAGTGATGGGTTCCTCCCGGTTCGGCCCGGTTCGGCCGACCCGGTAGCGGTGACGATATGACATCACCGAACTGGTTCTCTTTGTTCAGGAGCTGGGCCCTCCAGCCCTCCCCCCACGTTATTCTTACCTTTTATTTGGCCCCGCCCCCAATCTATTCGCTGCCTCCCAAGTCCCAGCTGATTGGCTAGAAGGAAAAAAAAACTGTTTAAACTCTTGCCGCGGGGCTTCAAAGGGCCGCCCTACAGTTGATCAATGTTAAGAGGCAGTGTGGTGGTAGACCAGTGTGTTCGAAAAACAAATGGCTAGACCAGGGCCTCAAAAAATAAATGAGTAGACCGGTGCCTCCAAAAACAAATGGGTAGACCGGAGCCTCAAAAAACAATTGGATAGACCGGAGCCTCCAAAAACAAATGGGTAGACCGGAGCCTC
>WNWU01000067.1:3665577-3678419 GCA_012654045.1 Ptyas mucosa
GCCTCCAAAAACAAATGGGTAGACCGGAGCCTCCAAAAACAAATGAGTAGACTGGGGCCGCCAAAAACAAATGAGTAGACCAGTGCCTACAAAAACAAATAGGTAGACCGGAGCCTCCAAAAACAAATGAGTAGACCGGGGCCTACAAAAACAAATGGGTAGACCGGTACAGCTCTGCAAGCTGTTAAAAGCCTGGTAGACCAGTACCTCTGCTAAATCCTAAAGAATTGTCACATGACCATCAAGCCACGCGCACAAAATAAGCCACGCCCACAGAACCAGTAGTAAAAAATTTTAGAACCCATCCCTGGTGTGCATGTGCATGCGCCGGAGCGCCGAAAACCCAAAGACCAGCTGGCCGATGCACATGTACACACGTTTTTGGAAAAACTGCCTTTTTTTGGCCATTTTTGGGGCCGTTTTCAGGCTGTTTTTCCAAAAACGCGTGTGCACTGGCCAGCTGGTCTTCAGGTTTCCGGGGTTCCGGGCAGAGACCCAGCTGGCCGGCGTGCATGTGCGTGCTGGGAACCAGAAAAGCAGCTGGCGACGGTGCACGTGCCCACAGAGAGGGCTCTGTGTGCCACCTCTGGCACTCATGCCATAGGTCAGTGATGGCTAACCTTTTTGCCATCGCACGCTAGAAAGAGGGGGGGTGGGGGAGGTTCGTGCACGTGCCCACGCCCATAATTCTATGCGGCCCGCCCTGCGCATGCTCGCACGACCCCTGCCCCCCCACTCCTGGCATGCGATGGCCTGGTAAGCCCGTTTTTCTTTCTCACCTGGCTCCAGATCCTCTCTATGCATCTGGGGAGGGTGAAAACAGCCTTCCCCACCCCGTTGGAGGCCCTCCGGAGGCCCGAAACGGCCCGTTTTCCAACTTTCGGTTGGACAGGAAGTAACGTTTTTTGCTGTCCCCAGCCTCCAGAGACTCCTAGAGAGAGAGCTGAGCTGGCGTGCCAGGCGACATGGCTCTGCGTGCCGCCTGTGGCACGCGTGCCATAGGTTTCACCATCACGGCCATAGGTTCACCATGACGAGTTTATAACCTCTTTGAAAGGGGGTTATCAACCAACCAACCAACGATGAATGCACTTACTTAAGAGGTCCTTGGTGCTTTCTGAGCTTGGTTTTTTTCTTGCAGACGTTTCACGACCCAAGGAGGTGATGTCATCCGTGATAGAAAGGAGGAGGGTTGTGAGGAGGTGGAAGAGGTGGTGGTGGAGGAGAGGAGGAGGAGGAATAATGTGGGACGGTTGGTGCTTGCTAAGCATTTTTGTTTTCTTGCAGATGTTTCATTACCCAACTAGGTAACATCATCAGTGAGAGAAAGGAGGGGGGTTGTGGAAGAGGTAGAGGTGGAGGTCGAGGAGGAGGAGGAGGAGGAGGAGAAAGATAGTGGGATCCTTGGTGCTTTCTGAGCTTGGCTGTTTTCTTGCAGACATTTCATTACACAACTAGGTAACATCATCAGTACTAGAAGAGAGCGGAGTTTGCAGAGAGGAGGAGGAAGAAAAAAGAGAAGAAAAGGACTATGAGGTCCTTGGTGTTCTCTGAGCTTGGTTGTTTTCTTGCAGATGTTTCATGACCCAAACTAGGTAACATCATCAGTGTTAGAAGGCATTGGGAGAAGATAAACTGAGAGCACACCCCTCTTCCTCTTCCTCCTCCTCATAAACCCCTTCTAGACTGATGATGTTCCCTAGTTGGGTCATGAAACGCCTGCAAGAAAACAAGCAAGCTCAGAAAGCACCAAGGTTCCTACATTTCAACCCCTCCATTACAAATATTCTCCTTTACGAATGTTGTAAGTCGACAACTATCTGTCCTCACATGCAAATCGGTCAATTCTAAACCATCATTGTTTGATCTCTGCTTGTTTGGCCAGATCCAGGACTGCGGATTGTGATTCTACTACTATCACCGCCTGTCTTTCTGCTTCTCTTTGGCCTGTACCTGACGTGCCTCATCAGGTCAGCATTTGTCAAAGCCATTTGTAAGTTTGAATAGTGGGGAGTGGTACGGTGGCCTAGAGGTGGAGCTCTTGCCTCACCATCAGGAGGCTGTGAGTTCGATCCTAGGTAGGGGCAGATATTTCTCTCTCTGGGCACAATGAGAATATATCTGCTGAACAAAACTCTGCATTGGCAACAGGAAAGGCAACCGGCCATTAAAACACTCAGCTCCATTCAGTTGCCCAGACTCCACCCTGCAAGGGATTATGGAGTCATTAAAAGATGATAATGATAATTGTAACTTTGAATGGTCACAAAATGAATGATTGTAAGTCTAAAACTATCTGTATATGCTAGTTACTGTATTTTTCAGAATATAAGACTCACGGGAGTATAAGATGCACCTTAGTTTTTGGGGAGGAAAATAGGAAAAAAAAATCTGCCTATCAGGTATTCATCTGGCTAGTCAGCAACCTGTGGCTCTGGAGCCAAATGTGGCTCTTTCACCCCTCTGCTGAGGCTCCCTTTCATTCAAAATATGCGTCACAACTGCCAATGTGCAACACCCACCTGCACACGATTTATTGAGCTTTTCAACCCCTGGTAGGCCAACCATGGATAAATCCAAGAAAAGAAAAGTTTCAGAAGAAAACAGAACGTTTAATTCAATGACACATGCTAGTTTTGTGGCCGCTTAAGAAATAGTCAGGCGCGGGAAGGGTTTTTGTGGCTCCCGGTGTTTTCTTTTCTGTGGGAAACGGATCCATATGGGCTCTTTGAGTGTTTAAGGTTGCAGACCCCTGGGCTAGTCCTTAGCCTGGTCAGCTTCAGCACATTAGTTTGCTCGCTGGTTTTGAGGTTGGGCTAAAAAACAGCTTCTAAAACACAGCTGATCATCGGAGGGAACAGCAATTAGAAAAGCAGGCAAAGGGGTAAGAGAAGGCAGCAGCCATTTTGGACACCGCGTGTCCCGTTTTCAGCCTCCAAACATGTTGCGTTTTCGGACGGCGATCAGCAGCGATGTGCTTTGGCGATCCCCGCAGCCTTGAAGGACTCTCAAATGGAGCATTTGGAGGCTGCAAACGGGGACGCACGGAGCCGAAAAACACAAGCCGTTATCGGTGGCAATCTTTGCAGCCAGGAAGAGGACGCGTGGAGGCCGAAGGGTGGGGGCTGGCGGGTGGGCGGAGTTACATACAGAGTATAAGACGCACCCAAATTTTCAGCCTCTTTTAGGAGGGAAAAAAGCGCGTCTTACACTCCGAAAAATACGGTATATTTTATAATAATGCAATCAAGCGATTCAAAAGTTAAGATGGGAGGCACAGCAGTTTCACCCGTTTTGTGCCTAAAAAGCAGGCGGAGCTTCGGCTGAGTTGCTGGGGCCGCCATCTTGACTCTTTTGACCTCAGCCTGCAGGCAGACCCATCTTCACAATGGCACGATCGGCCTCGACCCATCCTCAACCAGGAATCCACTCCAGATTTTGCTCACAGCTGGACCGGAGCATCCTTTATCTCTCTCAGGAGCTTTTCTGGGTGGCCCAATTAGCTAATTTATTTCAGGAAATAAATTGTGCTAAGTAAAGAAATTTGAAAGGGCAATTATTGCAAAGCCAGATGCTTGGATTCCTCTGACAATTCAAGCCGGGAGAGAGAATGAACTGGCTCCCTGCCTCACCTCTGAAAAAAAGAATAATAATAATAATGCAAAATTATTAACGGGGCCAAAGAAAACCCAGTGCAGCTGGACACTTTCTATATCTGATACGAGAGATTTTATCTCCTAGTTTTTGTTGGAATAATTCTAAGGGAGGGGTGTCAAACTGGATTTCTTCGAGGGCTGGAGCAGAATTGTAGCTCTCCTCTGTGGGCCGGTGTGGGGTGGGAGAGATGGGACGGATGCCTGCTAAAGCACCCTGCAAGGCAAAACAGGGCACGGGGAGGCCATGCACAGCCCCCATGTGCCCCATTTTTGACCTGAACGGCCTCTGGCAGCACTCTGCCAGCCAAAATGGAACATGGGAGGGCCTTGTGTGGCCCCACGGTCCCAGTGGTGGGATTAAAATAATTTATTTATTTATCTATTTATTTATTTATTCGGCTTATATGCCGCCCTATCTCACAATGGACTCAGGGCGGTTCACAACAATAAAACAAAGCCACAATAATTTAACAACCAGTTCTCTGCCCTAATGACCGTCTGGGTGGGCGTGGCCATGGTGGGCGTGGCCAGGGGGTGTGACAGACAGCACTCAGCCTCCTGCCCCGCCCCCCGGGAGCAAATATGGGCCGCAGGGGGGATGTGCTGCCCCCCCCCCACATCCTGTTTTGGACCTAGGAGGCCTCCCTGAAACCTTCCGGGGCAAAAACGGGCCGGGGGGGGGGACGCTGCAGCCCTCGCACCCCGTTTTGGGCCTAGTAGGCCTCTCTGCATTTATCTGGGAGCCAAAATGGGGCACATGGGGACTCCTGGAAGGGGTGGGGCCAGCCAGCAATTTAAGTACTGATTCGCTTGAATTGGCCCAAACCGGCTGAATCCTACCACTGCCCGTGCCTCATTTTGGCTGCCAGAGGCATCACGGGTAGGTCCTTTGCTATTTACAGGCCGGCCCTGCGGGTTGGATTTAAACACCCCATGGACCAGATGTGGCCCACAGGCCTTGAGTTTGATACCCCTGCATTGATACCTCTGCATTTGATACTCCTGCATTGTGAAACCTTAGCAACTAAATCAAAGATGAGTTGCAACGCTGCCTTAGAGTTAGAAAGGGTGTCAATTGGCCAATCTACACAGCCCTTACCTTACAGGAAGCCCTCGACAATTGAGTCCCAAAAATTTCGGTTGTTAAGTGGGACATTTGTTAAGTGAGTTTTGCCGCATTTTACGACCTTTCCTGCCTCGGTGGTTAAGTGGATCCCCTGCAGTTGATAAGTTAGCAACTCGGTTGTTAAGTGAATCTGGCTTCCCCGTTGACTTTGCTGGTCAAAGGGCCACAAAATGGGATCGCTTCACTTTGGGATACAACAACCGTCATAAATACGAACCAGTTGCCATGTGTTCAAATTTTGATCACGTGACCATCAGGGATGCCGCAACAGTCGTAAGTGTGAAAAACGGACAAAAGCTGTCTTTTTTCAGTGTCGTAACTTTGAACGGCCACTAAATGAACTGTTGTAAGTCGAGGACTACCTGTAATGGTTTACTCAAAAGAGTTTTTGGGGTTCCAGAGACCTGTTGGGAGACCTAGGACAATCCCCAGAAGATGGATATGTGTCGCGGATATGTTCACCGCCTGGAGTTATTTGTAAAAATAATAAAGGCGGGATCCAAATAAATAAAAATAAAAATAAAAATGCACATTTATATGGCCATGGATGGTGGCCAAAGACTTAGGCATGTTTTTGATCTCTTTTTCAGAAACAGTAATCCCGACCGCCGGTTCGTGAAAGGATCGCAGAGGCTATTTCTGACTTTAGACGATCTAACTTTCGTGAACACCAAAATCAGTAGAATGGTAAATGTCTGTGGAAATTCTCCATCATCTGAGTCGTGGTTGTCCCAAAGGTGTTTTTTTCCCAAGAGGCGACTGGACTTCTTGGTTTTTCTCTGAAGACGTTTCGCTTCTCATCCAAGAAGCTTCATCAGCTCTGAAATGACAAAGGCCACTCTTTCGAAGACAGCAAAATCAACATTTTGGATGGAGAGGACCGCTGGTTTGAAAGAGGGGTCAAAGAGGCCATCTATCTCCAAACTGAACAGCCCTCTCTCAATGGAGGGGGTGGGATACGATATCATCTGTCTCAGTGGTGAAATCCAAATTTTCTTACTACCGGTTCTGTGGACGTGGCTTAGTGGGCGTGGTGTGGCTTGGTGGGCGTGGCTTGGTGGGCATGGCAGGGGAAGGATACTGCAAAATCCCCATTCCCATCCCACTCCTGGGGGAAGGATATTGCAAAATCCCCATTCCCACCACACTCTGGGGCCAGCCAGAGGTGGTATTTGCCGGTTCTCCGAACTACTCAAAATTTCCGCTACCGGTTCGCCGCACTACTCAAAATTTCTGCTACCGGTTCTCCAGAACCTGCTGGATTTTATCCCTGATCTATCTCGAATCTACAACACAGTCCTTTCAACAGCTCCAAGAAGGCTCCACAGCAGGGGTGATATTCAATTACCTTCGCTACCGGTTCGCAAATGTGAGGGACTTTCACACATGCACAGATCGTCAAAAACGGGACGTGAGGAGGTCAGGGTGGGTGGGCGGAGCCTCCCACAGCCACCGCTACCGATTCACCCACAGGTCGCTGTTGGGACCCAGGCCCAAGTAGGTAGTATTAGACGCAAACAGTTCCAAAACAAACAGACTTTATTAAAACAGCTGAGAATTAACTCATTCTCAGCGTAGTCCAAACTAAATTAAAACAAATTCTTCATAAAACAAATTCTTCAGTCTAATCACCAACCTTGGTGTAATTAGGCAAACTGCCAAAGGCTTCTCTTGGCAAAAGTCCAGAAGCAGAAGACGCCGACCAGAGATAAGTGCAGCAAGAAAAGAACAAGTCTATCAACATTGTTTTCCGACAAAGAGGCCAAGAGCCGTTGCTGGTCTTTTAAGCCTTATGGGAGGGGCCAATCATCTCCTGGCCTTACTCCCGAGTCGTCCTCTCTACTTTAGCTGCTCCTGCCTTCTGGCAGCTCTTCTCATACGTGCACTAGGAACAGGCTTCTCCTGTTCCTCTGCCTCTCTACTGTCAGCCTCTGGAGGCTCCGGAGTCCACCCATCACTCCCCGATGGCCCTGGCCGCATCTCTGCCTCCGACGCAGAGCCCTCGTCCGGGCACTTCCCCAGTCTCCAGGACTGGCCCATGTTCCTCCCCAGCTTCATCACTGTCCGACTCCGCTGCCAGCTCCGCAGGCTGCTGACGGACCACAACAGTTGCTACAACCGGTTCGCTTGAACCAGTCCGAACCGGCTGAATACCACCTCTGGTTCAGGCCACCACAGGTATCCCCAAACACAAGTGATGTCATGCTAGCCACACCCATCCTGGCCATGTTCCCCCTCCTGAGATCAAACACAACTCTGATGTAGCCGTCAATGAAATCGAGTTTGACACCCCTGCTCTAAAACAATGCAAATGACAGCTCTGTCTGCAAGGACCATCAATCCTGCCATTCCGCACCATCCAGTCAGAGCCGAAGAAGCTTCTCACATGAGAAGCAAAACGTCTTCAGAGAAAAACCAGGAAGTTCTTGAAAAAGCACCTTTGGGACACTAGAATGGTAAGTGATATGGGGCCATCGCTTGCTGACACACTAAAGAATTGTGTGTCCAGGTGTCCAAAAAGTCAAGATGCTGGCCAGTTACATCAGATATAAGTCCCTTTTTTTCACTGCCGTTGTAACTTCGAACAGTCACTAAATGAATGATTGCAAGTCGAGGACTGCCCGTTTATGTTCTTTCCCTCACTGGTTTCCATCTTTGCTTAATTTCTGGCCTGTGATTGCATGCCTTTCACAGAGATTAACTCTGGACAACCTCAGTGAATCAAGGAGCTGCTCCGAGGTGCACAGCTTGAGGTCCGTGACTCACTCGTTGTCGGTGAAAAGCACAACTCTAACCTACGAAACCTCGAATGTGGCTGTGTATGAGGTAACGTATAACGTGTATAAGGGACGCGGTGGCTCAGTGGCTAAGACGCTGAGCTTGTCGATCGAAAGGTCGGCAGTTCAGCGGTTCGAATCCCTAGTGCTGCGTAATGGAGTGAGCTCCCGTTCCTTGTCCCAGCTTCTGCCAACCGAGCAGTTCGAAAGCACGTAAAAAAATGCAAGTAAAAAAATAGGGACCACCTTTGGTGGGAAGGGAACAGCGTTCCGTGTGCCTTTGGCGTTGAGTCATGCCGGTCATGTGACCACAGAGACGTCCTCGGACAGCGCTGGCTCTTCGGCTTTGAAACAGAGATGAGCACCATCCCCTAGAGTCGGGAACGACTAGCACATATGTGCGAGGGGAACCTTTACCTTTACCTTTATGAGGTAACGGGGACCTTGATGAAATATGAGCAATGAGCATTTTTCGAGACGCCTTCTTCATCAATATCAATAAAGGCCAAATTAGGGCTATAGACAACAGTGAATATTAGCTCTATAAGGAAGAGCAGACTAAAGAAAGCATGTATAGCACATCATTTTATTTATTTATTTTACTTTTAAAAATTTATTTTCCACATTCATTATTTTCATAAATAACTCCGAACATGCCTAGTACGCTTCTTGTTTTGGCCACATAAATGTGTATTTTTTTTTATTTATTTATTTGGATCCCCCCTTTATTAATTTTACAAATAACTCATCCAAACATATCCGACACACCTTCCTCCTCCTCTTTTCCCCCTAACAACAACCCTGTGAGGTGGGTTGGGCTGGGCTGAGAGTGGGGAAGTGGCCAAAAGTCACCCAGTTGGCTTTCACCTCTAAGGTGGAACTAGAATTCACTGTCTCCTGGTGATTGGCCCAAAGTCACCAGCCAGGTTTCACACCAAAGGCAGGACTAGAATTCACTGTCTCCTGGTGAGTTGTCCAAAGTCACCCAGCTGACTGTGATCTCTAAGGTGGAACTAGAACTCACTGCCTCCTGGTGATTGGCCCAAAGTCACCCAACTGGTTTTCATATTTAAAGTGGGACTAGAACTCACCATTCCTGGTAATTGGCCTACAGTCACCCATCTGGCTTTCATTTGTAAATTGACACTAGAACTCACCATCTCCTGGTGATTGGCCAAAGTCTCCCAACTGATTTCCATGCTTAAGGTGAGACTAGAACTTACAGTGTCCCAGTGATTGGCTCAAAGTCATCCAGCTGACTTCCATGCCTAAGGAGAAACTAGAACTCACTGTCTCCTGGCGTCTAGCCTGGTGCCTTAAGCACTAGATCTTTTATTGTAAAGCTATAGTAACAAAACCTTGCAAGTCTGAATGTACTCCCCTCATTTTTATTTTCATGTGAGCTAGGGAGGGGCTAGTCTGGAGTGTTTTCTCAAGTTATTTTCTTTGTCTGGGCTCAATCCCCGTTTATCTTGGTAACATCCAAGCGACTGAAGTTATGAATGGGCTTTACAACTGGTCCTTGCACTTACATCTGTCGTAGTGTCCCCACCGTCCAGAGATCACAATTCAAGCGATTGGCAACCACATGTATTTACAACGGTTGCAATGTCCCGGGATCACGCGATCACCATTGGTGACTTCCCAGGGGTCTTCTGACGACCAAAAGTCGATTGGCAGAAGCAGATTTGTTTAACAAACAAGCACACGACTCATGTCATGGCCACAGTGAAAACGGTTGTAAAATCAGGCCCAACTAACTTAGTGATTTCATGATGAACGGATGCTTAGTGAAGGACGTTCTGGTTCCATTTGTGGTCGTAAGTCAAGGACTACCCGCAGTTATGTGAACTTGGGTTTAAAAACAGGGGTGGGATTAAATTTTTTAAGCAACTGGTTCTTTGCCCGGTTGCTGGGTGGATGTGGCCTACTCGGCCTCCTGCACCATGGTGGGGAGCCTGTTTTCATTCTCCCCAAGCTTTGGAGGCTTTCCTCGAGCCTGCGGGAGGGGGGAAACAGCCTTTCCCGGGCTCCAGAGACCCTCTGGAGGTCAGAAATGAACTAGTTTCCGAACTTCTGGAACTTCCGAGAGGCCCGTTTTTCACCCTCCCCAGGCTCCAGAGGCTTTTCTTGAGCCTCCAGGAGGGCGAAAACAGCTTCCCCCGGGCTCCAGAGGCCATCCGGAGGCAGAAACGGGCCCATTTCCAGACTCCCGGAACTTCTGGGAGGCCTGTTTTTTGCCCTCCCCAGGCTCTGGAGGCTTTCCTTGAGTCTCCGGGAGGATGAAAACAGCCTCCCCCAGGCTCCGGAGGCCCTCCAGAGACCAGAAATGAGTCATTTGTAGACTTCCGGGAGGCCCGCTTTTCGCCCTCCCAAAGCCTCCGTGCGGGCACTGCACTTACCTGGCATCCAAAATGGGCTGCGTGGAGACTCCCGGGAGGGGCAGGGCAAGGTGGGCGGGGCCAGCCCCACCCTGCCCTGCCCAGTTGTAAAATTAGTATCCGGTTCGCCTGAACAGATCCAAACCGGCTGAATCCCACCCCTGTTTAAAAAGTCTTCCTCTGCTTGGACAGGGTGACTGGGTGTGGCTGAAAAAACTCGAGACTGCAGTGACCACTGATTGGAAGCCACGTGCAACTCATGTGCTTACCAAGGTACGTAGCTAGGGAGGGTGCAAACGGTGCCCCACCTACACACCTTAACCCGGTGTTCCTCCTCGTTCTCTTCCTTTCCGGTTTGTCTACAGATGAGGGAGTTACGCCATGAAAACGTGAATCCATTTCTAGGTCTTTTATCCGACACGGGACTTTCTGCAGTTGTGATGGACTTCTGCTCCAGAGGAAGTCTCCAGGACTTGCTACAAAACATGGACATAAAGTTGGATTGGATGTTTAAATCATCCCTTTTGTTGGATTTAATTAAAGTAAGCCTCCTTCTAATTTCTTGATTTGCTGACGCCGTAAGGTTTTACATTTAGGCAAGAAAAACCAAACGCACAGGTGTAGAATAGGTGGTACCTGGCTCAATTGTAGGATCTTGGAGTCCTAGTGGACAATCACTTAAATAGGAGCCAAGAATTTCTTATTTAAAATTCTTTAAATAAGAATTTAAAATCACTTAAATTTTGCAGCAGCTGCCAAAAAAGCCAACACAGTTCTAGGCTGCATCAACAGAGGGAGAGAACTAAGATCATGTGAAGTGTTAATACCACTTTATAAGGCCGTGGTAAGGCCACACTTGGAATACGGCATCTAGTTTTGGTCGCCACGATGTAAGAAAGAATGACCGTGGCCCTCATAAAAACCAGTTTGTCCTTTTCCAGTTGAGGTAAAAAACCTCACCACCATCTTGAGGGCTGATTTCTGAAGGTTACAGTCGTGGCCAAAACTGTGGAAACCTTTTGGGAAAAGTGTATTTTTGAGATTTGATGGCTAATAACACCATTTTTTCTTTTGGAGTTTCAAGATAATCCTATTCCACTGCTGGAATGGCCTGGGAATAGCCCAGACCTTCTTAACCCAATTGAAAATCTAGGGAGCCGATTAAAGAAACTTCTTAGTCAGAAGCGACCCAGCAATCAAACCCAGTTAATAGAAGCTATCATTCCATCTTGGTTTCCCATGAGAACAACTGCAGAACTAAAAGACTTGGTTCCCTCCATGGAAAGACGTTGTAAGGCCGTCATTCATGCTAAAGGTTACCCAACTAAGCATTAACTGATATGGGGATCATTTTTGCATATCTCATTTTATCTATGGTGATCATTTTGGTATGTCTCATTTTTTCTACGTGTTTTCCTTTTCTTTTTTACTTTTTTTCCCCCACTGCTCTTCTAATAGCAAATCCTTCATCAAAGTCCTTGCATTACATTCTTGATTAAATTATCTTTCCACTGATATGTAATTTTAGGGTACGACTCCAAAAAAAGTGGCGTTATTAGCTAGTTTTAGAAAATAAGCCGAGGTGGCGCAGTGGTTAGAGTGCTGTACTGCAACTACTTCAGCTGACTGCTAGTTCAGCAGATCAGCGGATCAAATCTCACCGGCTCAAGGTTGACTCAGCCTTCCATCTTTCCGGGTAAAATGAGGACCCAGATTGTTGGGGGCAAGATGCTATTTAGTATACTGTTGATTGTTATAAGCCACCCAGAGTCCTCGGAGAGTGGGCAGCATAGAAATATGATTAATAAAATAAATACAATAATAAATAAATACACATTTCCCAAAAGGTTTGCACTATTTTGGCCACTACTGTAGTTTATTTTTTCCTTCCATGTTTCTTTTATTGGCCACAGAGGAAAATGCCAACGTTTTTTTCCCCTCCTTTTCCAGGGTATGAAATACTTACATAACCAGGACATTAGCCATGGGCGCCTGAAATCTCGCAACTGTGTGGTGGATGGACGGTTTGTGTTGAAAATCACTGATTGTGGTTACAGTGAGCTAATGGCAGCCCAGGGCATCTCCCAGAGCCAGGCCTCTGCAGAAGGTATCTCTCTTTCTGTCTATTTATAGGTAGTCCTGGACTTATGACCACAAACAGAGCTTCAAAGCTCTGTTGTTAAGTGAGAAATTTGTTAAGTGAGTTTTGCCCCGTCTTATGACCTTTGAGTCACAAAATAACTGAGTCACTGCAGTTGCTAAGTTAGTAACCCAGTTGCTAAGTGAATCTGGCTTCCCCATTGCTTGTCAGAAGGTCGTAAAAGGGGATCACAGCAACGGTCATAAGTATGAACCAGTTGCCAAGCATCTGAATTTTGGTCACGTGATCACGGGGACGCTGCAAAGGTGGTAACTATGAAAAATGGTCATAGCTCACATTTTTCAGTGCCGTTGTAACTTCGAAACGTTCATCACTAAACGGACTGTTGTAAGGCGAGGACTGCCTGCGTCTAATTTATTTGCCATCCATCTCAGCAATTGTTTTTTTTTTCCTTGAGGAAGAAATTGAGCACTCGGGTGAATTTCTATAAACGGAATTCTGGATATTATGCTTATATCATTTTTAGGATACTGTGGAGTAGAGAAACAGGCAATGAAGAGATAGATTGTAGAGTTAGAAGGGACCATAGAGGTCTTCTAGCCTAACCCCCTTCTTGGTGCGGAAGCTGCCAGTACTTCTCTGATAGATGACTATTCAGATTAATTTCCTGCTTTAAAAACATCAAAGGAGGAGAGGGAAAAGGGGAAGGGGAAGGGGAAGGGAGAGGAAAGAAGGAAAGGAAGGAGGGAAGGAAGGAAAGAGAGAAGGGAAAGGGGAGGGAGGAAGTAAGCAAGGAAAAAA
>WNWU01000067.1:3792450-3803539 GCA_012654045.1 Ptyas mucosa
GCCTTAGGCATGAAGGCCAGCTGGGTGACTTTGGGCCAATCACCAGGAGACGTTAAGTTAGAGCTTTGTATATTCATTTCCAAAGAGGCTCCTATTTTCAGTCTCTGAAAAGAGGTTGCAAACATCCCAGGCTACAGGCAGTCCTGAACTTACAGTCGCTCATTTAGTGACCGTTCAAAACATACAATGCCACTGAAGTTGGCCGTGCACTTATAACCATTGCAGCATCCCCATGGACATATGATGATCAAATTTGGGCACCTGGAAACTGCCATCGGTTTACAATAGTTGCTGCATTCCAAGGGTCATGTGACCTCCCACTCGCAACCTTCCCAGCCGGCTTCAGACCAGCAAAGTCGATGGGAAAATCTGGATTCGGTTAACGACGGCAATGATTTGCTTAACAACTGCGGGGGGGGAAGGTTGCAAAATTGGGCATGGCTCGCTTAACAACCGCTGTGCTTGGCTCTGGAAACTGTGGTCCCAATTGTAGCCCCGTAAATCAAGGACTACCTGTAACCAGTCCGGTTTTTGAAAGAAAGAAAAAAAGAAAGAAAGGAAGGAAGGAAGGAAGGAAGGAAGGAAGGAAGGAAGGAAAGAAGGAAGGAAGGAAGGAAGGAAGGAAAGAAAGAAGGAAGGGGAAGGAAGGAAGGAAGGAAGGGAGGGAGGGAGGGAGGGAGGAAGGAAGGAAGGAAGGAAGGAAGGAAGGAAGGAAGGAAGGAAAGAAAGAAAGAAAGAAAGAAAGAAAGAAAGAAAGAAAGAAAGAAAGACAGACATAGAAAAATATATCGCTTGCTCTGCCCCGTGAAGATCAGTTCAGAAGTTGGCAGCTGGGCACTACCAACCCCGATTCCCTCCCAGCGGAAGGGATGACCTTCGATAGGAACGCTCGCTTGCCCCCCCTCCTACCCTTTCCGCCTGCCATGGAAAGTGGGCGGGATGGACAGGGGGACTCACCGGCAGGAGCCGTGACCAGCTTGGTCGTCATGATGGTCCCGTTGCTGCTGACCACCATAATGGGTGAATTGCTGCTGCTGGGCAGGGTCGCCGTGACGGGTTTGGGGAGGATTTTGCTGGGCTGCACCTGCTGGGTGATGATTTTGACACCTGGGGAGGAGATGGGTGAACAAGAGTGGCATGGGGAAGGAAGGAAGGAAGGAAGGGGAGGGGTGGGAGGGTGAGGGAGGAAAGATGGAGGGAGGAAGGGAGGAAGGAAAACAGGGAGGAAGGAAGGAAGGGGCGGGGTAGGAGGGTGAGTGAAGGAGGAAGAAAAGGAGGGAGGGAGGGAGGGAGGAAGGAAGGAAGGAAGGTAGGAAGGAAAGCATGGAGGGAGAGAATAAGGAAGGAGAAGGGGTGGGAGGGTGAGGGAGGAAAGGTGGACAGATGAAAGGGGGAAGGAAGACAGGGAGGGAGAGAAGAAGGAAGGAAGGAAGGAAGGAGAGGGGTGAGAGGGTGAGGGAGGGAGGAAAGGTGAGAGATGAAAGGAGGAAGGAAAGCAGGGAGGGAGAGAGGAAGGAAGGAAGGAAGGAAGGAAGGAGAGGGGTGAGAGGGTGAGGGAGGGAGGAAAGGTGAGAGAGAAAAAAAAAGGAAGGGGAGGGATGGGAGGGTGAGGGTGAGGGAGGAAAGGTGGATGGATGAAAGGAAGAAGGAAGACAGGGAGGGAGAGAAGAAGGAAGGAAGGACGGAAGGAAGGAAGGGGAGCGGTGGGAGGGTGGGTGAGGGAAGAAAGGTGGACGGATGAAAGGAGGAAGGAAAACAGGGAGGGAAAGAGGGAGGAAGGGAGGGAAGGAGAGAGGAAGAAAGGAAGAGACAAAGGGAAAAAGGAAGGAAGGGAGGGAGGGAGGACAGAAAATTAGAGAAAGTTTAAGAACACAGCTAGGATCCTGGAGCAGGTTGACAAAACGTTAACATTCATAGATTGTTAAAGTACAGATAGTCCTCGACTTACAACCCTTTGTTTAGGGAACATTCAAAGTTGCAACCCACACTTTCCCACACTTACGACCGTTGCAGCGTCCCCAGAGTCACCTGATCAAAATTCTGGCGCTCGGCTTGGCAGCTGGCATGTACTTATGACGGTCGCAGTGTCCCTGGGGTCACGAGTTCCCCTTTTGCGACCTTCCGACAAGCAAAGCCAAATGGGGGGAAGCCGGATTCCCTTAACAACCGGGTTCCTAACTTCCCAATTGCGACGATTCCCTTAACAACTCTGGCAGGAAAGGTCGTACGACGGGACAAAGCTCTCACTTAACAACCGCCTTGGCTTAGCAATGGAAATTTGGAGCTCAAGTGTGGCCGTAAGTCGAGGACTCCCTTTATCCCCCCCCCGGTCCCCCATCGCTGGGACGATGCACTCCCTGTTTTACAATACCTGATTCTTGCTTGATCTGGATGGTGGGCTTAATGTTGGGGGGCAGAGGAGACTGCTGGGGTGCTGGGGGTGGCTGGGACGGAGTCGGGGCGGCCGGTGAAGCCGAAGTCAGATGCTGCTTGGGAAACTGGGTGAGGATCTGGCTGGGCGTTCCCACCAGGCTTTTCGGAGACGGTAGCCGGGCTGCGGCCACCTTGATCGCTGAGGTGCACACACCTGGAAGAGAGGATGGCAGGATTGGTGCCTTTCTCGATTTCAACAGCCGAGCAAGCTAACGACGGTGATTTTTATATGCCACCCTTCTCCGGAGACTCAGGGCGGCTTACAATGCGTTAAGCAATGCCTTAAGCATTGTGACGTAGGCTTCCTGAGTCCTTAAAACAGACGAGTAGTCCCAAAAACCTCTTTTATTGCACCAGCTGTGAATTACGTTCATTCACAGCTGAGTCCCAATTAGTTGCAAAAAGTCCTTTGGGAGAAGTCCTTCGGAATAATCACCAACCTTTATCTCCCTTGACACGCTGCCAAAGAGCTACATGGCAAAGCCCCACGGAGTCCAGAATCAAACAGAGATGCCGACTGGAAACAGAGTTAACAACGTTGCTTTCCTGCAAAGGGCCCAGCTGCCTTTGTTCCTCTTTTAAGCCTTATGGGAGGGGCCAATCATCTCCAGGCTTTACTCCCGAGTCATCCCTTTTGTTTTAGGTGTTCTTGCCTTCTGGCAGTTCTGCGCATGCGCACACTGGGAACAGGCTCCCTGTTCCTCTGCCTCGCTGATGACTGACTCTGGGGGCTCCGGAGTCTGCACATCACTCCCAGATGGCCCTGGCGCCCTCTCTACCTCCGACGCAGAGCCCTCATCCGGGCCTTCCCCAGACTCCAGGACAGGCCCATGTTCTTCCCCAGCCTCCTCACTGTCCGACTCCGCTGCCAGCTCCACAGGCTGTTGGCGGACCACAACAACCAGCAGTTTCTCATTCAGTTGTTTTTTTCCTGAGAAGTCTCAGGTAGTATAATCTACCCTTTGGGCCCTCTGCAGGAAAGCAACGTTGTTAATTCTGTTCCTAGTTGGCATCTCTGTTTGATTCTGGACTCCGTGTGGCTTTGCCAAGTAGGTCCTTTTTTTGAACTATTACCATCTGGCAGACGGTACAGGATAATAAAAACAAGGACAAACAGCTGAAAAAGAGCTTCTATCCCAGAGCAGTAACTATATTGAATTCTACTGTAGAGTGCAATATTAACGCAATATCGGGTTTTCAATTTCAATTATATAGAATGTAAAGGATGCATGCTTGTGTTTTTGGTTTTATAGTTATAATGTACACCGAAGATGGCATTTAATTTCGTTGTACGAGGTGCAATGACAATAAAGTAAAAACAGCTAAAAAAATTATTCTCTGTCGTTAGCTATAGGACAGTGTCGGCGAACCTTTTCAGCACCGAGTGCTGAAATGGGAGCGCGTGTGCACATGGGGAACACCAGAAACAGGGAGAGCAGTTCCCTGGTGTTCCCCGAGCTTCCAGTTTCTGGCGCACACCTGGTTTTCTAGTTTCCAATTCTCCCGCGCGCGCGAAGACCAGCTGGCCGCTGGAACCTGGAAGAGCAACGGGCGATGGCTGGCGTGCCCGGAGAGATGGCTTTGCGTGCCGCTTCCGTCACACGTGACTTAGGTTCCCCATCACTGCTATAGGACAGCGATGGCGAACGTTTTAGACACTGAGTGCCCAAACTGCATGCGTGCATGCTCAAACTGGAAGGTGCGGCGCACTAACATGCGCATGAGCGAATGTGCATGTGCACAAACATGGACATGTGCAAACATGCGTGTGCGCGAATATGTGCATGCGTGACTGTGCGCATGCAAATGCGTGCATTCACAGATGTGCACGAACGTGCTCATGCACAGCACAGACCCAAAGACCAGCTGGCAAGGGAATCCCAACTCTGGCAACGCGGCAAGAGGTAAGAGCTTTTTCTTTCGTGACCTTCTGTTTCGTCGTTTGCAGGGAAACAGAAGCTCACGGAAGAAATGCCACGGAGATCTAACCTGGGATGACGGCCTGCGTGCCGGCAGAGAAGGCCCTGCGTGCCACCTCTGGGACGCCATCATTGCTATAGGACCTTCCCTTCTTCCTCAAATCGGCCAGGCTCTCTCTTACCCTGCGCCACCGTCGACATGACCACGGACGGCGTGGAGGATACCACGGTGGTCACCGCCACGGTGCTGGGCGTGGAAGAAGGCGTGGAACAGCTCCCGGCGGTGAGGCTAGTCGTGGTGGGACTGGGGCTGTTGTTAACCAGGGAGGACTGGGAAGCCGTGATGACCACGGGTTGCTTCTGGGTGGTGGACGCTATCACCGACGTCGGGACGAGTTTGGTGACGGCCGCGTAGTTGTGGGATTTGGAGAGGATGTTGGGGACGAACGTGGAGCTGGGTGAGGTGGTCACGATGATTACCTGCAAGAGAACAAGGAGACACTTTGGAAAATAGTAGGATATGATCGTTTTCCTCTTGAACGTATCTTTTCTTTTATGTACACTGAGAGCGTATGCACCAAGACAAATTCCTTGTGTGTCCACTCATGCTTGGCCAATAAAGAATTCTATTCTATTCTTCTATTCTGTTGGGTTTCCAGGACCGTGCTCAAACAGGGCAGACCTGAATAGCAATAGCAATAGCATTTAAGACTTATAACACTGAGACTTATAGGAAACTTACAAAGCTTCACAGTGCTTTTATAGCCCTCTCTAAGCGGTTTACAGAGTCAGCCTCTTGCCCCCAACAATCTGGGTTCCTCATTTTACCGACCTTGGAAGGACGGAAGGCTGAGTCAAACTTGAGCCGGTCAGGATCGAACTGCTGGCAGTGGGCAGAGTCGGACTGCAGTACTGCATTCTAACCACTGTGCCACCACACCAACAGGAGGAGGAAGTGGGGAAGGAAGAGGAAGGAAAAGGGGAAAAGGAAAGGGAAGGGAGGGGAGGGGAGGAGGAAGGGGGAAAGAGGATGAAGGGAAAAGGAAGTGGAGAAGGAGGAAGGAAGAGAGGAAGAGGAAGGAGGAGGAAGGAAGGGCAATAGCCCTTAGACTTATCTACTGCTTCACAGTGCTTTTATAGCCCTCTCTAAGCGGTTTACAGAGTCAGCCTCTTGCCCCCAACAACAATCTGGGTCCTCATTTGACCGACCCCGGAAGGACGGAAGGCTGAGTCAACCTTTGAGCCTGGTAACATTCGAACTGCTTGTGGAGGTGGGTGATCTTTCATTTTTGGTCAGTGTGCCGTCGATATACAGCGTACTGGAGGGTTCTAGATCAGTGCCCGCCCCCCAACCTTTTGGACGCCAGGGACCGGTTCCGTGGAGAGAAGTTTTTTCCGTGGACCGGACGTGGCATGGTTTTGCATGCTGCCTGCATCCCGCGGATGGGACTTAGCTTGTTTGCGCGGGCCGGTTTTTGGCATGCCGCGGCCCGTTGCCGGTGCACAGCCCGGGGGTTGGGATCCCTGCTTTAACCCAAACCCAGGGGTCGGCAACCTTAAACACTCAAAGAGCCACAAAGGTCCTAACCGGAAGCACCCCGTTCAATTCTCGAGCCGACCGGAAGTCCGGTTCCCCCAGCTCCTAGCGCGGCATCCTTTTTCCTCTACCTGCCCTAACCGAAAGCCCTATCAATTCTGGAGCCGACCGGAAAACCTGCCCCTTGCCATAGAATCTCTTTCTGGTGACCCGTGCTCCCCCCCACCAAACTGGAAGCTCCTCTCAAAATCGTGGTGCCGACTAACGATGGGAGCACAGCAGAGGGATAAAAGAGCCACATGCGGCTCCAGAGCCACAGGTTGCCGACTCCTGGCCAAACCCTTTGGTAGAATAGGAGACGCTTTCCCCCAAACCATCCCGATGCCACTTCGGACCTTCTGGGTGTTGGTGTTGGTGGTTTGAGTGGAGGAGGGCTTGGTGAAGGTAATCTTCACGGGGGACATGTGGGGCGGCAGGGAGTTGGCGATGCTCTGCATGATGCTGCTCATCTTGGGGCTGCCCCCCACGGGCACCGTGATGGTCTTGGTGACCGGCGGGATAGCTTTGGGGACCTCTTTCAGGAGCACCGGGGAGGAGCTGGAAGAGTTGGTACGCCGCCTCTTGCGGGGTTTCTCGTCCTCATCCGAACAACTCACGCCTGCAACGAAGAGCACAGATTTTGGGGTTCTCGTTCTGTCGAATGAATCTGAAATTTTACTGCGCGTTCAGTGATGAACGTATTATTGCCGAAATCTATAAAGTGCTATTGAATTTAAATCTGGAAAAGGAACAAGTAAAAAGTATTGTACGGTTCGGTGAGCAAGGAACTTTGGATACGATGTAATGCTTGAACAGCGTGGAAGTATATGTGGAATCAAGGTTTAAAATTAACACGAAACTGTAATTTAAAAGACAATTTCGGTAAGGTGATGTATCGTTGGTATTTAACTCCAGATAAGTTGTCAAGAATGTATCAAGGTATTTCAAATGAACGTTGGAAATGTAAACGTAAAGAAGGGACTTCTTATCATCTAGGGTGGATGTGTGATAAAGCAAAGAAATATTGGGGTACGATTCATATCTTAATACAGAAAATTCTTAAAGAGAATATAGAAAGAAAACCAGAGAAAACCATTTTGATTAGCCAGCTCCAAGCTGCTACCTGTAACTGACAAGACTTTAATCAGTTATATCATTGGATTTTATTGGCTGCCCAGCAATTCCACAATAGGTGTCAACCACAAGTTAACAAGCTGAGCCTTACATTTTAATTAGCCAGCTCCAAGCTGCTGCCTGTAACTGACAAGACTTTAATCAGTGTCACATCTTTGGATTATGTTGGCTTCCTAAGCAGTTCTAGGCTCCCAGCCAGCACACTACACAAACAGATAGTGTGGTTACATTCCTTTCAATGGGTCCAGATAGTGCTCTCTTAGGACCACAATCGAGCCCAACATTTCTACTGCCGAGACGTTTGTAAAGTGGGCTTTGCCCCATTTTACAACCTTTCTTGCCAGAGTTGTTAAGTGAAACACTGCAGTTGTTAAGTAAGTAACACAGTTGTTAAAACAAATCTGGCTTCCCCATTGACTTTGCTTATCTAAAGGTCACAAATGGTGATTACATGATCCCGGGACATTGCAACCGTCATAAATGTGAGTCAGTTGCCAAGCATCTGAATTTTGATCACATGGGGATGCTGCAATGGTCGTTAAGTGTGGAAAGTGGTCACGTCACTTTTTCCAGTGCCGTTGTAACTTTGCAGGGTCACTAAATGAACTTGTAAATCAAGGACTAAGGAGCCTTGGTGGAGCAGCGGACTAAAGTGCTGTTAAGTAGCACTTAGCTGCCAGCTGCCTGCAATTACTGCGAGTTCAAATCTCACCAGGCTCAAGGTTGACTCAGCCTTCCATCCTTCCGAGGTGGGTAAAATGAGGACCCGGATTGTGGGGGCAATAAGCTGACTTTGTATAAAAAAGAACACCGCTTAGGAGGGGCCGAAAGCCCTACTAAGCAGGTATATACAAAAAGTATGAAGGCTATTGCTTAACGCATTGTAAGCCGCCCTGAGTCTCCGGAGAAGGACGGCATATAAATCGAACCAATAAAATAAAAATAAAATAAGGACTACCTGTATTCACCACTGTGTTCCTGCTTACTCTCTTATAATCCCTTCCTCTCCAAGGAATGTAAACATCAATTCCCTTCTTGCTCATTATCCCAGCACTGGAGTATGCATTCCAAAGGATGGGGGAGGGAAGGAAACAGAAAGCTGAAGTAAAATTATAAGCATACTCCAGACCCTGTCATTGTACACTTAGCGACCAAGTTGCCACTTCTAATTGTGGTCGCTAAACGAGGACTATCTACCTGTGCAATCAAAACGTTCTAACCTGCCACCTTGAAACGATCTTTTCCGAGACTACCAGCTACTTGAATTTACCATTCAAAACTGCACCAGGATTCAAGCAATCTGCTTTGCGGTCATAACCAACATGTAATGATCATCTCGAAACTCTTTCAAGCCCAGATCTTCCATTTTGGCTGATAACGCACTTACTTTTAACGTAAACAGCACTTCCACTTGGGAGAACGACAACGTTGGAAGCTGGACTGGCAGGTCTGGGGGACTTAACCGTTGCAACGCTACCACTCGGTACGGGAGTGGATGTCGGCGTAGAGGTGGTAGTTGTGTAGGAGTAACAAACCACGACTGAAGAGGAAATCAAAATGCAAGTTTTAGTTGGGTTTTCTAAATAAATTCTGCTTTCTTGAGTCATTTTTCGGCCCCACCGAGTCACACAAGAGCATCCCCCTGCCTTCAACGTGTGTTAAACCCCAATTCAAGGCTTATTCGTTCCAAATGTGAAAACTATCTCTCTTCTGGTCTTGCTTTTTCAAGAGGCAGCTGGACTTTCTTTGTTTTTCCTTGAAGACGTTTCCGCTTCTCATCTAAGAGGCTTCTTCAGTTCTAACGAAGTGATGGGGAACTGAAGAAGCTTCTTGGATGAGAAGCAAAACGTCTTCAAGGAAAAACAAAAGAAAGTCCAATCGTCTCCTGAAAAAGCACGTTTGGGATGACCATGACATGGATGGCAGAGAACACCCATAGATCAGGAGTCAGCAACCTTAAACACTCAAAGAGCCATTTGGACCCGTTTCCAAAAGAAAAGAAAACACCGGGAGCCACAAAACTTTTCCCGTGTCTCACTATTTCTTGAGCAGCCACAAAACTAGCATATATAGTTGAATTAAATGTTCTGTTTTCTTCCAAAACTTTTCTTTTCTTGGATTTATCCGCGGTTGGCCTACCGGGGGGTCAAAAAGCTCAATAAATCGCGTGCCGGCGGGTATCACACATTGGCGGTTGTGACGCATATTTTGAGCGACAGGGAGCCGCAGCAGAGGGACGAAAGAGCCACATGCGGCTCCAGAGCCCCGGGTTGCCGACCCTTCCCAAAGACCTATCTCCCTTCTTCCCAAGGCCCAAGTTGCAAGACGATAAAGGTTGCTTACCCTCACCTTCTTTGCTTCCCGTTTCCGCGGGGGAAGGGAGAGACGCGTTGTGCTGGAGAGCTGCGTTGGCCACCGCGTTGGCCGTGACGGTGAAGGCTGTTTGTGGAACCAACCGGGGCATCAGAGGAACCAGTCGGCGGCCTTCGATGGACCACTCTGAAGAGCTGTTAGGCCCGGACATGCTGAAGGGAAACCCGCACCTTTAGAAACAGCCTGTTCACTTTCCATCTGAATTACTTACGCTTTCCCTAATCACAATTTGCCTCTAGGAGTTATGGGTGCTCCATCACTGGAGGTTTTGAAGAAGAGATTGGACAACCATTGGTCTGAAAGGGTACAAGGTTTCCTGCCTGAGCAGGGGGTTGGACTATAACAGGGGTCTCCAACCTTGGCAACTTTCAGACTTGTGGACTTCAACTCCCAGAGTTCCTCAGCCAGTTTCCTGCCTGAGCAGGGGGTTGGACTATAACAGGTCTCCAACCTTGGCAACTTTAAGACTTGTGGACTTCAACTCTCAGAGTTCCTCAGCCAGCAAAGCTGTCCACAAGTCTTAAAATGTTGCCAAGGTTGGAGACCCCCGAACTAGAAGATTTCCAAGGTCCCTTCCAACTCTGTTACTCTGTAAATACCCGTGTTGAAAAAACAGAGGGCAGCTGCTTTCGAACTGCTAGGTTGGCAGAAGCTGGGACAAGGAACGGGAGCTCACCCCGTTACGCGGCACTAGGGATTCGAACCGCTGAACTTTCGATCGACGAGCTCAGCGTCTTAGCCACTGAGCCCCTCATGAAATGGTATATAAGTGCTATTGCTATCTTGAAGCTGCCGCTATGTTTGGGGGGGGGGGGGGAACAACACTCAAGTATCTCTTCCCAATGGTTGCATTGTCACCATCTCGTGTTGAGGTTAGATCTGCTCTTATCTTGGCCACGTTCTGAAAAACGCTGAAATGTTTGGATCGCAAAGCCTCTCGGTTGAACATGGTTTTAGGATTTTAGCCCTTCTGTTTATCTTTAGTTTGACCATATTTGCAAGGGGTTAAAAGGTCTGTTGGATTGAGTGAGGCTGGGTAAAAAATTGAATCAAAGAAAGGAAGAAATTACTAGTGTCAACCCTGTACTGGACCCGGGACCCTAAAGGCAAAAGAGACACTCGGAAATGTTGCCAGTGTGAGATCTGGTGAGAAAATATTCGTAAGGCTGCCATCTTACTTATGTGCGATGGTGGTCAGGCGTTCATCGTTGACTGCCCTCCGAACTTCCGCTCGGTGTCGTTCCGTTGAAATGCTGTTGAAAAAGACATGGATTAAATTTAACTTTTAAGAGCCGAGGTGGCGCAGTGGTTAGAGTGCAGTACTGCAGGATACTTCTGCTGAATGCAGGCTGACTGCAATTGGGCAGTTCGAATCTCACCAGGCTCAAGGTTGACTCAGCCTTCCATCCTTCCGAGGTCGGTAAAATGAGGACCCAGATGGTTGGGGGAAAGAGGCTGACTCTGTAAACCGCTTAGAGAGGGCTGGAAAGCACTGTGAAGCGGTATATAAGTCTAAGTGCTATTGCTATTGCCCTTCCTTCCTTTTCTCCTTCCCTCTCTCCACTTGCCTTCCTTCTCCTTCCACTTCCTCTCGCCCTTCCTCCTGTCCTTCCTCCTTCTCCACTTCTTTTCTTTTCCCTTCATCTTCTTTTCC
>WNWU01000067.1:3803549-3816478 GCA_012654045.1 Ptyas mucosa
TTCCTCCTTCTCCACTTCTTTTCTTTTCCCTTCATCTTCTTTTCCCCCTTCCTCCTTCTCCACTTCTTTTCTTTTCCCCCTTCCTCTTCCTTCCCCACTTCCTCCTCCTGTTGGTATGGTGGCGCAGTGGTTAGAATGCAGTACTGGAAGCCGACTCTGCCCACTGCCAGCAGTTCGATCCTCACCATCTTAAGGTTGACTCAGCCTTCCATCCTTCCGAGGTCGGTAAAACAAGAACCCAGATGGTTGGGGGGCAAGTTGCTGACTCTGTAAACCGCTTAGAGAGGGCTGTAAAAGCACTCTGAAGCGGTATATAAGTCTAAGTGCTATTGCTTGCTATTTATTTGTTCAACTTGTATGCCGCCTTTCTCCGAAGACTTTGGCTATTGCTAATTTCAGTTTTCGTGATGACTCCCCCCAGATGCTTCCCTAGTTCTCTCTCCGGAGGTAGGAGAAAAATGAACCAGTTCCCAGGCACGTTTGGAAGGGAGTTGATTTAATGCAGGGGTGTCAAACTCCATTTCATTGACGGTTACATCAAGGTTGTATTTGACCTCAGGGCGCTTGGGGAGAGGGGGGGACATGGCTGAGGTAGGTGTGGCCAGGGAGGGGGTCGCCAACTCGAGGTCACTCATGTCAGGATGGGGGCATTTTCAGCTGCAACAGCCTCTTACAGCCCCTTGCCAGCGAAAACGGAGCTCCGAAGGGGCACTCACAAGCTCCGTTTTCACTGGAAGAGGCTGCAGGAGGCCATTGCGGCCAAAAACGGAGCCCGTCAGGGCCACACGTTTCCAGGGGCGGCCCTGCGGATCAGATCTAAGCACCTCGCGGGCCGCATCTGGCCCCCAGGTCTTGAGTTTGATATCCCTGGTTCAATGGCTCCAAGCAGCCATATGAGAGGGAGTTGGCTCAAGCAGAGCTGCTGTCAGCACTCCAAACTACGTTCACTCTAGTGCTGACATGAAGAGAAGGAGACGCTTGACTTTGCACCTACTTGTTTTTACTTGTAGATAATATCCCCTAGGAGATGGGATGGGAGGGGGGATATTCCTGCGACATGAAGTAGCAGAGATGGGGAGAGTGACTTGGAAGGCGGCCAATGAGACGCTGAGAATTGGGGAACGGAAAGGGAAGGATTTGGAGTCAGAGGGTCAGTGCCGGCTACGATGGAGTTGGGGACGGTTCATTGTACTCAATAAACGAAAGATTTCATCAAAGACTATTTGTTTGGAAATGCAATTTATTTGAGATGACATCGTAACCTGACAGCTGCAGCATGACAACCCGGAGGCTTCAAGTGCAGCTGGAGCCGGTCAATGATGGGGGAGAGGAACTGCCTTCAATTCCGGTTTCCCCGGGCTCCGTTTTTGCTGGCAGAGAGCTGCAGGAGGCCGTCGCGGCCAAAAACAGAGCCTGGGAGGGCCATGCGCGGCCCTCCTAGCTCAAGTTTTCTCTGGCAGAGGCACCACGGGCCGGTACTTTGCTGTTTCCAGGGCGGCCCCGCAAGCCAGATCTAAGCACCTCGCAGGCCGGATCTGGCCCACAGGCCTTGAGTTTGACACCCCTGTTGTAAGACTGTGATGGTCATAAGCGTGAGGATCTGTTGTAAGTCACTTTTTTCAATACCGTTGTAACTTCGTCATTAAATGAGTGGACGTTAACTCCAGGACCACCTACAATCCTCTAAAGGTAGCATTTTTTTCTGGTGAGGAAAGGACTTCTCCTCCCTCCAACCATCCATTTCCTGCATTTTTTATTTTTATTTTTTTTGCATCTGTTCTGACCTAGGCTTCCTTCGAAAGTATACAGCACAATCTTAGTCCCGGCAAACCTCTTTAATTCAGACGGCTGTGAATTATTGTCATTCCCAGTCCGAAAGGATTCTCAAACAGTCTTTCAGAGGCGTGTTTGCAAACACCCACCTTATCTCCCTTGGAATGCTGCCAGAGAACTAATTGCCACACGCAGGGCAAGGCCAAACTTAGCACAGAGTCAAACAGAACGTTTCCAAGAGCTTTTACCGGCCAGATGAACTAATGGCTTCTTGCAAAAGCTGACGTCCCGTTCGCTCCTCTTTTATGTCTTACGGGAGGGGCCAATCACCTCCAAGCCTTACTCCCAAGTCGACCCTGTTTTCTTAATCGTTCCTGTCTTCTGGCAGCTCTGCGCATGCGCACACTGGGAACAGGCTCCCGCTGTTCTTCTGCCTCGCTGGTGTCAGACTCCGGAGGCAGCAAATAACTACCAGATGGCCCTGACCCCCTCTCTGCCTCCGACGCAGAGCCCTCGTCAGAGCCTTCCCCAGACTCCAGGACTGGACCACGTTCCTCCCCAACCTCCTCACCGTCCGAATCTGCTGCCAACTTTGCTTCGTCAGCTGGCGGGCCACAACAGCATTTACCTCTGAATTGCCAAGAGGACTCAGCCTTCCCTAGCAAAGTGAAAAAAAAAACCACCCGATCCAGGCTAACCAGGATTTACCTCAGCACTCTGGAAAGTTCCCCCAGAAGGTCCCGCTTCTCCTTGGTCAGATCTCCCTGGGCCCTCAAGGCACTGATCACTCCGGCGTAGGCTTCCAGTTCTAAAGAGGGGGGGGGGGGACACAGGGCAAAGAGGAAGTAAAGAGAGGATGAGATCCACAGGAAGTTGCAGGAAACGATTAAGGGTTGCAATTGGACGTCTTGCCACCTCTCCCTTTAAGAATACCGCAAGGAAAGATCTTGGGAATATTTCTGGCCAAGGGGAAAATGAGAGAGACCGACTAAGTCAAGGTATTCTGGCTTTCTGCAAAAGTGCAGGATTCAGACTTCAATTGTTCCTCGCCATTAGAGAAAGGGAGGGGTGGGGGCGTCTACCGCAGATCCCATCAGTCAGAGAACTTTGATGGGCGGGACCCAAAAGAGCCTTCAATGCTGCAACGCACGCCCACTGGAACATCTCCAGGGTAAGATCTGCCCCCAACCTCCTATCCCTCCATAACAGCCTAACAACCTGTTTCTGCAAATTGACTGTTGTGGCCTGTCGGCCGTGGGCCCTGTCTAACAACCGAATCAGAGGAGGAGGAGGAGTGGGAGTCAGGGTCAGCATCAGGGCAACCCGGGAGCTCCGAGGGGGAAGAGGAAATGGAGCTGTCATAGAGAGAGACAGACAGACAGAGGCAGAGCCTGGGCCATCCGTCAGCTGTCAGATGGAGAGTCAACAGCCCCCAGGTCTGGAGGTGGCTGATGAGGAAGAGAAGGAACAGCTGGGTCCAGTGCCTGACGCATGGATGCGCAGAAGGCAGAGGAGAGGAGAGCAGTGGAAATCTATGGGCCGGTCCTCGGGACGGAAGAGCCACCGCTGCTAGGGAAGCCCCACCCTAGCTCTGGGGGATCAAAGGCAGGGGGCGGAGATGAATAGATGTGATAGACAGACTTGTTAGCCTGAGGTGAGAGAGAAACGTTTTGCCGGTGCTTAATTAGCGCTCCTAATTAAAGGAATCTTTGAGTTCGCTTCAGAGGGTTTGTCGTATTTAGGGAGCTGGGTCAGAACATTGATCAGGCGACCAATGGGGTAGTTCTACTCTGGAGGGGGCTGTTAGATTGACAGCAGATTCCCCCTTCCCCTACGCTCCCTGCTCCCGACACACCTCTCTTTATTGTACACCACCCAAGAGTCCTTCTATGAGGGACTCTTAATATGATAAAGGAAGAAACCCCATTTGGAATTGCAAAAAATCGCTGGAATCAGAAGTGGATCATTGGACACATTGAAATCTTAGGATAGATTTTGGGGGGGGGGGGGTGAAATGCTCCTGGTTCAGACCGGATTGCCCGATCCGGTAGTGATGGCGGCGTGTGGTTCAGAGAACCGGTAGCAAAATTCCCTGCCCCCCCCCCCTCCATGCCCAGCTGAGCCGCACGATCATCAGAGGCTTTTTTTTTTAAACTTTCAAAAGCATTTTTTCTACAACCTCTTCCGACGAAAAAATGCTTTGAAAAGTTTTTTTAAAAAACAGCCTCCGATGATCGCGCGGCTCAGCTGGGATCGTCAGAGGCTTTTCAAAGCATTTTTTCCTGCAACCTCTTGGCCGAAGAGGTGGTTAAAAAAAAATGCTTTGAAAAGTCTCCGACGATCCCAGCTGACTTCCCTGATCGGCAGAGGCTTTTCAAAGCGTTAGAAAAAATGCTTTGAAAAATTAAAAAAAAATTGTCCATGCCCACCCAGTCACATTACACCCCCCCCACCAAGCCACGCCCACAGAACCGGTAGTAACAAATTTTACATTTCACCCCGGGGGTGGGGGGGTGTTGTCCCTCGAAGCCCTGACCAATAAGATCTCCCGTACTTTCCCCCGCCCTCCTCTTGGTGTTTTAGCATGGGTTACTTCCAGCGGTGGGATGTTCGGACCAATTCGGGCAAACCGGTAGGTGCGACCTGTGGGTAGGCTTGCCCATCCTTCCGGGCTCTATGCCGTCCTATTTAGCCACGTTTTTAAGCCGTGTGCATGTGTGCAAGATGCACGCGTGAGTAAAGCGCATGCGTGGAAGGCTGCACGGATGCACAGAAGTGGGGTGCGCACATTTTCGGTGATGGGGCGAACTGGTTGTTTAATTATGTGAAGCCCATCTCTGGTTCCTTCGTACCTACTTTGTAGCTACCCTGTTTCCCCGAAAATAAGGCATCCCCTGATAATAAGCCCAATCGGGCTTTTGAGTGCATGTGCTAAAATAAGCCTGCCCCCACCCAAAAATAAGCCCTCCCCGAAAATATTTAAAAGCAGAGCTGGAAATCAGGTAAGACGGCAAGAGGAGCCCCGTCTTGCGCCACGCGCCCCAAAATAATAAGACTTCCCCGAAAATAAGGCCAAGCGCTTATTTCGGGGTTCAAAATAATACAAGACAGGGTCTTATTTTCGGGGAAACACAAAGTACTTTCCACCTTGAGGTCTAGGATCTTGTCCTTCCTTTCCAGGCTGAACTTACCCAGTTTCCGGAGGACTCTTTTGCATTCATCCCTGCTGAGGTCCAGAAGTGTTGGCCACACCACCGGCATCGTTCCTCCGTCAGTCGGCTCTTGCAGAGCTCAGCCTCCCTGCGAAAACACAAGAGCATGTCAGGGGAGAATGACTTCCTGCGCAATCTTTTGATCTGCCGTGCTGTGCCAATCAACAATTCGGGGTCCCTGTACCTCCTCTGGAGGCAGAACGAGACCTTCCAAAAAAGACCAACAACCCCAGGAAAACAGAGTGGGAAGAGACGTTGGAGTTCTTTTACTCCAACCCCCTGCTCAGGCAAGAGACCCTATACCAGGGGTGAAATGCTCCCGGTTCAGACCGGATTGCCCGATCCGGTAGCGATGGCAGCGGGCGGTTCGGAGAACCGGTAGCAAAAATCCCTGCCCGCCCCCCATGCCCAGCTGAGCCGTGCAATCATCAGAGGCTTTTTTTTTTTTTTACTTTTAAAAGCATTTTTTCTACAACCTCTTCGGCCGAAAAAATGCTTTTAAAAATAAAACAAAAAGCCTCTGCCGATCAGGCAAGTCAGCTGGGATCGCCAGAGGCTTTTCAAAGCATTTTTTTTCTGCAACCTCTTCCGATGAAAAAATGCTTTTAAAAGTTTTTTTTTTAAAAAGCCTCTGACGATCGTGCACCTCAGCTGGGATCGCCAGAGGCTTTTCAAAGCATTTTTTCGGCCAAAGAGGTGGTAAAAAAAAATGCTTTGAAAAGCCTCTGACAATCCCAGCTGAGTTCCCTGATCGGCAAAGAGGCTTTTCGAAGCATTAGAAAAAATGCTTTGAAAAGTTTTTTTTTAAAAAAAAGAAGTTGGCCACGCAGTCACATTACCCGCTCCCTACCAAGCCACGCCCACAGAACTGGTAGTAACAGATTTTACATTTCACCCCCGCCCTATACCCGTGATGGCGAACCTATGGCACGCGTGCCACCGTAGCCATATCAGTGGGCATGCGAGCTCAGCGCGCCGGCCAGCTGATTTTCAGGCCTTCTGGGCCCACCAGAAGTTGGGAAACAGGCTGTTTCCTTGAGAGCCTCGGGGGGGGGGGGAGGCTGTTTTCGCCCTCCCCAGACTCCTAGAGAGGCTCTGGAGGCTGGGGACAGCAAAAATCGGACCTTCCTGTCCAACCGGAAGTTGGCAAATGAGCCATTTCTGGCCTCTGGAGAACGAAGAAAGGAGGAAGAGATGGAGGAAGAGAAAGGGAGGAGAAGAGGAAAGGTTGTGGCAAAATAAAGGTAAATGGTAAAAGAGCAGCTCCGCACAACTAAAAATGAAAGTTAAAAGATAAGATGAATGGAAAATGATGGATTGTACACTCAGATATGCTTAACGCATTGTAAGCCGCCCTGAGTCTCTGAAGAAGGGCGGCATATAAATCAAATTTTTTTTAAAAAGAGAGAAAAAAATAAAAAACATTTTTGGGGGAAAAAAAAGAAACCCACCACTGTCCCAAAAGTGTTATTTTCCAAAAAGGCAAGTGGACTTTCTTTGGGTTTTTTTTTTCCTTTGAAGACGTTTCGCTTCTCAATCCGAGGAGCTTCTTCCGGTTCTGAAGTAAAGAACTGAGGAAGCTTCTTGGGGAAGCAGCGAAACGTCTTCCGGGAAAGGCAAAGTCCGCTTGCCCTTTGGGGAAAAAGCAGCTTGGGGACCGACCTACATCCTTAAAACTACCTGCACATTTTAAATATTAAGACGCTTCCTTTTTATAACCTGGCGATGAAAATTCTCCGACGTTAAAAAAAAAAAGGTTGCTGGTGCAAATTTACCTCTACGACTGCAAACTGTCAATTCCACCCCTCCCAAGGGAGAAGAGAGGAACAGAAGAAAGGGAAAAGGAGAGGAAGAAAGGGAGGGGAAATAAGAATAGGAGAGAAGGTTAGAAAGAAGGGAAAGGAAAGAAGAGAGGAGTGGGGGAAAAGAAGGGGAAGGAGAGGAGGAAAGAAGAAAGTAGAAAAGGACAAAAAGTAGAAGAAGGGAGGGAAGGGAAAGAGAAGAGAAGGAGAAGAAGGATTGTTGTAAAATAAGGGAGACGGAATGGTAGAAGGGCAACCCCGAGCGCACTCAAATTTTTTAGGATGAAGAATGAACTAATATGAAAGTTAAAAGAGGATATGTATGATTAACAACGGATAAGAGACCGTACATTTAAGACATGTTTATGAGAAATAAAAATTAATTATTTTTTTTTCAATTCTGCCCCTCCCAGGGCCAAAAGGCACCCAGCCACACCTCCGGAGAGCCCAAAAGTGTGACTCAATCCGGGTTGCGTCCTACAAAGAGGCAAGGCAATCTCAAGATTTGCACACACAAACCCCCGGAGGGCATGGATATATAAGGAGAGGAACTGGCACCCGGCGAACACGGTAATTGCCGGAAATGAAAGAGCTTGGAAACCCGGAACGGTTCCAAGCGCACTTCTTCACCCACGCACACACAAAAGGTTGTGGTTGTTTGTTGTTTTAGGCAATGGGCTGCCATCCCCAGAGCGACAACTGCAAGTCAAGACACACCTCGCCCAGTTACCAGAGGCTCCTTTTGGAAGCTGGCGAAGAGGCCAGAAACCTTTGCAAACAAAGAAGGAAATGTCAGCTTTACAGCTGTTTTCTCCTCCGATTCGTAACTATAACAACGGGGTGGGTGGGTGGGTGCAGATAGTCCTCGACTTCTGACAATTGAGCCCAACATTTCTGTTGTTGAACGGGTTTTGCTAGAGTTTTGCCGCAGGCTAGAATTGTAAATCAATCTCAAACTCGCAGCACGGTTTTCTGCGATCACGGAGCATTAGCCAACTACCGTATTTTTCGCTCCGTAAGACGCACTCCCGTTTTCGGCCTCCACGCATCCCGTTTTCGGCCTCCCTCGTAGAGGCCGAAAATGGGGCACGCGGAGGCCAAAAATGGGACACGCAGAGGTCAAAAATGGGACACACAAAGGCCAAACACGGGACAAAGGCCAAACACGGGGCATGCAGAGGCCAAAAATGGGACGCACAGAGGCCGAAAACAGGACACGCGGAAGCCAAAAATGGAACACACAGAGGCCAAAAACGGAACACGCAGAGGCCAAAAATGGGGCAAGCGGGGGCCAAAAATGGGATGCATGGACGCCAAAAATGGGACACACAGAGGCGGAAAATGGCGGAAGGGTGGGGGCCAGTGGGTGGGCAGGGCTTCAGCAATATTTGCTCCATAAGACGCACAGATTTTTCCACCCACTTTTGGGAGACAAAAAAAAAAGTGTGTCTTATGGAGTGAAAAATACGGTAATCATTTCAGTAAGCAAACAACAACCGTTGTGATGCTCAACACCAGGGGACCCCAAACTAGGCAACTGTGAGACTTGTGGACTTCCACAACTCCCAGATTATCTGTCCAACAAGCCCTGAGGACTTCTCCTTTCCAGAGCTCAGATGGGTCTCTCAAATGCTCGGAGGTACCTGCAGCCATGGGATATTGAGAGGAGATCCTACCCTTTGATGAGTTCTAACAAAGAACCAGCTTGGTCCAGTGGTGAAGGCACCAGGCTGGAGAGGGAGAGTTCTAGTCCCGCCTTAGGCATGAAAGCCGACTGGGTGACTTTGGGCCAATCACCAGGAGACGGTGAGTTCTAGTCCCACCTTAGGAATGAAAGCCAGCTGGGTGACTTTGGGCCAATCACCAGGAGACTGTGAGTTCTAGTCCCGCCTCAGGCATGAAAGATGGCTGGGTGACTTTGGACCAATCGCCAGGAGGCGGTGAGTTCTAGTCCTGTCTTAGGCATGCAAGCCAGCTGGATGACTTTGGGCCAATCACCAGGAGATGGTGAGTTCTAGTTCTACATTAGCCATGCAAGCCAGCTGGGTGACTTTAGGCCAATCACCAGGCAGTGAGTTGTAGTCCTGCCTTAGGCATGCAAGCCAGCTGGGTGACTTTAGGCCAATCCCCAGGAGATGGTGAGTTCTAGTTCTACATTAGCCATGCAAGCCAGCTGGGTGACTTTAGGCCAATCACCAGGAGGCAGTGAGTTCTAGTCCTGCTTTAGGCATGCAAGCCAGCTGGGTGACTCTAGGCCAATCCCCAGGAGGCGGTGAGTTCTAGTCCTGCCTTAGGCATGAAAGCCAGCTGAGTGATTTTGGACCAATCTCTCTCTCTCAATCCAACCCACTTCACAGGGTTGTTGTTGTGGGGAAAATAAGGAGGCGGAAGGAGATTTGCTGCCTTGAGTTATTTGCAAAAAGAATAAATTCAGGATACAAATAAATAAATGAATAAACAAATAAATGCCTTCCTGAGAGGTTGAGATTCGAGCTTCAGCAAACGCAAGCACATGCTCCAGAGAAGGAATGTCAATCCAGCATTTCCGGGGGTGGTGTGACTGTCATTCAACAGTAAACCACAAACCACTTCCTGTTCTGGAAAATCCATTTAAATTACTGGACCACCCTGGGAATAGCTGGATCCGTATAATTCGAGCACTTTCCTGCATTTCCTAGAAACTATATCCAAGTGCTACATTTTGCACACACCTAGCTGAAGGTGTGGAAGGGGAGCCCCTCTGTGTGTGTGTATGTGTGTGTTTGTGTCACAAAAGGCAAGCAGATGTTGGTTCACAAAACCTGAGAATCTCTTTATTCTGTGTCCTCTGCGGGCCCTTTGCACGAATTCTGGTTGATTTGACGATTTCGTTCCGAAATTCTTTTGGGGAACCCCCTAAAAATCAACCGCATGTAGTCCTCGACTTACAACAGTTCATTTAGCGACCATCCACTGTTACAACAGCCACTGGGGGGGGGGGGGAAAAGGCGATTTAGGATCTCTTTTCGCCCTTACGATCTTGGTAGCATCCCTTTGATTGGTCATGCAATCAAAATTGAGATGCTCGGCAACGGGTTCATACTTTAGGACCGTGGCAGCGTCCCGGGATCGGAAACGCAGAGTCAATGGGATTCACTCAATGACCGTGTGAGTGACTGACTTACGAACGGCAGCGATTCACTGAACAACCGTGGCAAGAAAGGTCGTAAAACGGGGGAGGGGGACTCAACAAATGCCGCGCTTAGCAACAGAAATGTTGGGCTCGCTCGTGGTCGTAAGTCGAGGATTACTTGTACCCCCTCAGAATGTCACCCGAGGATACATTCAATATCCCACACACAACAGTATTGCCCCAATGGGTTACTTAGACACAACTTGGCCAAAATTATGATCGGTCAATAGACAAATGTTGATTTATCTGGCAATTTCGTTCCCAGAATCCTTTGGAAATCCCCTAAATTCTCATCAAGATCTATTAGATCACCAGAGGTTACACTCAATACCCATCACACAACACTCCTGCTCCAATGGGTAACTTAAGACACCGCTTGGCTAAAATTATGATCAGTCAACCAACACGGATAAATTCGGGTTTCCCTGGCAGTTTCGTTCCCAGAATCCTTTGGGAATCCCCTAAATTCTCATCAACATCTGTAAAGTCGCCTGTGGTTGGATTGAATATCCATCACGCACAGTCCTGCTCCAACGGGTAACTACATAGATTTGGCCAAAATTTACGATCGGTCAATAGACAATAGACAAATCCTGGTTTATCTGGCAATTTCATACCCAGAATCCTTTGGGAATCCCCTAAATCCTCATTCAGATCTCCTAGGAGGTCAGAAGTAGACCTTATATTAATAGAATAGGAATACAATAAGAACAGGAGTAGGAGTAGAAGTAGGAGTAGAATAGAATGGAACGGAACAGAATAGAATATAGATAGGGAAGGGAAGGGAAGGGAAGGCAATACAGAATGAATAGAGTAGAGTAGAGTAGAGTAGAGTAGAGTAGAATAGAATATAGATAGAGAAGGGAAGGGAAGAGAATAATTAGAAGGGAAGGGAAGGGAAGGGAAGAGAATACAGAATGAATAGAATAGAGTAGAGTAGAGTAGAGTAGAATATAGATAGGGAAGGGAATGGAAGGGAAAAGAATAATGGGAAGGGAAGGGAAGGGAAGGGAAGAGAATACAGAATGAATAGAATAGAATAGAATAGAATAGAATAGAATAGAATAGAATAGAATAGAATAGAATAGAATAGAATAGAATAGAATTCAATACAATACAATACAATACAATTGGAAGGGACCTTCGAGGTCTTCTAGTCCAACCCCCTGCTAAGGCAGGAAATTCAATACCCATCAGAGACACAACTCTTCCACTGGGTAAGTAGGCAGACCGAGCCAAAATTAGGATCAGTCAATAGACAGTGGAGCATAAAAAGCTTCAGGTGGTTCAGATGAGCAGTTGAGGTTCTCCTAAAATACACATAGACAGATGGACGGACAGACAGACGGGAGGGAGGGAGGGAAAGTCACAGTGGAGGGACCCACAGCGCAAAGGCTTAGCAACTGGCAATTACACACAAAGACGTTGTGCCTGCACCCACAGAGCTGGGTCATCCAAGGACACATCGACCACAGCTTCTTGATCCAGATCCCTAGAAGACTTCTGGGGAGGTTGAATTGCCCCTAGGCTAGACGTGGCAAGATTTAGGGGCAAATACACCCAACGTAGGGCATTACAAAGACAATGGGCAATTGTAAAGAACAAGATCAAGGTGGAACTTGTTGGCATCGATCCCTATTAAAACCCACACATCCCAAAAACCAAATTGGTTTGAGGAGGACTTGCCTTTCAAACCTTCCGCCTTCTCAAATCCAGTCAAATCTTTGACTTACAAATCACGGACCAGCACTAAGAAGAGCGGAAATGCAACAATAATTTAAAAGCTAAACAATACACTTAAAATATATTAGGTATATAGACAAAAAAACCTTTAAAAGGAAGCCTACAAAGGGAGTAAAACATTAAGTAAATGCAAGGAAACAAATAATATACAGCTAACTCAATCCATCACTATTCAAAACACTCTTAACAAGGGAAATACTGAAAGATAGACAGAACAGAATGATAGTTGGAAGGGACCTCGGAGGTCTTCTAGTCCAACCCTCCGCTCAAGCAGGAGACCCTATACCATGTGAGGCAAATGGTTGCCCAATCTCTTCTTCAAAACCTCCAGTGTTGGAGCAGCCACAACTTCTAGTGGCAAGTAGTTCCACCGATTCATTTGTTCTCGCTGTCAGGAAATTCCTGACTTCTAGATTGCTTCTCTCCTTATTTAGTTTCCATCCATTACTTCTTGTCCGGCCTTCAGGTGCTTTGGAGAGTAGGTTGACCCCCTGCTCTTTTTGGGGGGCAACCCCTCAAATATTGGAAGATGTTATCATGTCACCCCCTGGTCCTTCCACAACCCCCAAAATCTCTCTATGAGTAGAAGTAAGTAAGGCCAAGGATGCTACCGAAGAGATGGGTCTATCCCTCGCCCCACAAAAGCTAAGACCCCCCAAAAAGGATGGAAAAGACAATGGGGGGAAAAGGAGGGGGCCAGGTAAGAAATTCCAGGGGGGAGGAAAGGAGAGAAATGGCTTCTGCTCGCCTTTGACAGGGGAATGTGGGTTGCCAAGAGAGCCCCCCCTCTAAAAATCTCAGCGAGTAGGAAGTTTGAAAAACAAGAAGCCGATTTTACTTTCCTGCCCTTCAAAATGATTTAAAATGGGGGAAGGGGAGAAGGCCAGAGCAGGGGAAGGAAAAACTCACCTGCGGAAAAAGCAAGCATCAGAAATGACCCCCATCCCCATGGATGGATGGTGTTACAACTGCCTTCCCCACCCCAAAAAGGGGGAAACCAGACAGAGAGAGGGAGGCTAAAAATAAGGGGAAGGGGAAACTAGAAAAGCAAAAAAGGGGAAGGGGATGCCAGGGGGATAAAAGGGAGGAAGGGGAAACTGGAAGGAAAAAGGGAAGGAAGGAGAAATTGGAAGGAAAAAAGGGAGGAAGGAGAAACTGGAAAAGCGAGGGAAGAGGAAATTAGAGGAAGAGATTCCAAAAAGGGAAAAGGGGGGGGGGGGGGGAAAA